>CAHIKZ030000685.1:555000-562500 GCA_903632075.3 Acanthosepion pharaonis | reverse complement strand
ATCAATCGCACCCTCTACATATGTGTGTGTTATTAAATATAAACTTTTCTAACAATAAGCGTTCATTTTAGTGGGTACACATGTTTGAGTTGCTATACTTGTTTTTTTTTAGTATTTTTCTTAAGCAGTGAAATTAATAACTGACCTAGAACAAGAAGTCCTACTAAGGCTGATCGTTATGCATACTAGTATACTAGTAAATTACTATATAGTGCTAACTGTAAAGAAAAACTCCAAAAACTAGAGAAATACCCAACACACAGTATCTTTCACCACAGGAGACAACATCTTGAAATGTTTTAAAAATTTAATATCTTCCTCAGCCGTTGTCAGGTTTTGTGACCCTTGACAAACTATTTATTTTTTTATTATTTTGAATGTATATCTCTTACATATGGTTTATAACTCTCCTACACACGGCCTCACTTGTATACGATGCACGTATATTTAAATTAGAAATGTAGCGTTCCTAAAATACCAGGATGAAGCTAATAAATCTCTTTTTCTTTTCTGTGATAAAATTATCGTTCGGGAAAATGACTAGAGATGGTCGAAAGTTATCGATCAAAAACAGTATGGACTTTGAACAGTTTATCCATAAATTTAAACCAAATGGACGACATTTTATACACAAACTAGAAAATGTAATAAAAATTTAAACATATTATTGGTAGATTTTAATAACACTTCTTTGAGTTAATTCTTATTACTTAAATATACATTTCATACATCTCTCTCTCTCTCTCTCACACACACACACACACAGGCTAGACATCCGATTACTTCAAGCCGAGATTGAAACCCAACCGATTTGCCATTAGTCGGAACTATCGGCGCAAGGCAGAGGAAGGGAAATTCTAACGTAGTATATACGAATGTATACAAACGCCAGAAACAATCAACACCGAATGGTTTGCGTTCAAGCATGAAACTGACTGTCGGCATTCGTTGTTGATCTCGATCTCTGTGACCACACTGCTTATCTTTACATATGCTCTATACCGAATACTGAATATATATATATATATATATATATATATATTTATATATATATATATATATATAATTCTCATATACTTGTATTTTGATTGGTCATTCCAGCTTATGTAACAGCCTTTCCCCTTAGCGATGGGTGTTTGATTGATTTGAACCTTTTAAAACCCTTTATTCTACATTCAACACCATCACTTGATAAGACATCAGAAGTGTTGAAACAAAATGGCTATTTTTGTAGTGATTTTATAACATATTTATATTATAAATTTCGAATAAATAATTATATTTGCTCTACTCTGTACTGAGCACTCTTTTAAGAATAGAATTTGTTGGTTTGTTGGTTTGTTGGTTATTGGAATTTATTCCATATACACCAATCCTACATACACTCACACACACACACACACACACAGAGACATATATATATATATATATATATATATATATATATATATAAAACTCCAAAATTATCTCATACGGGGAATAGTGTATTTCGGTAAACGATAATGTCTGTTGTCTGTCTTACCAACCCCGGTGTGGAATGACTTCATGTCTATAAAATTAGATGAGGCAAGAAATAGAATTTAACTGTGAAAGTTAAGGAACCAACCCAAATCGAACTTACCAAAAACAGAATTTATATATATATATATATATATATATATAGTATCTGTGTGTGTGAACGCAGAAATCAACACTCCATAATAATTGCCAGTTTTACGCCTCAAGTGATCATTAGCCTATGTTCCAAATGCATTATTCCTTATATGGAACACGCAATTTTTTAAACAATAAAATTGTACATAATGGCTGTTTATTCTAGTTTTCCGATCACACAGGTCTGCTACGACGGCTACCCCAATCCCAGTCGCATGCACAGTTGTATTTGTCCAAATTTGTCATGATCAGTGGTTTAAAGAACACCAGACCATTTAAACCCTTGGTCACGATGACTTGTGACTTTGTGCTAACACAACAATCGTCAATTTCCGAACAGTTATATATACATAATTTCACTCACAAGGCTTGGGTCAACCAGTAGCATGGTTTTCAGGCATTTTCCAAAGATCCCCCCCTCACAGAACAATAATATCACCTTCATGGGCATCCCGGGTCTTATGATCGGAAAGTGAACCTTCTAACCACTCGGCCATTCATCGTGTTGATAGATATTGATTGGACTGATTCGTTTTTTTACGGTTTATCAACCCTTTGCAGGTTTTGAGATAATAATGGTTTAGTGATACAAGTTTTATTAATTAACTCATAGCTGGGGGAAGAATAGGTGGATTCATAATTTTCCCTTAAGTGAAAATAACGAACCCAACGGGAACTGGAACTCGGCTTTCCGATTAACAATTCCGAGCCGTTATCCATTACACCACCGCATATCCAAGTTTACTGCGTCTGATATTCTCAAGCGGTAATTCGGTGATCGTACTGGAATCGGTGTTTCCACGTGATATGGCCGTAAGCCGCGCAAGTAAGAATTTGCATACTAAAATTGGTAGAGATAATTTTCACGGAGTAAGGATCAAATTATTTATTGCCTTGCTGTGTGTGGCGGGGGCGGGGAGACTGCACGCATTGCTGATATAGGTAGTTACTAAGTTTAATCGGTTACAGTGTCCAAAGTTTTGGGTACGCGCGGAAGATCGAATTCACTACACTACAGTACTAAGTTACAAAGTAACTGTTTGTTCGACTAGCTTGTTAACCATTACACTACATTACAACAACGCACTCGTGTCTGTTGGCGTGCGTATGTTTATGTATGTGTATGTGTTAAAAGAAGTCTGTATGCTATGCTTGTATACAATAATGTGTGTGTGTGTGTGCGTAAACAGACGAGAAACTACTTCGTTTCTTCATTGTTCTCTTTCTTTCTCTATTCCCGCCACTAACACCATGTAGTGTATCTGCAGCAAGTTAACCATCCGTTTTACCATTCCATCCAACGAGGCGGATCGAGGCGATCAGGAAGAACATATTCTGGCTGAGCGGGAGGGCCTCCGCTTCATCCAACACCGGCTGGCATCGCTCAAAGATTTACTCTTCCTCGTGAACAATTCGACCTTTCTCCCTCAGCATTTATTTGGGTGATTTATTTATTTAAAATGGGCCGCCGACACAGTGACGCTGCTGCAACTGGCAAGATATATGGACTCGTTATCATTATAGATTTTCACACGAGCGCGCGCGCGCACACACACAAATACACTCACACACAAAACGACAGTACATGTGCGTTTGTGTGGGAGGCAGAAACAGAAAAAGAGAGACAGAACTAGAATGATCTAGAAAGAAAAAGAACAAAAAAAAGAAAAAAAGGTAAAGAAGGATAAAAGAAAAATAAATATATATTTTAAATGTTTAAAGTTCATGATAATAAATTTTTATTTTCTTCATCACAATCTTTCCCATATATATATATATATATATATATATATATATATATATATATATATATATATATAATTAAGAATTAATAAAAGTATGATTAAAATTTAAAAACAAAAGGAAAACTATTCCTTTTGTCCTTATTCACACATGCACACACACACACACACACACACACACACACACACACACACATATATATATATATATATAGATAGATAGATAGATAGATAGATAGAGAGAGAGAGAGAGAGAGAGGTGTAAAAATTGAGATAAATCACATATATCTGTAAAAAAAGAATGGGTAAAGTATGAATAAAGATAAAAGGAACTTTTCCTTTTGTATTTATTAACGCACACACGGGCATCTGTCTGTCTCTCTCTCTCTCTCTCTCTCTCTCTTTATATATATATATATATATATATATATATATATATATTCTTAAATATTATCGTCAAAATAAGACAGAAAGTTATATTTTTTACAATAATATTTACTACTATTGCTCTACAGACATGGTATTGAGCACCTTCTAAAATCTACTACAAGAAGACTATATATATATATATATATATATATATATATATATATATATATATATGTGTGTGTGTGTATGTGTGTGTATTACTGAAATGCAGTGCAAAAAAAAGGACGCTGATAGAATACCGCTCCGAAATATCCTTCTTCCGACCACCACCCTCTCTCATTTTCTCTTTTTCTCCTCTTTATTATGCAACTTTATCTCTCTTTCTCTTCTTACACTATATCCCTTCTCTCTTTCTCTCTCTCTCTCTCTCTCTCTCTCTCTCTCTCTCTCTGTCTATCTCTTTCTCTTTCCCCACCTGTTTCTGTTGGAGAATATTGATTAAATTCGCAACGCTTTCGTTCTTCTGCCCCCGGAGTTTTCTCCTTATTCTCAACACTATATAGCATGACACTACGAAATTCTCTCTAATTCTTTACCACCTTCCTCTCTTCCTCTCTTTTATTCTCTTTGCTTCATATTTAATAATTTGTCTTCATTGTCCACGCCTTATTCCATTTATATCTTCCCTCTGATGTCATGACAACCCGGAATATATCATCACTTTCCCGCAAAAATTGGAAACGAAGTCACTAACTAACGGAAAGAAATGCCTTTCTACACTTTTCTAATCTTTCCGTAATTAAAGACAATTTTCCGACGGACATAACCTTATTAGTAAGCCAATTACTCTCAGTGCACGATCGTCATTTAACTCCATTTGTCTTTCTTAACGTTGTCATATTGTATATCAATTTTGAATAGTTTGTCACCAAGATGCCAGTTAGAGGAGCTTGTACCTTTTCGACTTACATGGGTTCATCCTTTTAGTCGCACTCTAAAGAAGGAATACTCACTGCCCAGTCGCTTCTAAATTGCTATTCAGCTAAGAACAAGTTTTCAAGCGAAAGTTATCACAATTTTCTTAAAGGTTCGTGGCTACATAAAGTTTGTTAGCATTGGATGATAATGAGTGCCTAGAGATCATGTGATTCGCTCACGCGCGTGCTCCACACACACACACACACACACACACACACACACACACACACACACACACACAGAGGCTTGGGCGTATAAAGAAGATAATGTCTTTCCACCTCATATCTAAGTTTTAATACAGTTTTAAGTCTTGATATCTTTAGCAAATAGAGTTAGGAGTGTGTAATAATTAAAAAAGATATGAGGGTGAAATTTGTATAGCCCATCATATCAGAACTGGGCCCATTTCAAGGGTCTCGGGGTCCCCACTCTACAACATAGCAATTTTCATATGATATTTTTCATATGAAATACAAATTTTATTGTAACTTAATTATGTAGAATAATGTATCATATGCAATATAGGTGAGCAATTCAACAAAAAAAATTGAAAATAAATATAATGTATCTAAATACAAATTAGAGACTTGTCATAATAGATCATTCCATCTTAAATAATTAGAGACACATCATAATAGATCATTTCATCTTAAATAATTAGAGACACGTCATAATAGATCATTCCATCTTAAATAATTAGAGACACATCATAATAGATCATTTCATCTTAAATAATTAGAGACACGTCATAATAGATCATTCCATCTTAAATAAATCAACAATGTTTTGCGGCAATTTTTAACATTAACTTGAGATTATTCTTGTTAAAAAGTTGAAGAATTTTAACACATTCAACATTAAGGATAAAAGATATTGAATTTTTTTTTTGGGACTTAGCATGAGCAAAACAAATTCACGGATTTGGAGAAGAAAAAAAAAAGACCCCCATCCGTGAAAATTTTTCATCCTTTAATAAGTTGTGCTTAATTTAATTTAAATGTAGGTAGAAAAAAAAAATACAAATGTCGATAAGATAGCAAAGGTTACAAAGCACTGCCTGGGGCCTTCAATCATGCCCGCCCACTCCGGCTGGGGCATTCGCGGGTAGTACGCGCCGGCCCTGCATCAGATGATGACAAAAAGAAATTACTCTTTTTCGAAAATTCCCTCTTCAAAGATTTATTCAAAATATTACGTTGTTATATTTTTTGTACTATAAGCTGCAAGTAATTCACTTTATGTCAAAAAGTATAGAGAAATACGAGTTATTGTAAACGTCATGAAAAGGCAAGCAGAGATATTTCTCCAAGAATCTTGGGCACAAGGTTAAAAAAAAATGGTTAGAGAAGAATCCTGAAATGGCAAATGTGAAATTCTTTTAATTTCACCATAATGGCAAGTATTAGTTCTTTGTTTCACTTCATTGAAACATTATTATGATTAATATAATTCCAAAAGCTTTTACAAAATACATCTTTAAAACAGATGCATAATGATAAAGATTTATTGTATTTTATTTTTTCTTTTAGTTAATCACGATTATTATTAAAAATGATTTTATAACCTATGAAAAGAAAATTAACTAGAAACCACAAGAAATAGTTTCATTTTAAAATTTAAAATTCTAATCTTTAAAATTAACTAAAAAAAAAAAAAAAAAAAGAATGTTGAAAGTTGAAATATGTAAACAATCAGGGAAATTTTACAGGGAATCCAGTCATGGATTTGATCGAAATTCGGACAGCTACCTGTCTTTGTCCAGTATTGTATCAAAGCAATATTATGTCAAGGCAATCGCCACCTCATTTGTCAAAAAAAAAAAAAAAAAAAAATGTAAGCTAATCACGCTGTTTGTGCACTGACGAATCATATGTGCGTACACACTCACTTCTACAGTGACAACTATATGAAACGTTTTGGCGGGTGGCTTTCTCTTATCAAAGAGTTGCGTAATTCTTTCGTTTGATGACATCTATTTTATCGTAAAATGCGAAATTGCTTAATAATAATTATTATTCATAGATTATGGCACACTATCAATTCTACTCTCTCCCACTCTTTCCTTTTCTCCCTCTTTTCTTCACACATTCTTCTCTCTCTCTCTCTTACACTCTCTTTCTGTCACTCTCTTTCTGTCACTTTCTCTCTCCTAATCTCCATCAACAAGAGACAGTTCAGAATAGAGACAAAATGGAGATGCTACTATTTTATGGGTATTTTCTTTCTTCTTCATTTTTTGACTATATATATATATATATATATATATATATATATATATATATATATATATATATATATATACACATATGTGTGTGTGTGTGTGTGTGTTTGTGCGTGTGGTATGTATGTACGTATGTATCTATAAGCAGAATAATCAGTAAGTCGGTAGCCTAATAATGGAATAAACATTATTTTCACACAAGAAATACTTCTTTTTCATTCTTGCCAGTGCACTCAATACAGCGATTAATATTAATCAAATAGATAGAACGTTGTACAGGTAAAATTTTCACATGAAAATTTAACCAACATGTCATTCTCCGAATTTATTCATGCACCTTCACTCACACTCACACACACACACACACACACACACACACATATTTATGCTTAGTTGTAATGATGTGAGTTTGTGACCCTGCGTTTCACGCCCTTGCGATCGTCAAATGAAACCCAGCGTCACAAACTCACATCAATAAATTAAGTTAGCCCTATCACTGATATTGAGCCCTTTCAAATAACTACCACGCATATATAA
>CAHIKZ030000685.1:460000-550000 GCA_903632075.3 Acanthosepion pharaonis | reverse complement strand
AGTACATTTGCGAGTTGCGCACGCGCGTGACCGAATCAGAACGCGTAATGCCAGCCAAGACAGAGCGTTAGTAAGAAGTGGCGAAGGTGGTGTGCGAGGAGTTTGCAATACCTGGCAGAGTTTGGCGGAGAAAAACATTAAGACTGCTTGTAATTATTGTTTAATATTGGATAATGTCAGCTGAGACATTTTATGTCAGTGCTACCCAAGCGAATGACATGATTGTTTTCATTGTCACCGTTATTTACTGTCAAACAACGACAGTACGAAAATATGAGTTTTTACATCAATTACTGAATTGAAAAAAAAAAAAAAAAAAAAGAATATTTGCCTAAAACAAGAAATTCATCCATTTCCTCTTAAAACGAAGCAACACGTGCGTGCCCTCGATACATGGGATTGTCAGTAGTATATGCGCGTGCATTGTCTGTTTGTGGGGAGTGCATAAAGTATTCGCACGCATACGTGTTGTTTTTGTTTTGTTTTTTGTTTCTTTTTGTGGTGGTGTAGGTTTTTTTGTTTGTTTGTTTTCACTGAAGTGTGCGCGTGTGTGTGCGTGTTCCGATTGCACTCCGACTTTGAGAAGGGTTTGAAAATCGCTTTGTCGCTCTTCTTAATCGATTCTCAGAGTCTTGACTCAAAAAACTCTTCACAAACTAAACGTACGTACCCTTGGTTGCATATTTGCACTAGAGAGACGGACAGATGGATATACGGAGATAGAGAGATGCATATATCGAAATAACTATTCAACACACACACACACACACACACACACACACACACACACACACACATACACACACAAGACACAACATTTTTATATGTTCATCGTCTTTCGCATGAATATATATATATTTTTTGTATCATAACCGTGCCAAACTCAGTGAAATGTGCGCTTTCTTCGTCAACATTCTGGATAATAACAGACACCCAAAGAAGGCCGGAGGATACACGGCCGAAATGTTGTAAAGAAAAAAAGAAACAATACCCACTAAGAGAAAAACAATATGAAGGAAATCAGCCTAACAATATTCAAATAAGAACTAACAAAAATAAAAACGAATATATTTTTCTCTATTTTCTCTTTTTACTTCAGAATTCAGTGCAAAAAATTATTTCATTAGTTTGTGCGAGAAATGAAGCTTCCAATAAATTACAATTACAAAGTCTTCGAAATTACATTTTAAGAAAAAACAAAATGTCCAGGTTAAGTAATTTGTTACTGGCAAACACATCATTATCATTTTAGTAATAGTATTCGAGTCTTCCTCTGAAGTGTTGTTTGATAGAATCCTTTTTACCAAGTCTTTTTTTTTTACCTGAGACCAAAGATAAAGGAAGATTTTTCAAAAGGCAGTAAATTGAGCAAAATACATTGACAGAGTTTTCTTGAGTATGTGAGTGATACCCACGAGTATATCATTATTATTATCATTCCAACAACAACAATAACAATAAGAATAATCACTACTATAAAGAAATGTGTTCTTACCTTACTGTATGTTTCGCATGTTTGTCGGCATTTTGACAATACATGAGAATTAGATCCAACGTGTACAATTTCCAAAAGTAAAATAAAGTTTATCAGAATTAGTTTTAGAAATGTTTGGTGATATTTATAATTTTTGTTATTTGTCGTATTCCTGTAATTTTTGTTCTTCTCATTATTGTCTTTTGTTATTCTGATGTTATTTCTATTGTCATAATTATAACAACAATTGTTGCTGTTGTTTAGTATCATCGTGCAATTCTTGTAGTGATCGTGTGCATCTGATAGAGGTATTAAAAGCATCAGCGATGTTAGTATCGCCACATCCTGCTTACCGTTATATCTTCATCATTGCTAAGCTTTTATGACTCTTGCTGCTGCTGCTGCTACTGCGGCCGAGGCCAGCAGATTCCGATGCTGGTGTTGTAGTTGTGAGTAGTCGTAGTTGTAATAGTTTGGGCGAATCCTACAAGCTTATTTCTATTATTATCATCTTCCTCATCGTCTCATCATTGTTTTCGCGACTACTCTTTTATTTGTCATTTACTCTCCTTTTTTCCAAGAATATATACTCTTCTCTTTCCCTCTCACAATTAAATTTAACTACTCTCTTTTATTTTCTTCTTTTTTCGCTATAAATAGAGAGTGAAATAAACGTGTTTCTTTTCTCGCTCTCTCTTTCTCTCTCTCCTCTTCGTTTCACCGTTTCTTTTCTGGCAAGCAGAGACATTTACACTTTATTCTTCATTTCTTCTTCTTCTTCTTCTTCTTCTTCTTCTTCTTCTTCTTCTTCTTCCCCTTCTTCTTCCCCTTCTTCTTCTCCCCACTCTCTCTTTGACATACTATCTATCTGTTTCTGTCACATTCTGTTTTGTTTTTATTCACTTTTTTACCCTTAGGCATTTTTCTAATATTTATTTTCTCTATATTTCCCTTTGCTTGAACATTTAATTCCTTTACCGACGCTTTCCGTCTTTCTTATTTTTAGCTCTTTTTTTCTGCCTGTCTTTCCCTATTTCTCTTTTTATAGAACTGGGTATAGATAGTTAAAAGGAAAACCCCCTTACGGCACGCTACTAAGGCTTTTTGATTTCTCTCTCTCTCTCTCTCTCTCTCTCTCTCTCTCTCTCTCTCTCTCTCTCTCTACTGATGAGTTACAAAGCTAACCAACCCAGCAGCTGTCAGAGGAAATGCGGGGAGAGTAAGACAATTCACCTTGACAAACTCATATAGGAAATTAAAATACGGGGGTATGCGACCGAGCGCGCAGATTTGGTGAGGGACCAGTGAACTTTGAATTTTTAGAAATATAAATGTGCAATGAATAAAATGTTTCAGTTTATAATCAAAATTATATCTGACATGCATAATTATGTACGTATGTATAAATAATTTTCAAATGTATGTTTGAAGAGAGCGACGGTTGTATGGCTTAATGTGTCCACCTGTATCTGTCTATGCCTATGCATCTGTGTGTTTTAAAGGCACACATACATACACACACATACGCATACAGACACACATACAAGCAAAGATGCAGACGCATATTCGCGCATCACGTGGTTTCTTTGGATACATTTCTGATATGTTTAACTATCAGTTTCTCTCCTTTTTAATGAATTACCTGTAAACTGATTGTTATTTTTTTTTTGGCAAAAAAATATATTTTTTTATTTGAAACCTCCAGTCCATGTTTTTTAAAATCTGTTATTAAATATAATATTTGCATCATGGAACGAAATCAAGTTATTACATATTTACACACATTCACAAGGCACACTGTCTCACGAAGGAATCAACTATTATTCCATTAAACACACACACACCCACAGATATATATATATATATATATATATAGAGAGAGAGAGAGATGGTAAAATAAAGAACAAATAGAAAACGTATATCAGTCTAACATGTTTATTGAAGCTTCGTCAGAAAAAAAAAACAAATGATGAAGCTTTAATAAAAGTAAAATGTTAGATTTGTTCTTTATTTTATCATACTGTCATATTCCGATCCATATTTGATCTGCATGTGATCTTTAAATCTTATATATATACATATACATATATATATATATATATATATATATATATATATATATATATATATATATATATATATGACAATAGGAAAATTGTTTTCCTATTGTCATTTATATTATAAATATTGTCTTTTCTACAGGTTAACTCATATAATAAATTTTCATATAAATATATATATATATATATATATATATATATATATATATATATATATATATATATATATATATATATATATAAATATAACAGACAATGAGTGTCTATTATGTTTGAATCATCAGTCGTTCTAAACTTCGTATGGTTGTTTAATTTCGGATGAAAATAAAAGACAAAAAATTGTCCAACATTGTGATATTTTTTATTAAACTGGTCCCTTGATCTAAGCTTTTAGCTCACATGACCCATCTTCATATATATATATATATATATATATATATGTGTGTGTGTGTGTGTGTGTGTGTGTGTGTGTGTGTGTGTGTGCGTGTGTGCGTTTGTGGTCTGAAAATCGGTTAAGGCGGGAATCTATTATTCACCATGCTGTGTTGATTTCGTTGTGCACTCTGTTTACAAACGTTCTATCCTCAATATTGAAATCTCTTCCTCCACAAATATCTTCTTTTATGTGCCGTGTCCCTTCAGGATGTAGGAGATCATAGTACTTCACGCCATCCTGTCGCTTGTAGCTCTTAATATGTTTTGTCTTTTTCTTATTTCTCCCAGGCTCTGTTCTACCATCCATTTGCTGAAGCCCATTAAGTATGTCACGTGTTGATTTCTCCTGTCTCTCTTTTCCTTTATCCGTCTTGTGAGTATCAGATTTTCCAAGACCTCCTTTCTCATTACGTGTCCTTCCTGATGTTAGGTATAAGTTTCCTCTTTGTTTCCATTCTCTCTAAAAGATTGTCATTGCTCAAATGTTCGGTACATGGTATCCTTAGCATCGTTCTGAAAGAACTAAACTTCTGGTGCTTCGAGTCTCTTCTTCATCTTTGAGGAGAGTGTCCAGCATTCGCTGCCATACAGGAGGACAGATATCACGTATCAGATATCTTTTCTTTGTTTCCAACGAAACTTTCCTGTCTCGTAATACTCTACTTATTTTTTGGAATGCGTCTTTGGTCACCTCAATACGTCTTCGGATCCCAGTGTCGCACTTTCCATCCTCTGCCAGAACACTTCCCAGATATTTAAATTTTTGTACCTGCTTGTACCGACCTGCAAATTGTATTTTGACTTATCTTTTTGCTGGTGACCATGCATTCTGTCTTTTTGTACTTTATGCTTAGTCCCTTCTTCTAGCTCTCCTTCGCTACCTCATGTTTCAGGTTTTGTAATTTCCTTGCCATGTCTGCTCTCAGCACTGTTTCATCTGCATATCTTACGTTGTCAAGATTGTCGTCGCCAATGATGAATTCTGGATTTCCAGTTCTTTCAGAATTGCCTCGTTGTATAGATTGAATAAGTCCAGTGAGAAGACACATCCTTGCCTTACACCCCTTTCTATTTTTGTACATATGCTGAACTCATTTTTTATCCGTATGCAAACGGTTTGCTGCCAGTAGAGATGTTTTATTATTCTGATATCTTTCCCGAATATAAAGTTGCTGATCAGCTCTAACAGATTTTTGTGGCGTACTTTGTCAAACGCTTTTGCGTAGCCTATAAAACACAGGTACACATTCATTTGCATCTGCATTTGCATTGCTCTTTATGATAATATTCTGAGCATAAATAATGCGTTCCGGCGTCTTTGAAGAACCCGCACTGTTCTCGTCCTATCTCTGACCTGATTCTGCTGCACACTCTATTCATCAGAATTCGGATGATGAGTTTGTTTTGTGGCTCATTAAGCTGATCGTTCGGCGGAGTTCACATTCGTCTGCGTCTGGTTTCTTAAGCAGTGCTATGAAAATAGATCTGCTGAGATCTTCCTGTATATAACCACTATTGTAGATTTAATTTATTATTTCTGTAATCTTGTCTATACCGAAATCATCTAAGGCTGCAAGCATCTCTATTACAATTACGTCTGGCCCTACCGCCCTGTTTCTGTTCAATTTGGACACTGCAGCTTCCACTCCGGTTTTTAGTATTTCCAGCCTGCCGGTATTTCTGTGTATTGTCGGATGTTCTATTTCGTTGTGGAAGAGTTTTCCAATATATTCGTTTCAGTGCTGAAAAATTTTTTCTTTCCCTAATATGAGTGTTCCGTCCTTGGATTTTATACAGCCTGTTGATGAGCATGTCTTCTGTCCTGTTAGTTCCCTCATGCCTTTTATGCATATTTCCTTTATCTGTTATACTCCATTCTCTCTATTTATGCACATTTTTTCATGAAGCCATTCTTCTTTAGTTTGCCTGCATTTGGTCCTTATTGCATTGTGCAGTTTTTGTATTCCATTCCATTTCTTGGCATTGTTTTCTGTCTCCTTTGCATCATGTCAAGAATCTTATCTGTGATCCAATCGTTTTTTCTTCTTCGCCCATTCTCCTTTGGGATGATGTCGTTTGCTGATGTCACTAAAGCTTCCCTTAGTGTGTCCCATTCCGAGTTTCCATAAATGTACCAATTTTTAAACAATATACACACGCACACACACACACATACATAGATACACACACACATATATAGTGAGAGAGAGAGAGAGAGCAAACGGACATAGGAATCATCACTGCATGGTGACTGATTCAGTGAGATCTTCGGACCAGGTAGCCATGTGACTATGTTTATATGGTGTAGAGTAAAGTTGGATGAGACTCTGACGGAACTGTAAATATACACGACAATTTGTAATTTAAAATTTTTTTTTTCTTTACTCTGACATTAGTCGCCGATTATCTGTCATTTGTTTTTATAAAATACAATTTTTTTCCCGATGACGTCGGACAGTCGATCAAATCTGTCTAAGTAAAAATGAAATATTTTTTTTAAATTGTCTTTCATATATATATATATATATATATATATATATATATATATATATATATATATGTAATGATAAAATATACTTTTAAGGTATGCTATATTTATGGGTTAAAGTGCTCAATATTAGGGATAGAGCATATGTAAATATAAAAGTGGTCATTAAAGTCAACACCTAGGGCGACCGTTTGTTCCATGCTAAACGCAATCCTCAGTGGTCTAACGATTGCATTTAGCATGAAACAGACGGTCACCTCTGGTGTTGACTTCAATATACCACTATATATATATATATATATATATATATATATATATATATATTTCAGACACTCTCTTGTGTGTATATATATATATATATATATATATATATATATATATATATATATATATATATATATCCCACGCCATCAAGCTTATGCATTGCTTCTATAGTCATATACCAATTGCCTGTTTCAGTTCATCTTCATTGGAGAACCATTGTCCTTTCAGTTTCTCCTTTCTGGGTCCAAATAGACGAGAATCTGAGAGCGCAATATGATGGATCGAGTAGCTCTGAAATCGCAACCACCCTCTGCTGTTTCGGGCTTTGAGAATCCACTTTGCGTGGATTTTTGTATGTCCAAGAGACTGCATAAAAAAAGTACAGACTCTAACATAGATCGCGTCTGTCAGTTGTAATAAGAGCATCAGACGGTTTGGCTGTATCCACATTCACAGCAACAGCTGGCCTGTCACTGTGGGACTTGTAAATCAGTTCATTTTCTCCTCTCTAAGATGCTCAAATTCTTACTCTGCTTACATCAAATACGCACTTTCCATAAATATGCGCTAACCTGACAATATTTGCAGCACTTTCCCCTTCCCAAAACAGAAATTATATTACAGATCTTTACTTACTGTGTGTTTAGATGGGAAATCATTTTCAAAGAGGATTAGGGGTAGGAATAGAGATATAAGTCTACAATTTCCTCGATTGGATTTTAAAAACCCATTATATATAAATAAGATATAATAAGATAAAGTAAAAATTAAAAAAATGAAACTCTGATGAGCACTTTTAAGGTTATATTAGAATTGGTATTACTTTTAAATGACCCTTATGTATAACTAAACGAGATACATGAATATACGTGGGCTATTTGATATGTAGACGTATGTGTGCGTTTATGAGCGGGTGTAGGGGTGCAGAGATGTCATAACGGTTAACAGCAAGGTATATGGAATCGGTGAACCGAGTTTAAATTCTGGTTGTTGTAGATGGTGTTCACTTCGCACTATTATCTTTGGAAAAGGCATAAATCCACATCTTCCTATTAGTCAGAACAGTGACTACTCACTGGTACCGGTATGAACTTTGTCTTTTACGACAACATTGCCAATCAGGCGTCAAAGCCATATATATATATTCATTCACTTAGTGAGAAACTAACTCACTGCCAATGGGAATTATAGTTAGAACATTAACCCCTGCTAATAATACCGCATACACACACGGCGGAGAGACTTATTTTCATTCGTCAAAAATGTTTTCAACAACCAATCAACAGTGAGTCTTTGGTTGAGCGACTTCACTTTCTGTTGCAGAATTCAAATACCTTTTTTTCTTTTTAATATGCATATCTTTCTACTATTCGACATGTGTTAACAATCAATAATGAATAGAAGACACGTGCTACTTTACAAAATCAATGATTATTACAAATGGTGAAATTGTTATAAAAATTACGTTAATGAATCAAGAACACTATGCAAAAGTAACAAAAAAAATGTAACGCAACTTATCGTTTTGACGATGTTATATAGTGTTGTTTTACGACACGTTATCAGTAGTCAACTTCCTGTCGCTTGACTCTTTAACTCTACACTTTATTTATTCTATAACCAATATATGAAAATATGAAAAATCCTATTTGCCAATCCAACTACATGTCTCTGAACCGAAGAGGTTTAATGTCTTTCGTTTTATTGGACTTTTTCTCCAAGCCCTTTCCTCCTCTCCCCACTTGAGGTTTTATATCCCGTTCTTTTTAATGGAGATCTTGATCTCATTTCATTTTCTTCCATATATGAGTCAATCCCGCTACCATCAATAAATTCCATTTCGTTTCCTGATTTGAAGAACTCATCCTTTCTTCTTAGTCAAGATCCTCCTCCACCACAACATCTACCTCTTCGATTCCGGATCATATTTGGTTAGAATGAGTCATTAGGTTTTTCCTTTTCTTTGATATAATGGCTCTATTATGTCCCCTTTGTATGATGAAATTAGCTTTCTCAGGACTTGCTACATTGTCTTTTTATACCACATCTTTTCATTTATTGAGTAAGGCATTGTTAATGGAGATCTTATTTGTCTTCCCATTAATGCAGATGGGCTTTACAATCTACCTGCATGTCAAATAGTCCTATAACTAGGCAGTAACCATGGTAAGTAATTGTCTAGAGTATCTCTACTTGGGGACAATGCCTTCAATCCGATTTTTACTTTATGTGCAATTCTTTCTGCAATCCCATTAGATTGTGAATAATATGGTGGTGTTTTGTAAGGGAAGGCAGCAATTCGCCCCAATCAATTACATAAATCTTCACCACAAAATTCTGGCGCGTTGTCTGATGCGAATGTTTTAGGGACCCCATTTCTAGAAAATATCTCTCTTGATATTTACTTTATTGTAGTCGTTTTTCTATTTACACTATTTACATTGCTCGGATTGTTGTCCTCGTCTTTGTTGCCATATTCACGACGTTTCGGCCGTTGTACGCTCCGCCTTTCTTCAGGTGATTGGAATTTCGAACCGAACCCATTATTTCATCCACCGGGGTTGATTGTTTTAGTTCCCCGTGCCATGCCTCTTCCAGATGTCTCAGTTATCTCCTTTTAACTCAAATCTCCAAGTTTTTGCTCACCGCTGCAGTAGCTAGACTCTTTGGGTCAAGTGAGGTCACATGGTCCAGTGAATAAAAACGTTGGTTGGATCTTCTTGAAAGGTGCATTATTGGATGGCCTTCTTGCGACAAAATAAATGACACAGCTCGCCCACTTGCATCCATAGTTAAGGTAAGCTCCATTTTTACTCACTATTCTTTTGACGGTTCAAATGGTTCTATTAAATCGCTGTATTTTGGTAGGTATCTATTATAAAAATTAAGCAATCCTAAAAAGGATTCTAATTTTTTCTTTATTAGTAGGTTTATCGGGAATTTTCATTATTAACTTTGGGTCTTGTGCAGTAGCATCTTTTGGAATCTGGTACCCTAAATACGAGATTACATCGCAATCAAATTCACACTTGTCTCTGTTTATGGTCAACCCAACATTTTTTTTTTTAACTTGTTTAACACATGTTCTGTTTTATGATTTAATTCGTCTTGAGTGGTGGCACCGAGGCAAATATCATCTTGATAAATAATCATGTTACTAATTTCGTCAGTTAACACATTTTCTATTGCTCTCTGTAAAATAGCGCTAGCTGTTTTCACTCCAAAAGTGTTGTTGTCTTGTTCACCTCAATAAACCTATGGGGATGTTTATTGTGGTAATTTCCTTGAATTTATTATGAATTTATATTTGATTATACGCCGATTTTAAATCTATTTTTGCAAAATATTTTATGCCCGTTATTTTCGGGATAGCGGTTTTGATATTGGGAACAGGAAACGAATCCGAGCATATTTTATGATTTAAGTCTATTTTTAAATCACCATATATTCTTAAGTCTGTATCTAATTTTCGCAAAAAAAGTTCAATGGGTGAGACTGGGGGGGGGGCATGCCCTAAAATTCCCTCCTCTATCATTTTCTTTAATTTAGCAACTACTAGAGGTAGAAAGTAAATAGGTCATTTACGGGATTCGAATTAGGAGGTGTACTATTTTCTTTTAATTATATACTCACTTTATACCCCCTATAACACTCCCGTTTTTACTTTTTCTGATTTTAAACAATTGATCAATTTCGTCGTATCCAATTTAGAACATCTTTTCCCACTAGTACATGACTTTTTTTTTACTGTAATGGGAATAATTTTAAATCGGTCACATGTTCTATTGAAAATAACGCAAAGATTTTATAAGATTCATCGAAATGTATCACTTTCAGATGGCTTTTTCTCAATTTCTGTTTACCCATTTGTTCCCAGAAATTTCTTTGAATTAGAGTGACTTCACTCCCCATATCCACATTTCCATGGAAAAGTCATGCCATTTAATTTTTTCAAAAGAATTATTTACCTTAGGTCTTTGTATTGAAAAGACATCATCAATTCTTTCTTTTTTATTTTTTCTATATTGTCTATTTTCTTAACTTTTCATACAGACAGAAAATGATTTTTTCTTCTGCAATTATAGAAATTTTTTTCCAAAAGCGGGGTACTTTTGTCTGACAATTTCATGCCCATAGTATTTGCATTTCTTGTTTTCCTTTTTTACACTGTGCGTTTCAACATTGTCCTCAGTAGAATTATACTTTTTAATGAATTCCAGCTGTTTTATAACTTTCACACATGCAGTTAGAGAAAAATTATTCAATTGTAATTGTCCTAATATCTTATATTTATGAGATATATCAGCCATATCTTCAATCAACTGTAACTGAATCAATTCATCCTCTATAGTCAAAACTTAAGTTCCCAGTTTCTCAAGCTCACAGAATCTACTACCTTCTCTTAATCTGTGAAGATTTATAATCGATCCATCTTGTTTCTGTTTAATAGACAGGAATTTGGTTCTTTTCCGCTATGACACGTTTCTTTTTAGGTCGTAAATTTCTTATTATAATTTCCAAAATTTCGACGAAAGTCAAAACCTGCACTTCTTTGGGGTATGCCATAACAGAAATTTTCATTATAGTTTCACAACATGTCAAAGCAAGGAAGATGTCTGTTATTTCATTTTTCTCTACTCTTGCCTTTCTGTCTTTCAATTTTTTAGCCCTAGCCTGGGCTACAAAACACCGAGTCCAAGTCTCGACAATTTCTGTTTCGTCCAAGCAACTTAAAAATTCTATCGTCGACGACATATTGTTGTATAGTATTGTTTTATAACATGTGATCAGTAGTCAACTTCCTCTCGTCTGACACTTAACCTTTTATTTATTCTATAACCAACATATGAAAATAGGTAAAATCCTATTTGCCAATCTCACTACACACGACATGGTTTGATCTCAGTGATCATGCACAGTACATTCAAAATAGCCTTGAAGTAGAAACCAACATGTTAAGGGACTTGTTATTCAGGGAGGAACCAATAAATTTGCACAAATTTTTGTCATACAATAACAATAAAAGCAAATGAAAAATTACCATCCTAAATTATAATGAGAAGTAAATAGAGAGAAATATTATCCGACAGAGTCAGCTGCATGGCTGTAACAGTTACCTATTTCCTATCGTTGTCAGCCGTCGGTGTTCGAGTCCAATATAAGTAAGAATTTCAACCACGAGAAAGGCCAATAAACTCTTTCTCACTTTTTAGAATCATTACAAGTGAGAAAGATAACAGAAAGAGTTTATTAGCCTTTCTCGTGGTTGAAATTCTTACTTATATCCCACCGTTGCCACCGGTCGGGGTTCAATTCCTGGTGTAATGGACTGGGTGGTCTTGTTGTTGGCTTACTCCAAAATGTAGTAGTAGGCATCACTATCGACCTTTCCTTTAAACTTATAGAAGAATGGAGTTATCTTTTCCCCGTCAGATGTCACGACACTCACCAACTTGACAATGGACCGGATGTTTGGTTCTGAAGGTAACCTTGGTATCAACTCTTGTTTCTGCAATGTACCAATTGTTTCAGTAGGGCAGGTTGATTTTTAATTTTTTTTAGAAAATCAACATTGAATTTGGTATGAAAGCTGAGGTATCATATGATAATTACTGACACCAAACATTAGGGTCATAGCAATTGGTTTTAAAGATCTTCTGAAAAAATCTAAAAAATACCTAATTCCTGCAGGTTTTTACTTACAAACTGACTTCAAATTTTACTATTTCAAGATTAAACCCAAACAAAGTTTTATTTTTTGTATTACATATGTTGAATGGAAAATATATTCAAACCAGAATTCTGATTATGAACCACCACAATCAAGATATGTAAAATTTTTTTACTGTATTCGATAAGTAAAAACTGAAATAAAATTGTAAAATATTACAATAAAGGCTACTCAATGAATAAGATTTGTTAGATCAGTCCTTAAATCATGTTAGATCATAATTAATAAAAACAAAATAATAGATAAAAGTGTATATAACACCGTAATATTGCTGGGCACAAATTATAAGACAAGATGTTTTAAATTTGTATTGTGTATTGAAAATCACACTAAAACTACTGCACTGTTTAACATATTACATAATAATATAGCTAAATTGTTCAGTCTAATTTCCCTTTGAAGTAAATGAAGGTCTTATTTGACGGGAAAATGATTTAGTAATAATGTTCTTGTGCTTTGCATTTTGTTCATATACAATTTGTAAAGCTTCAATAAATTATAAATTTTATAAGCCTGTGCTATAAGGCTTTCACTGGTCACCAGATTTTATAAGGCTGTGCTATAAGGCTTTCACTGATCACCAGATTTTATAAGGCTCTCACTGGTCACCAGATTTTATAAGGCTGTGCTATAAGGCTTTCACTGATCACTAGATTTGATAAGGTTGTGCTATAAGGCTTTCACTGATTATCAGATTTTATAAGGCTGTGCTATAAGGCTGTGCTATAAGGCTTTCACTGATTACCAGATTTTATAAGGCTCTCACTGGTCACCAGATTTTATAAGGCTGTGCTATAAGGCTTTCACTGATCACTAGATTTTATAAGGCTGTGCTATAATGCTTTCACTGATCACCAGATTTTATAAGGTTGTGCTATAAGGCTTTCACTGATCACCGGAATTAAATTCCAACACTATGTTTTTGAACCTAAACGTAAGATTTAAACTCGTCTCCTCAAAAAACGGTAACTATTTGGAAAAATATTTTGTCATTATTTATCATGTAAAACCACAACTTTAAAACTAAGTGCAATACCACGCTTCAAAAATCGACCTACCCTATTGTTTCGGTGTTCCAGAACATGTTCACTGAATATTCTCTTGTGATTGACTATTTTAGCAGTTGTATTCTGATTCTTGAGGTACCTGAGTACTTTCTGGTCTCTTAACCTTCATAGATTCCATGATGTTCTGGGTGTAAAGTCCGGGTCGTCATGTTGGAACCTTTGTAATTCTGGTCTTGAGTATGTTACTGAGATCCCGATTACACGTCTTGTTGACCCTGCCGGAATTCCTCTTGATACCATGGTCCATGTTCATCGTCTTCTTTATGCGCAAGGACACAGCAGCTAATGTTGGTGATACTTTTAGAACTGATTTGTGCACGAAGCAATTTAATCACTCTTATGAAAAGAAATCATGAACATATATGTATTATGAGAGCTGGCAATATATTATTTGTCTTGCATTTGATTTCAAATTATTTGGCGTAATTTTTGGTGGGAAATTTTAGGTTAAAGTTTACTGTATGTATTGCTTCTACATTCTTCTGGGTTGATCTTTTCATTTGAAAAAAGGATTTTAATTTTTAAATCATTAAAAGTATATATATAAAAGTGAACATTGAAGTAAACACTCAGAGGCGACAGGCTGTTTCATGCTAGACGCAATCGTGGCCTGACGATTGCGTCTAGCATAAGAAAACAGACTGTCGCCGCTGAGTGTTTACTTCATAATTCACTATATTATATCTCTATCTCTAATGCTGAGCACTTAATTCCATGAATATAGCACACCTTAAAATTATATTTCTTCATATATATATATATATATATATATATATATATATATATATACACAATATATATGACATATATATATATTTTATAAACACATGTATGATAACACAGGGCATGTTTGTTTCGAGTGTCATATAATAATGGCCTGTGTTACTATAACAAGAAATATTTTATTAAGCAGTAACAGAAGATTGCATGAGCGATAATACATATAAAGTTATAGTGTTATATATATATATATATATATATATATATATATATATATATATATATAATTGTCTCTTCTACTCCAATAGCTTCATGTCTCATACTTCCTGTCTGTGGAATTCCCTCCCTCTTACTTTCTTCCCTGACAGTTATAGTCTTCAAATATTCAAATGTAATGTCAATCGACATCTTCTGATGCCTTGATCTAATTCCCCCATCCTTCTCTTTATACTTTCCTCAATCACGTCTCTTAATCTTGCTCTCACTCTCTGTCCCCTTGCGTACTAGTGGCACTCCGCCTTGCTTGGGCTAAAATGCTTAAAAAGTATGAAGTTTGTCATTTAGCTGATTGATGTTAACTCCAGCATCACAACTCCAGAGTTTTGTAGACGGACCCTCCAGGAATCACTTCGTCCACTCGTCAAGGTTATATATATCTATAGCTTTCTATCTTTCTATCTATATATATATATATATATATATATATATATATATATATATATATATATATATTTTTAAATTTGCTGTATTTGTGGGGGACGGGTGCTCAATATTGGAGTCAACGTTTATAGATAAAGACAGCTTGAACATAGCAATCGACACTACATGGGGACTCATATTCTGACGATCATTTGAGGCGTGAGACAGACAGTTGCCATACAATGTTGAATTCTACACTGTCTCTCTGTCTATTTTGTCTTGAATTAGAAAAGTTAAAAGTTAAAGTAACCAGGGTAATTATGATCATAAAAAAGGACAACTTAAAAATAAGATTAGCCAAAGCAATGATAAAATAAAAATCCCAATTTTGAGTTTTCAGAGTTAAAAATGTAAAATCTGAAATTCTGATGTGTAATATTTCATCCTAATTATTTGAGAAATTAGACTATGTATGAGGAAGAATAGGTAAATAAACATACGCACGCCACCTCGAACTTCCCTTTGTCTGTGGTAGGCTTCCGTCTTTATATTTGAAATATCTACTCTAAAAATAGTTAAACATTCAGTCTTACGGACAAGTTTATTCCTCGTTTAAGGTGCTGCAATATATCATGGCTTTTTGTTAGATTAAGCTGGGCTACGAAAATATATTTACCAAGTTTAGCTTAGTCTAGTAGAAGGCCTCAATAGTTGTGAACCAGGTTAAATTTGAAGTCGCTACAGTAGTAATTTATATCGAGTGCTACTGGCAGCATGTAACTCAGCTATACCTGCGGATAGTCGGGTCATTGACAACTAAACCGGTTCCCCCATTAAGCGTTTCTGGCGAGGAAGATTGCGAGACACCAAACGGAATTAACAGCAAGACCTGTCAAAGGGCGGATGAAACTTTTTGTACGGTCAACCGTCATCTAGGACAATGAGATAGACCGGGCTCCATAACTATGCATGCAGCCATTGTATTGATGACACGATATCTCTGGTCGGATGGCTTCTTAGATTGATGTCAACAGCCAGAGCAGAGACTCCTCCGATGGAATTAACAACGTAAGGGCGGGTGGACCTTGTAGGATCAACGGTCATCTAGCACAATGCTGTAGACCGAGCTCCATTGATACGCATGCAGTGATTGTGGTGATGACACGATATCTCTGGTCGGATGGCTTCTTAGATTGATGTCAACAGCCAGAGCAGAGACTCCTCCGATGGAATTAACAACGTAAGGGCGGGTGGACCTTGCAACAGGATCAACGGTCATCTAGCACAATGCTGTAGACCGAGCTCCATTGATACGCATGCAGTGATTGTGGTGATGACACGATATCTCTGGTCGGATGGCTTCTTAGATTGATGTCAACAGCCAGAGCAGAGACTCCTCCGATGGAATTAACAACGTAAGGGCGGGTGGACCTTGTAGGATCAACGGTCATCTAGCACAATGCTGTAGACCGAGCTCCATTGATACGCATGCAGTGATTGTGGTGATGACACGATATCTCTGGTCGGATGGCTTCTTAGATTGATGTCAACAGCCAGAGCAGAGACTCCTCCGATGGAATTAACAACGTAAGGGCGGGTGGACCTTGTAGGATCAACGGTCATCTAGCACAATGCTGTAGACCGAGCTCCATTGATACGCATGCAGTGATTGTGGTGATGACACGACATCTCTGGGTGGAAGGCTTTCGGGATTAATGGCAACAGACAGAGCGAAGCTTCTCCGATGGAATTAACAGCGTAAGGGCAGATGAAACATCTTGTGAAGTCAACGGCTATATAGCACTGAGACCGGGCTCCATAGCTATGCATGCAGCCAGTGTGTGATGACACGACATCTCTGATCGGATAGCTTCCTAGATTGATGTTAACAACAAGAGCTGAGGCTCCTCCGATGGAATTAACAGCGTAAGGTCAGATGAAACTTTTTGTGGGGTCAACGGTTATCTAGCACTGAGAGAGACCGGGATCCATAGATATGCATGTAGCCGGTGTGGTGAGAACATGACATCTCTGGGAAGATGACTTCCTAGATTGATGTCAACAGCCAGAGCGAGGCTTCTCTGATAGAATTAACAGCGTAAGAGCCGATGAACCTTCTTGTAGGGTCAACGGTCATCTGCTAGATGACTGTTGAGATAGATCGGGCTCCATAAATATAAAAGATACGATATGATAATACTAATGGTAAGAATAGCATTTTTCATACAGAAAACATTCGACATTTCGAAGAGTTTCGATCCTCACGAGGTGCACCATGCTTTCGGTCTTGTGTCACATCTAAGCTACATTTAGAAAATTACAAGGCACATAGACGTGTGTTATAATGGTTAGCAAGCTTGTATCCCTAAAACAATTGTGACTGAGTAGTGAGTTCAATCTTCAGTGGGTGCCCCATACTTTCAAACTCGTGCCACATTTAAACTTAAAAATCTCCATTAACCGAAGAATCGGTTGAAATTTTTAATTTCTTTCTCTTAAAACATTTTTACAGGAAAATAGATTTCTCAAGTCCACTAAATGTTATTGTTCTTTCTAGTATTGATAGGAGTTTTTCTTAAACTTTTGTTTGAGTTAGCATGAAAAGTCATCATCCTGATTATGACATTATTTTCCGTTCTTGTCACATGTGATACTTATTTAAGTTATTACTGCTGTTGGAAGTCTTCAAGGGATGTTCTTTGTTTACTTATTTTTGGTAAAGCTCATTGTTTATGATTCTGTAACGCCAACCTTCTAAGACATGGTTAAATATTGTCTTCATTAAGACCCAAAATATTCGTTTTGATTGAAGCTATTTTTAATCATTGATTTTAGAAAACGGCTGTATATTGCTGGTAGTTTAGATATTTTTAAACAAGTGCATGACACACGTGCGAGTTCTAAGGTTGATAGGGTAGAAATCTGTACATCAGATTAAATAGACACAGCCTGTCAACAGAGTGCTGTCAACGCTGCTGGTAACAATGGCGTATGATGAGGTCTCTTGAAATTCGTAAGGACCACGAGCAAAATTCAAATCTGTCTTAACGTGTGACATGTACAGATCGTGCTGCAGATCAGTTACACCTCTTTACTCGGAAACATGCCTGAATAGTTATAACCACACAACTCCAGTCGAATCCATGTCAGGTCGCGTAGCCACCGTTATTCAAACAAAGAGTGAGGTTATTAAGATTTTGACTTTAATTTATTGATACTTCAGTTTATATAAGTTTTCCTTTATACTTAGTTATATTAGATCGATAGTCTTTAATATTTTTCTCTAGCGCCCCTTTTCAGATATTTACGAATATTGGCGCCCGTGTTAACATTGGAGCAGAGTTACTGCAACCGAGTTCATGCCACCGGAAGTACGCATTGGCAGGAACAGGCAAATGACAGTCACCAAGTTAGAAACTGCCGAATTTTACATTGCAGGTTTTCGCTCCGTATCCAGATTGCACTTACATCTAAATGTTTATGTCTAAAAGTATAACTATATAGACAAAATGATAAACAAATGCTTACGTAAAGGGCTGTGTCTTATCTCAAAAAAGTGTTCAATCATAAAATTATAGCGGCCCTCTAACGCGTCTGGACACTCATTGTCTCTGTGGGAGTTCACAGCGGCCTCATGGTGTGTTACCGCCCACTTTGTGAATCATTGTAAAAAACAGAAACAAAATCCATCTGTATTCTATACATATGAAAAGAAGTTTTGTTAAAATATTATATCAGAATAATAGCAGATATCATATAGTTGAATGAAATGTCACAGTGTACTCTAGTTTATCGACCTTTGACATAAAATTAGCGCGGCAATCTAATCTATATAGTTTTTTTGCAGTTGGAGTTGCGAGCAACATTCATTTTCTCGACAAAAATGTTGCATATCAAGGGTGGTACATTTTCATGCTTAATTAAATGGGCTCTTATGGAGCTCTGGTCTGCGAGATGTATGGTCACTGAGTGGTGATAGGTTTTATGAAACAAGTATTAGAAAGGATTGCTTCACAGTTATTTTGTTGTTGTTGTTATTATTATTATTATTACTACTACTACTATTATTAACAACGTTATATTTAATGGAACACGTGTTTGAGTAGGCATCACCAATTTTTAACCAGTGAAATTAACGTCTTCCTGTTTAAAGATCGAAAGTCTTTGGTCAGTAGACCGTGAAATTTGTATGTATATTATTATTATTATATTACGTTTATAGTAATAAGAAATAATACAGGATTTTATATATATATATATATATATGTATGTATGTATGTATGTATAACAAAAAATCAACATCCTCTATCAATTGTTCAAACAAATACGATTCAAGATAAACCTTTCCAAAACAGAAACTATTAGAATGCTAAACACTAAATACCTCGGTGTATTAATTTAGTATAGGAGGTACGGAAATTGAACATAGAATAGACTGTGCAAGAGGTAGTTTCGCCACAAATCGAAAATTGCTACAAAACGTTAACGTAAAAACTCGTGCCATGTGCTTAAATAGCCTCGTCAGATCAAGACTTTCGTATGAATGTCATGCATGGCGCCAAACTCGTTCAGAAATATCTAAATTGTTAAAAATGACTTTGAACGAATTAAATCTGTACGTCTTAACAAGGAGCGCCTTTTTCCATACCTTGTAGACAGGCTTTACAGAATCACAAAGAACTGTACCAGATAACAGAAACCACATCAATTGAAGACTTTCAACAACAGCAACATCTACAATGGTTATCATATATAACCTGAAGAGAAAATAATGACACAATCCACATGTTGACATTCTACGCTACTTTAAACAACTGGTCAGGAAGGAAGCCACCATCAATACCGAAAAGATGTTGACATTCTACGCTACTTTAAACAGCTGATCAGGAAGGAAGCCACTATCGATACCGAAAAGATGTTGACATTCTACGCTACTTTAAACAACAGGTCAGGAAGGAAGCCACTATCAATACCGAAAAGATGTTGACATTCTACGCTACTTTAAACAGCTGATCAGGAAGGAAGCCACTATCAATACCGAAAAGATGTTGACATTCTACGCTACTTTAAACAACTGATCAGGAAGGAAGCCACTATCAATACCGAAAAGATGTTGACATTCTACGCTACTTTAAACAACTGGCCAGGAAGGAAGCCACTATCAATACCGAAAAGATGTTGACATTCTACGCTACTTTAAACAACTGATCAGGAAGGAAGCCACTATGAATATGTTGACATTCTACGCTACTTTAAACAACTGGCCAGGAAGGAAGCCACTATCAATACCGAAAAGATGTTGACATTCTACGCTACTTTAAACAGCTGATCAGGAAGGAAGCCACTATCAATACCGAAAAAAACCTAAATGTTGACATTCTACGCTACTTTAAACAACTGGCCAGAAAGGAAGCCACTATCGATACCGAAAAGATGTTGACATTCTCGCTACTTTAAACAACTGGCCAGGAAGGAAGCCACTATCAATACCCGAAAAGATGTTGACATTCTACGCTACTTTAAACAACTGGCCAGGAAGGAAGCCACTATCGATACCGAAAAAGATGTTGACATTCTACGCTACTTTAAACAACTGGCCAGGAAGGAAGCCACTATCAATACCTAAAAACAACAGATGTTGACATTCTACGCCACTTTAAACAACAGGTCAGGAAGGAAGCCACTATCAATACCGAAAAAGATGTTGACATTCTCGCTACTTTAAACAGCTGATCAGGAAGGAAGCCACTATCAATACCGAAAAGATGTTGACATTCTCACGCTACTTTAAACAACTGGCCAGGAAGGAAGCCACTATCGATACCGAAAAGATGTTGACATTCTACGCTACTTTAAACAACTGGTCACGATGGAAGCCACTATCAATACCAAAAAGATGTTGACATTCTACGCAACTTTAAACAACTGGCCAGGAAGGAAGCCACTATCAATACCGGAGAGATGTTGACATTCTACGCTACTTTAAACAACTGGCCAGGAAGGAAGCCACTATCAATACCTAAAAGATGTTGACATTCTACGCCACTTTAAACAACAGGTCAGGAAGGAAGCCACTATCAATACCGAAAAGATGTTGACATTCTACGCTACTTTAAACAGCTGATCAGGAAGGAAGCCACTATCAATACCGAAAAGATGTTGACATTCTACGCTACTTTAAACAACTGGCCAGGAAGGAAGCCACTATCAATACCGAAAAGATGTTGACATTCTACGCTACTTTAAACAACTGGCCAGGAAGGAAGCCACTATCGATACCGAAAAGATGTTGACATTCTCGCTACTTTAAACAACTGGCCAGGAAGGAAGCCACTATCAATACCGAAAAGATGTTGACATTCTACGCTACTTTAAACAACTGGCCAGGAAGGAAGCCACTATCGATACCGAAAAGATGTTGACATTCTACGCTACTTTAAACAACTGGCCAGGAAGGAAGCCACTATCAATACCTAAAAGATGTTGACATTCTACGCTACTTTAAACAACTGGCCAGGAAGGAAGCCACTATCGATACCGAAAAGATGTTGACATTCTACGCTACTTTAAACAACTGGTCACGATGGAAGCCACTATCAATACCAAAAAGATGTTGACATTCTACGCAACTTTAAACAACTGGCCAGGAAGGAAGCCACTATCAATACCGGAGAGATGTTGACATTCTCGCTGCTTAAACAACTGGCCAGGAAGGAAGCCACTATCAATACCTAAAAGATGTTGACATTCTCGCCACTTTAAACAACAGGTCAGGAAGGAAGCCACTATCAATACCGAAAAGATGTTGACATTCTACGCTACTTTAAACAGCTGATCAGGAAGGAAGCCACTATCAATACCGAAAAGATGTTGACATTCTACGCTACTTTAAACAACTGGCCAGGAAGGAAGCCACTATCGATACCGAAAAGATGTTGACATTCTACGCTACTTTAAACAACTGGTCAGGAAGGAAGCCACTATCAATACCGAAAAGATGTTGACATTCTACGCTACTTTAAACAACTGGCCAGGAAGGAAGCCACTATCGATACCGAAAAGATGTTGACATTCTACGCTACTTTAAACAACTGGCCAGGAAGGAAGCCACTATCAATACCAAAAAGATGTTGACATTCTACGCTACTTTAAACAACTGATCAGGAAGGAAGCTACTATCAATACCGAAAAGATGTTGAAATTCTACGCTACTTTAAACAACTGGTCAGAAAGGAAGCCACTATCGATACTGAAAAGATGTTGACATTCTACGCTACTTTAAACAACTGGCCAGGAAGGAAGCCACTATCAATACCAAAAAGATGTTGACATTCTACGCAACTTTAAACAGCTGATCAGGAAGGAAGCTACTATCAATACCGAAAAGATGTTGACATTCTACGCTACTTTAAACAACTGGCCAGGAAGGAAGCTACTATCAATACCGAAAAGATGTTGAAATTCTACGCTACTTCAAACAACTGGTCAGAAAGGAAGCCACTATCGATACTGAAAAGATGTTGACATTCTACGCCACTTTAAACAACAGGTCAGGAAGGAAGCCACTATCAATACCGAAAAGATGTTGACATTCTACGCTACTTTAAACAACTGGCCAGGAAGGAAGCCACTATCAATACCGAAAAGATGTTGACATTCTACGCTACTTTAAACAACTGGTCAGAAAGGAAGCCACTATCAATACCGAAAAGATGTTGACATTCTACGCTACTATAAACAACTGGCCAGGAAGGAAGCCACTATCAATACCGGAAAGATGTTGACATTCTATGCAACTTTAAACAACTGGCCAAGAAGGAAGCCACTATCGATACCGAAAAGATGTTGACATTCTACGCTACTTTAAACAACTGATCAGGAGGGAAGCCACTATCAATCCCGGAAAGATGTTGACATTCTACGCCACTTTAAACAACTGGTCAGGAAGGAAGCCACAATCAATACCAAAAATATGTTGACATTCTACGCTACTATAAACAACTGGCCAGGAAGGAAGCCACTATCGATACCGAAAAGATGTTGACATTCTCGATTTAAACAACTGATTAGACATTCAATACCGGAAAGATGTTGACATTCTCGCTAGTTTAAACAACTGATTAGGAAGGAAGCCACTATCAATACCGGAAAGATGTTGACATTCTACGCTAGGAAGCTACCACTTTAAAAGATGTTGACTTCTACGCTATTTAAACAACTGGAAGGAAGGAAGCCACTATCAATACCAAAAAAGATGTTGACGCCACTTTTAAACAACTGATCAGGAAGAAGCATTCAATCCGAAAAGATGTTGAAATTTACGCTACTTTAAACAACTGGTCAGGAAGGAAGCCACTATCGATACTGAAAAAGATGTTGACATTCTCGCTACTTTAAACAACTGGCCAGGAAGGAAGCCACTATCAAAAAGATACCAAAAAACATGTTGAAGGAAGCATTCAATACAAAAAGATGTTGACTACTTTTAAACAACTGATCAGGAAGGAAGCTACTATCAATACCGAAAAAGATGTTGAAATTCTACGCTACTTTAAACAACTGGTCAGAAAGGAAGCCACTATCGATACTGAAAAGATGTTGACATTCTACGCCACTTTAAACAACAGGTCAGGAAGGAAGCTATCAATTTAAACAACTGGCCAGGAAGGAAGCCACTATCAATACCAAAAGATGTTGACATTCTACGCTCTTTGAACAACTGGTCAGAAAGGAAGCTTTAAAAAGATGTTGACATTCTACGCTACTATAAACAACTGGCCATTGGAAGGAAGCCACTATCAATACCGGAAAGATGTTGACATTCTATGCAACTAAACAACTCAATATCGATACCGAAAAGATGTTGACATTCTACGCTACTTTAAACAACTGGCCAGGAAGGAAGCCACTATCAATACCGAAAAGATGTTGACATTCTACGCTACTTTAAACAACTGGTCAGAAAGGAAGCCACTATCAATACCGAAAAGATGTTGACATTCTACGCTACTATAAACAACTGGCCAGGAAGGAAGCCACTCAATACCGGAAAGATGTTGAATTCTATGCAACTTTAAACAACTCGAAGGAAGCCACTATCGATACCGAAAAGATGTTGACATTCTACGCTACTTTAAACAACTGATCAGGAGGGAAGCCACTAAATCCCGAAAGATGTTGACATTCTACGCCACTTTAAACAACTGTCAGGAAGGAAGCCACAATCAATACCAAAAATCATTCTATACTATAAACAATCAACAAAGGAAGCCACTATCGATACCGAAAAGATGTTGACATTCTACGCTAGTTTAAACAACTTTAAATACCGGAACTTCTACGGTTTAAACAACTGATTAGGAAGGAAGCCACTATCAATACCGGAAAGATGTTGACATTCTATGCCACATTAAACAACTGGTCAGGAGGGAAGCCACTATCAATACTGGAAAGATGTTGACATTCTATGCCACATTAAACAACTGATCAGGAAGGAAGCCACTATCAATACCGAAAAGATGTTGACATTCTACGCTACTTTAAACAACTGCTCAGAAAGGAAGCCACTATCAATACCGAAAAGATGTTGACATTCTACGCCACTTTAAACAACAGGTCAGGAAGGAAGCCACTATCAATACCGAAAAGATGTTGACATTCTACGCTACTTTAAACAACTGGTCAGGAAGGAAGCCACTATCAATACCGGAAAGTGCGATAACAACTAGTGAACTTGAAAAATTGTTTTAATAGAACGTTTTTATAAATTTCAACCAAAAGTAGAGTTGGCTGCTCGATCAATGAATACCAAATGTTTCCTTATACCGGATAATATGACCATTATCATATATAACCAAAAGACTAAAAAGTCAGATGTAGGTCAGCTGTGCAGCGCCAATTACCTAAATAGTGGGTGTGTCTATCTTACAAATTATCTTTTGAAATCTTGGTCAAATTTGGTGACGACAACGAAATAGTCGTTACCCAAAGCCAAAAGAGACACATAAGCGTAACACTCATCAAAGCAGACATCTTTTATGACATCTAAAGTATTGTTTCTTTTCCCTTTACATTTTATGTGATATGTGCTTTCCCACTTTTTTCCTTTTCAAACAACTAAATTCACAATTGCTAGTTTTTCACAGGAAAGGACGTTTCAGAAAATACCATTCTTTTGTATCAATAAAAGTAACAAGATGAAGATAATGACATTAAAACTCCGACCAGGTATGGATTAAATAGCCTCACCAACCCGCAACTGGTCAGGTAAAAAAATATGGTCAGCCACTAACAAGATTGAGTAGGCCCTGAATTTGAAAGATGAAGATACTAATACATAAAAAATATTTAAATGATAATTGAACTACAAAACTCAGAAAAAAGTTCTGATTACCAATTAAGATTATCCATTAAAATGTTTTTCAATATGTTTTATCTCACGGCACACTTGAATTACTTGGATAGTTCCCACTATCAAATTAAACTTCCATAAAAAAATTATGATTATCAAAAGACTTAAAAAAACATTTATTAACTTTATTATAATTTGCAACTTTAAAAGTTTATATTTATTTATTTTCTGTTTATTATAATTTAACATTTAATGAGATATCTGTTCTTGAATTTTTTAGCATATCTTCTTTTGAAGGAATTCCTGTGCCATATCTTCTTTTTGTAAGCCGAATTCTGTGCTCGAATTTTTTTAATCTTTGAAGTGAATATGGACATTCTATACTCTTAAATCTTCTTCCAACAATTTTAGCCGTGATAGAATTTAGCTTTTAATATTTATTGCAGAAAAGCTTGTTTGTATATTATTTTAACAATGGTCAGGGTTTAATTTTTGATATGTACCTTATCGTGCTTTGGACTCAAAATAATTTAATTAATGACCTTGAAAGATTTTTCGTTGCAAACAATTTATAACCATTTTGTCAATTCTCCCTTTCTATACCTTTCACATTTATTCCAATCTATCTGTTCATGTTTTTATCTACATTTTATACCAAACTGGATTAGTTTCCTATACGAAAAAAGGAATAAAGTATACAGATCTATCTTCCGTCTCATTCTCTCTTTTCTTCTGTCTTTCCATCGATAATTTTTAGTTTTTTACTCTGGTTTTCTTGTTTGCATTTTTTTTTCATTTTTTTGATATCCTGCCAACAAATCTATCCATGACTTTCTTTCCGTTTCATCCCCTTTTTCCCTTTCACACAGATTTTCCTCCTACATGGTCACTTTTCGTTTGGCTCTATCTTTCTGCATTTTTTTTTTTTTTTGATTCACCCACTCTTTTTCCTCCTCTTCATTCTCTCCCACGCTTTTGCCAATTTCTTTCTGATTAGTAGTTTTTATGTAGGTTTCTCAGCCCGAAAGCAAAACTAATTCCAGTTCAGAAGAACAGGAAATCGTACAGTTACTACACTCTGATCAAGAGCTAGAAAAACGTTATGTTCGTAAAATAAACAGAATAATATAGGTGAATTTTGAGTAAAACTTATGCTAAATATTTCATAAGGAAGTAAATACAAAACTCACGAGTCTCTCCCCCGCTCCCTCCTTCGCACTTTCTCTTCTCTCTCTCTCTCTCTCTCTCTCTCTCTCTCTCTCTCTCTCTCTCACACACACACACACCTACATCCAATCGTTGCAAAGGTGAACTGGCATGAAAGTTACTATGTCACAGTATGATCGAAAACTGAGCATTTTTCAGAATTCCTTCTTATATATATATATAAATATATATATGTGTGTGTGTGTGTGTGTGTGTGTGTGTGCGTGCGTGTGTGTGTTTGTATGTGTGTTTGTGTGTGTATTCAGTTGCTGAAAACCTCCTGAAGAGTGGACTGAACAATTCCAAAAAGGTTCACTTACGAAACCCTAGAGTCGAGCTACTGAATATAACTTTAATCAGCTAAGTGACAAATTTTATTTGTATTAATCATATATATATAATCGACGTGATGTGGCTTCGCTCTGTCTTTTCTATAAATATTTTCATGGCAGTTTTTTTTCCCTGGTGCCCAGATTACATGATTTTAAGCGTGCTACTAGATTGGCATCTAGGTCCCACGCGTTTACTGTTGAAATAGCTAAGTGCAACCGCCACTTTTACTCCAACAGTTTATTTTCTCATATCTCACACCTGTTGAACTCCCTTCCGTTTACTTGCATCCCCGATGAAATCTTCTAAAATTTAAATGCAACGTCAATCGCTATCTTCTATCTTCTTGAATGCCCCCCCCCCATCTTTTGTCCTTTCCTCATTCCTCCCTATACTCCCTGTAACCCCCTGCGTACTAGTGGCATTACTGCCTTGCTTGGGGTGAAATGATTAAAATAAATAAAAATTGAAATATATTGAGTGCTGGTGCTAATAAAATAATGCTTGATGTATAATAACAAAGCTATAATTTATATTATTAATAAATATGCATTTTTGCTTACCTGTAGCACAACACTGAGTTTCATGCACAACGCACTCGTCAGGTGCTGATTGAAAATTATTTTGTTTCGAAGTCATATCTATCGATACAGACACCAATTTCACTCGTTCTTATTGCAAAATCCAAAAGAATAAATATCACAATATTATAGTCATAACGAACTTGCACAACACACTTGTTCTCCACTCATGAAATCAACTACTTGCCCGACATGATTGTGGCCAGGTAACAGTCTTCAGTTTTCTAGAGTCCAAGTTATAAACCTTAACCGTTAACTGATTGGCTGAGTGGTACCAACATTGAATTAGAATATGATTTTATACAATCCAGCTTATACATATTTTCTTCTATACAGTCAGTTATGTGCCAGTCTTTTGATACCTGACTGACGAGGCATGATACGTCAGTCATGTATCGAAAGATACGAGGCAGATTTTTTCCTGCGGTAGACCAGTTGTCATTCTGCTATTTACCCATAACTAGGGGGAGAAGAAGAAGATTCATGCCTTTCCCAAGGGTATTAATGGATTCGACTGGAATTCGAACTCGGCTCTCCGATTCTTCAATCCGAGCCGTTATCCCTTACTCCACCTCTATACACGTTTCTTTTTAAGTCACCAATGCAAGGCAATAAAGACACAAGTGGTTACAGAGAGTGAAGGGAAATGAGTAAGTGTTAGTAAGGAGAAAGGACAATAAAAGAACAGAATTCAGAAAGAGAGAAGATGGCGACCGATGTTGCATTTTAATATTTTGAAGATCATAGGTGACATGAAAGCAAGAAATTAGAAGAGAGCTTCACAGGTGAAAAGTGCAAAAAAAGAAAGTATTAAAATAGAACTTATGGTTGCATCTACCTATTTCGACAGTAAAACCATAAGACCTAGTTGCCAATCTTTTGTGACGTACGGTTACCATCAATGATTAAGTATAACTCAAGACTTCAATGTTAAGATAAAATAGTATTTAATTACAACCGCAAATAAATACATAAGAACAAAGGAGTAAAAGTCAACCAAAGATAATTAACCACTTCAGTGAATACCTTGTTAGTAGCTCGGCTTAACGTCCGCTAAATCCTAAATCAAAACCCAAATCATCGACGCACATGAATTCGACTGGATAAGTCCACTCAATTGTCACTCAATAATCACTACAGTCAGTAGCCTGACACCGCTATTTATACACCTGGCGGAAAACATATATTCATATATCTAGAGTGTCACGCTCGAATCTCGGTGCCGGTAGTTACTTATTTTCTTTCTATATGACACAATCTAGTAGCAAGCTTAAATTCATACAGTTGCGGCAGCAAGAAGAAAAGCACATTAGGACAATAGCCATGGAAATATTTATAGAAAAATAACAGAGGGAAGCTACGTTACGGCGGTAGGAAAGTGTCGAGATGACACGTCAACACCAATAACATCACAGACCCTTCTTTAGCTTTTATTAAGAATCTCGCTTGAGAAAACATAGAACGGTTGCTAACTTGAATATACAGTCCCTCATTTTAAAAAAATCTACACTGTAACAGATACTGTCCCTATTTGCTTATTACATTATACTGAGTTCATTTCTCCATTATGGGGAACAAAGCATTCCATAGTGTTAATCCTCTGTCTGCTTGTAAGCTTTCGTTCGCCTACAGTCACTACCCTGTTTTCTAACTCCATAGAACGACTTACTCATAAAAAAATGCTGACGATTTTATATTCAGTCAATGACATGTCCTCTAGCGACTTTAATAGTGAAAGTTTCAGGGATGATCACTCAATGCTGCTTATATATTTCTGTGTTTAAGCCAATTATATTTACCTGTCTTTGGTTAATGTAGTTATTTACTAGGCTTTCAATAGTCTGAGACACAGATCTCAGATTTCTCATAATACCTGTTGTACCTGCCCTTCTGAGGTGGTCACTCACGTAAGTACACAGCAAGCTCATCAGCGCTGCTTATTTTCGGTGATTTAGTGAGAATCAGTGTTTGACCAAAAATCAGTCATTGTAACTTCTATGAGGAATTTGTGTGTTGCTTGCTCATTTTTCGATGGTGAGAGAAACGAAGTCATCCTTAGTGTTCATCAAATGTCTGTATTTGAGCTTAATCGGGGATCTGGATTCACTAATATGTTCGGTGACTCTAAAATAAAATAGAATAGAATATCTCCCCATTGTGAATGATAGTGGTTTTATTTTAGTGCCCACAACATTTTGTTCTGTAGTGCCCTACTTGATTCATTTTCTTTCTGTCTTTTTTTTTTTTTTTGCTCAATCGTTAGCCATTACTATTTATTTATTTATTTTCTTCAATAGGAATAGATAGATTGGCCTAGCGTCCGGCTACGGTCTTTTGAACAGGAGTAAAGGTTTATCCCTTGTTTCCTGTCTAGGATTGTGTTTCCGGTTCCTTCTAAAACTTACTTCGACTCTATACTTCTAACGTTGTAATTCTGTTTACGTCTAGACTCTAAACTCTTTAATTCTGTTTACTATTTATTTATGTTTCCTCAATAGTTCACCTATCGTCCAAGAATAAACAGCACTGATGTTTACATTTTTTTTTCTGCGTTTAAGTTCATTAAATTTACCTCTGTTTGGTTAGTGTAGTTATGTACACGCTCCTCCCCGTTTTGTTTCTAAAGAGTACAGGTTTATCCCTTGTTTCCTGTTTAGGATTGGGTTTCTGATTCATTCTAAATTCTTTTCATTCTCTTTCAATCCCAATAGCCCCTAGCGTCTTAGTGACGTCATCGTCTTGCCTTTTCATTGTGAATTTTATATCCAGCAAACGTCTAGCAACTTTAGTAGACACAGTTTCAAGGGTAATCGCTCAACGTGCTGCTATTTACATTTTTTCTGCTTTTAAGTTCATTAAATTTACCTGTCTTTGGTTAGTGTAGTTATGTACACGCTCTCCCTGTTTTGTTTTTAAAGCGTAGGCGTTTATCTCTTGTTTCCTGTTTAGGATTGGATTTCAGGTTCCTTCTAAAACTGAATTCTTTTCATTCTCTTTTACTCACAGTAGCCCCTTGCGTCTTAGTGACGTCATCGCCTTGCTTTTTTATCGTGAATGGTGGTGATTTTACATCCAGCAAATGGACGAATTTTCAAAGGTGATCGCTCAACATATTGCTGTTTACATTTTTTAAGCGTTTAAGTTCATTAAATTTACCTGTCTTTGGTTAGTGTAGTTATTTCCTTAGTCTGAAACACAGATATCGAGTTGTTTATATCTGTGATAAGTAGGCTCATCAACGCTGCGTATTTTTGCTGATTTTTTAAAAACTAGTGTTTCCAGTGAATGTTGACCATAAAACTAACTCTAAAGAGGGTCAGTGTAACTTCCAAGATGAATCAGTATGGCTTTTGTATTACGGTTATAACACCAGAGGATAATTTTAACCTTTTTTATTTTTATTTCGATTTCACTCAGTTCTCTGGGTTTTTTCTTCTTCAATTATATCATTGTTGTTTTTCGCGACTTCATAAAAATGCACATTTGATAACGAATTTAAAGCCATCTTTTAAAATCGTTCTTGCTGTTTACTGTACGAGGACTTCTCTCTGCAATATACAGTTAAATGATTGAAAATGCTTAAAATGTTGGTTTTTTTTTAAAAGTTTTGTACTGAACATTTCAGTCTCAACAATATGACAATCATATTGTTCCGTTGCGGTTGATAGTGATTAAATCACGATATTATTTTGGGAAGACACAGTTACAGATATACACAAAGAACGATCACTTAATTTTTTTTTTAAAAAGAGTCTATCTTCATTGTAATAACAAAGAGAAAACGTCGCTCGCCATCTCACCATAAAAGATGTTGATGTTTCCTTCGCCGCAAGAACGATGTTCGTCCGAATAAGTGGTCGCACAGACCTAGACCTATCCACTCGACATTTCCTCTCTGGCCCAGTCAAAAGGTACGATCCGGAACTGCAGGTGATGGAACAGTTCCAATAAAAGGCCAGAAATATTTTTCTTGTACTTCGCATCCCGTGCAATGCGTCTTGCTCAATCGCACAGGCTCATAACCTGTTGAAAAGGAATTAGTTAGTATTCCTCTAGTCTGGCTGCCCTACCAAGACTAGAGAGCCAAATCTACTTTGTAGGGAACAAACAGATCAAAGTTGGCATAATAAAGGCATAATTTCTGTCTGAACTTCTGGGATAAGGTTTTGTCCTTATTTACATACTGACTATTGTCATCATATTTACTGTTGTTATTACAACGTTTCGATCGTTGTGCTCTCCAACCATCATCAGGTGCTTGATGACCCGAGTAAGGAAATTTTGAACTGAACAATTTTTTTTTAAATTACGTGGGAGAATAGCCTAGTGGATTAACGCGTTGGTTCGTGAATTTGGTGACACAGTAATTATGCGTTCAATCCCTGGACCGGGCCTGTGTACTTGAACTCAATGGAAACAGATTGAACAGTACTAAAAAAGAACTAAACAAAATATCCTTAGATATGTTCATCGGAATGAGAATAAACAATGCCTTAGATTAAATAAATAGTTTCAGTTCGAAATTTCCTGAATCGGCAAGCATTTGATGAAGGCCGGAGAGTACAACGGCTGAAACGCTGTGATAACAGCATCAAATAAGGACAATAGTTCTTATAATGTAAATAATACAGGCATAGATTTGTAAACCGATTATAACAGGAGTATGCCATTAAGCACCACAGATAGCTCAGTTCTGGAAATTAATATGTTACTTTACACACGTGTAAACATACAATCGCGGCCCTTCGTCAGTCTCTCTGTGACTAGACAGCTTCACCACACGATGTTTTTCGATTCTCGTTTGCACCGATGTGAATAAAAACTGGGAAGGGCCCGGTTTGTTGAACTAACTAGATGCGACCGTCTGTTCTATTTTAATAGTTTATTTTTTCGCACTTTCCGCCTGTGGATCTCTCTTCCTGATTTCTTGCTTCATCGCTACCTAAAATCTTCAAAAAATTAAATAAAACATTAATCGCTATTTTCTATCTTCCTAAATCCTTTTCTTTTATTGTCCATTCTTCTCATTTTTCCTCACTAAAGCCTTTTTTATTCTCATTCACTCCTTGTAACCCATTTCGTTCTAGTGGCATTATCACATTGATTGGGCCAAAATAATTAAAAAAAAATAATGATGGTGTAATAACGCCACGACGAAAAAAGAAATCACGTATCCTGTTTCCAAATTCTCCAGTCTTCTTTCCTCATTATATATTTTAAACATTTCAGCTATGTCTACCTGATTTTTTCGCAGTAATAAATTTATCCTTGTCGCTTGTAGTATTTTTTAAAAGATTTCTAACGTAATTATACGGCATTCGCTGACATTTTGGAAATTAGACATTACATTACAAACCAACACTTTTTTCGTTATTTCTAAGAACATTTTTCGATCCTTTTATAGCTTTGCTTAGTTTCTGAAAGGCATCTTTCTATATGCTTTTGGATTTCTGTGTCACACTTTCCTTCATCTGTCACTATATTACCCAGATACTTAAATTTTGGCACCTGTTCGATTTTGAAGTCTCTGAGAGATAATCCACACTTTGAACAGTTGCTTTTGCTGAAAAAAAAAACAAACATTCTAACTTCTTCCTGGTTTAACATTTTTTCTTGATGTAATCGACGACGTTGTTCTTCTTAATTTGCTATAAAATACATTATCATCTGCGTAGCGTATGTTCTTAAATTTATGTCTACCAATAATAAATCCTGATAGGTGTTTTCATCCTCTTAAAATCATCTCGCTGCAAAGGTTAAATAAATCCGGCTAACAAAATACCGCACAACTTTTTTTTTACTTACATTATTTACATTATTCGGGCTGTTATCCTTATCCTCATTGCCATATTCACAATGTTTCGGCCTCTATATCTCTGAGATGAGGTATTATGATTACTTGTAATATTTACATTATTCGGACTGTTATCCTCATCTTCATTTCCATATTCACAACGTTTCGGCCGTTGTAATCTCCAGCCTTCTTCGGGTGATTGGAATTTCGATCGAACATTTATTTCGCCCACCGGGGTAGATTGTTCTAGTTCCACGTGCCATGCCTCTTCCGGATGTCTCAATTATTTCAGTTAAAGGGAAATAAGTGAGATATCCGTTTGAGGGATTGAACTAGAATAATCTTCCCCGGTGGACGAAATAAAGGGCCCGATTCGAAATTCCAATCACCTGACGAAGGCCAGAGCTTACAACGGCCGAAACGTTGTGAATATGGCAATGAAAATGAGGATAACACTTCGAATAATGTAAATAATATAAGTACTCATAATACCTCATCTCAGAGATATAGACAAAACTTTTTTGTGTGTGTATTTATTTAACTCGTTCTTTATCTAAATACAAGCTGTTTATTCCCGGCACAGTTTACGGATTTTTTAAAACTATCTTTTCCATGTAGATCAAGTTTCCCTAACATTTTAAAACCTTCTTCGTGTCATACCTTATCGAATGCCTTTGTGCAATCCATGAAACACCTACGTCGCTTCTATTGCTTACTCTGACAGTATTCGGATAATAAAAATTGTATTTCTAATTCTAATGTTTTCAACAAAACCACGTTACTAGTTCTTCTTTTCCGTTATAATTCTATCACGACTTATTCATTAATATCTTGATTATTAATTTTTTTCTCTGTGGTTTATCAAAACTGATTGTTGGATGAGGTTCATATTCAATCGCCCTTGATTTCTTTAACAGCACAATGAAAACAGATCTACTGAAGTCCTCCGATATTTCACCACTATTGTATCTTTCGTTTATTACTTCGGTAACCGTATTACTCCCCAAACCATCCAAAGCTCTCATTATCCCTTTTACAATCTTGTTTGATCTTGCTGATTTGTTCTTCTTCATCTTGTTCAGTGATGACTTAATCTCAAATTTTAGTATCACAGGTCTTTCTCTGCTTTTATGTATTGAAGGTTTCTCTCCTTTGTTATATAAAAGCTCTATTATCTACTCGTCCTTCCGAAGAATACGATTTCTTTTCTCCTATTAGTTTTCTTTTTCTTTTCTTTTTTACATACCTACTACCTCTGTGTTCTGCAGTTTTTCCATCTCTGCACATTTCCCATTAGGAATTTTTTCTTTTGTTTGCCTCCACTTATTTCTGCTGCTTTTGTTTAACATTAGGCGAGTTATTTACTGTCTCTTGCTGTGTCCTTTCAGTGTCTGTTTCACTTGTCATTCATATTTCTTTTTTGATCTTGATCAATTGTATTAGCAGAAATGTGTTTCAAAGCGAAGCATCCATATAAGTATATAGATATCAAATGCAGATCAAATATGGATCGGAATCCGACAGGATGATAAGATAAAGAACAAATAGGAAACGTTTATCTATCAAACATGTTTCACTTTTATTAAAGATTCGTCAGAGATTGAGAGAAAGACAAAAAGATAGAATTTTGATATTTTTTGTTTTTGGAGGGGGGGCAATTTTCATTGGTCAGATTGACCCAGACAAAATTGAAAATACCAAAGTTTTTTGTCTGTTTTCTCTTAATCTCCGACGAAGTTTTAATAAAAGTGAAACATGTTAGATTGATATACGTTTCCTATTTGTTCCTTATCTTATCATAGATATCTATATTCTTGCTGTTTATGGTTAGTCAACAGGGTTCTGATTCAAATGTGCAAGATGCATTCGATATGAAATGCTTTACTAGATATAAAATAACTCTAACTGGATATATTTAAGCGGTAATAGTCATTTCTTTATTTAACGAATGGGAACGACTTCAGCTCATACACTGAACACGAAAAGTACTGTTTCTATTTTCATTCCAACACCCATATACAGTTTGCGTTGAATAAAGCCCTATTGATTTTTATTAATAGTGTGCGTATGATCAGCTTAAACTCGTGTCCAGGTGTGTCGTGTACGGCGTTTCCTAGTCGTTTATTTCAGCTTTGTTTTGACTTTTGAGCTACCTTTGAGACGAAGTCTTTACCATATAAAATATAGTAAAACTATTCAAACTTACTATTTCACTAACTTTTTTAAAAAAATAAAACCCACCACCTTAACTTGCTTCCAAAATTCTGTCTATGTACCCTCCCATCTCTCTCTCTCTCTCTCTCTCTCTCTCTCTCTCTCTCTCTTTTGATTATTCTTCTATCCATTCACTCATTGATTTCGTGATAAGCCATTTTTACGCAGTTTCCAATATCGTAAGACAGATTCCTCGATATGATTGTTGAGGGTTCCATCTCAAGTAACAAGTTTCCACCAAATGCTTTTTTTTCCATTTGTAACAGAAATCACAATTCTTATTTTGAATGGACAACACATATAAACCAAGATAATTAATTTACTAATTTGTTATCAAATTTGAGAACAATTACGACATATGATCTTTTTAGTGTGATACCCACACACTTTAGAGCTGTAATTGGTTCAGAAATTACATATTTTGCAAAGCTCAAGCCTTGTATTTGATCCTTTGTATTTTTAACGAATTGACGAAATACTACCTGAGATACAGATCCATTCGCTTCTTTGCTTATTAATGGATTCTAGAATGGACATGGACCCACAGAAAATCGAGGGAATTATCAAAAGGGAGTTAAAGACATAGACTTGGTATTGTTGTGACCCTGTTGTAGTAATAGTTCACCAAATATCTACCGAAGTTGATTTCAAAACTTCAAAATTAAAAAAGCTAGTGTGCATTATATCAAAACGGTAATCTTCAGGAAAAAATAACCAAAAATAAAATCCAAAGATTAGAAATTTGCGGACGTAGTTAAAAAAAAGTTCAAGAGATATGACAAGAGAGTTTACAATCAATCTTTGTTGATTTGAGTGCAAAACCTTCGATTCTATATCTCTTTGAAACAAATAAATACAAGGTTTTCCAACAAGTCATTTTCAATAGTCAACTAAAATATGCCAGCTCGTTGATACAATTCTACGTCAAACGCTTCCATTTTTTTTTACAAAGTGTGAAACGAAGCGGCTTGAAATCAAAAGAGTTGCCGACTACTGAAACTATATGCGTGTAAACTGTAAGTAATGACATTTATAAAAATGTATGAACTTTTTCTACATCAGACACATGCCTATTTTTTACGAATATTTTAAATAAAACTGTTTACTATGATACACCCACAAAATATAATTTCCAGACACCTTTACATACAGAACTTTGTTGTCAAATAAAGTAAATTGCAATTCTGAATTTTACCATAATTATTAAAAATTTAATTACGGTATTGTGACTATGACTAATAACGCCATGGTAGACTCAGCTCAAGTAATGAACTGAGTCTACCACGGCGTTATTATCCACTAACGCCAAACATACACACGTCTATAAAGATAAAATTGTGTTTAACCCAATGAGAAAATCAGAATTTTCTAGTAGTCTGCATATTCTGTAAAGGACGTAATTCAAATAGCAAGCGTCCTGGGTATGACGATAAATTATATCTGGCAGTAAGGCTTCTGATCGAGAGGTTTTGAGAAGTGTGGAACCATCTCTTAATTGCTGTTGTTCCCGGGTTCACTCTGGCCTAGGATGGTAGCACCTGTTAGGGTCCCAACTATGGGCAAATAGTTAACTCCCAAATTGTAGCCAAAACACTATGAAAATATAAAAAATATATAGTAAAAATACCAGCAATAAATTTTCATAGTAAAAAATACATTTTCGACAAAAGAAATTACCAGCAATACATTTTTTGTAAAAGAAATTACTAATGCCCCCAAGAAAATTAAATTTCGGCATTAAATGACCCATAAGGAATACCGCTAAACAAACAAACAAAATCAAATAGCAGATATTTATAAATTCACTCCAGAACTAGGCCATAATAATCGCATATCTTTTATTCGAACCCAGTGGTGATAACAGAGTCGACAACATCCTGCCGCAGTTACTTGTGAACTTTATAAGCGGACTGCATAACCGGTTTTGAATTCAGTGTTGTCCTTCACCTAGACTGATTGCCAACCATGGCAAGAGAACCCAGTCTCTATTTAATTCATAGTGGTGGACAGAAGTGATAGATTCCTGCTTTTCCAACTGTAATAGTATGACAGTGAATATAACAAACTCGCTGATTTATTTTTCTACTAGTTCTGGGTATGATGATAAACTACATCCAGCAGCAAGGCCTCTGATCGGGAGATTGGAGGTTTTGAGGAGCATGGAAACACCTCTTAATTGCTGTTGTTCCCAGGTTCACCCAGACTCTTGGTGGCAGCACCTGTTAGTGTCCCAACTATAGACAACTAGTGAAGCTCCAAACAAAACACTATGAAAGTATAAAACCTTTTATAGTAAAAATTACCAGCAATACATTTTTATATAAAAAAAATACCAACATTTTATCTGTAGTTGAAAGCATACAATTATGTAAAACATATTTAGTTGAAGCTATGAAATTGTGTTCATAATATTTAAATGAACCATAGTGGTGTTGATATGCCGCTAAACAAAACCAACCAACCAATCTCTTTCTATGCAGGTAACCGTTATATTACTCACACATCAGATATTTAATGAAGATCAAATTCATTAGAATTGCTTATTAGCATCTTTCCTTAGGTTTCATCGCTTGTATGAGTTTCAAAAGATTCCTTTAAAAGCGTGGATCACAAAAAATATTGTTTTTTAAAATAATTTTCTTTTTGTTTTTGTCTTTTTATCTAAACATTCATTCATTATAATGGATGGTCGCGTATGATGAACAATGAACATTATTCGGTACCCACTGTAACCTTAATACAAAACTAAATCTTGCATATATAAAATTATTGTTTATTCACTTTTTGACTCCGTCAAATTAATGTCAGCTGTGAGCGTATGTGTTTTTTTCGTAGTTTCGAGTGTTTGATCTTCTTTGATCACTCATCTGTCTTGTGTGTGTATATCCTAAGTACAGGTTGGTTAATTTCTTCTTTCATATCGGCGCAGCAACCGACATTTTTTGAGGTCCGATTCAGCACTTGGTAACTTCTTGGTTAACCCTTTGAGGCACCTAGCTCTTTCTATGTTCTGACTTACAAAATTTACTTTTGTATCTATTAGAATGATCCTAGTACGTATACTACTTGGTTTATGTAATTCTTGACGTGAATAGCATAGTATACTCAGTAGATTGACCGTATGATGTTTTCGTAGAACGTGGTAATAGTCACGGTGGTTTGAAAAGATCGACTCTGATAACAGGTGGTTTATATACATACTGGTCTTTCTGGGTCATCCTTAACTGTTGCTGTTACAACCTGAAGTAGGAGGTTAGCAATAATATACAAACGTAGGCGAAATAGAATGTAAATTTAATTATTTCGAGCCTCTATACATAGAGTCAATATAGAATTAGAGTTTTTAATCACCTCCAGAAAAGTGAATATGAAACTATAGTGCATTTCATGGACCTCCCATTTTCTCAAGGTAAAACCCAGGCCTGCTCTCAGGGACTAGATATCGGTCGCTGACCGACTAGTCAGCTAAAAGAGAAAAGTTGTTGAGGGTCCAGTGTAATCTCCTTTTATTGTAGGCACACACAGTCAGTAACAATACTGTCTCTTGATTGGTTGATTTCGTCGCAATTCACCTTTCAGGTTTCTTTCTTTTTTGAGTTAGGGGGATGAAGGGGAAGGGGAAGGGGAAATGTATTTTTGTATATCTCTCTTTGAATACGTGTTGTTTTGTTTTCTATCTAAACTTTTGTCATTTTTTTCTGCGTTCACTACAATAGTTCAATTATATCTGTATCCACTTTTTAATTGTTTAACACCTAGAGAGAAGCTCATGTAAGAACTATAAGGAACCCGAATCCTCTACTAATAGAAACTGTTCAGCCAAATTGTGAGAACTAAAGAATCTTTGCTTGTTCGTCAGCTGAGATTTTGTCGCGCGAAAATTGTCTACCGGATGAAGAGGCAGTCATCCCGACAAAGTCGCTGGTGATCAAATCTGTCTTTCTGAATAACTAACTAAATAAAAAAGTCCATCAAATTTGTTAACGAAAAAAAAAAAAAAAAAGTAAAAAAAAGCATAATGTATTTTAAACGATATATGACATTGCGCTACAGACAATAATACAAACGAAAGACGAAATAACGAAAAATCTGATACACATTTTTTTTGTTTATTAACCAAATATTGATTTATTACATTTACATTTTACAATAATGTTTTCTGTTTTCTACATAGCACTCTACAAGAGATTTGAAAGTCCATTCCGTGATAAATTAGATATCGTCATTTGGTATGAAATATAACTTCTGCTTTAGTAGATGATTTAGGGTTTTTGACATTTTCCTGTTTACAATTCATATTGTAAAAATATAAAATAAAATAAAAATAAAAAATAAAATGAAATAAAAAATAAATTAAATCACAAATTAAATTATTAATTAATCTTCTTCAATTCTATTAACCATTATTCGTAAAATAAGTAATAGAAATAAATATAGTTTGAAAATTTCCCGTTGAATGTTTAAACTTGAAATTTAAAAAAGTATTTTTTTTAATTTTGCTTTTTTTGCGGTAGTTTGATCAATTTATTTTAACGAAGAAAGGCAAAATTCAGGCCAGTTATTAAAATTATGTTTGTCAGAATTTTTTCTGTTTATTTATTTTGGAAGAAAAAAGTTTATTTTATGGATTTTTGAAATTAGATTTTAACAGCAGCTGGTTTGTCGTCTGCTACATTCAATATTTATTTTGTAGGTTCTTTAAAAATCAAAACAAGATTTCCGCAGAAAATAACTTTTTGTAATTAAATTATTCAAAAAGATTTCACATTTTAGTCTTTTAGTCTCTAAGTCAATTAATTTTAGAAGAAACTTGTTTGATTCTGTTTTAGTAAATTTTATTCTTAAAAAATATTGATGTCGAAGTTTTTTTATTTTGTTGTTTTAGGACAAAATATTTTTGGTGCTTGAAATTTATTAAAAAAATATTTTGTAGCAATTTTTATTATTTTAAATGAAAACAAGCGTAAACTTTTTCAAGTTTAAAATTTATCCAAATTTTAATTATTAAAAATAATTTATTAGTTATTTTCTCTATTCGAAGACGAAGCCTAAAGAAACTGATAGTTCTTTTTTCTCTCTTTTCTGTTTGTTTAATCAAATGATGTTAATTGTCTTTGAGAAATCAACAGCTTTTTTTGATCATCGCTTACTCATCAGGGACTAAGTTGTTTTTGTTTGTTTAAAAACACGTTTTTTTTCTTCCGTGAAGAAGAAAATACTAATACTAATAGCAACAAAACAATCGCAGGAATCCGATCTGTTCCAACCAAATATCTTTCGTATTATTAAAATTCACTTTGCCAGCTATGTTGTAGCATATGATGATGCTTGCTTGCTAAACAAGATAACGTAGAAAGCGAAAAAGGATTGTAAACATCACTAATTCAACCACAACAACTGTACCGACTGCTGTATGATACAACTACTGTGTGTCGTCTGCGACACTGATGTACGACTCATTACTCACTTCTTATCTAATTATGTTTCTTTTAAAACTCTATCAACATGATAAACTGTTTGATAAAAATCCTTGAAAATTTTTTAGTTGAATAAACTTAGCATTTTTTGTTAGAAAATAACAGCCCTTCTTGAAGATACTATAAGTGCAGCCGCTGTTGAGTGGGAAAAGGAAGGCTAGCTTTGCACAGACGTAAACAAAAATGGCGGCCAATGTGTCATTTCGCTGGTTGGAAATTTTGGAAAATGATTTTGATAAAGCTTTTGTCGATCTTGACCTATTGCTCGGTGAAATAGACCCCGAGCAATATGAACTTACTTGTGACGGCAGGCAAAAGATGACTGCACTTAGTGCAGCCTTCGCCCAGCTATGGCACAAAGCACAGACCATCTTTCAGTACAACGTGAAACTCGAAGTAAGTTCATGTAATTGTACATAATGTCCACATTTTTGTCATCCCTGGTCTTTACCTTAACGCATGTAAATGCTGTTTCCGAACAGAATATTTGCTGGAATGAACCTGCACTGGTTTATAGGTAGTCTAAAGAACATGTTTAAATATAAGTTTTGTTTGTGGATAAATTGGCGTAGAAATAATGTTGAAAATTGCGATGCTCTTTATCGATTCTGGTTTGTTTTAAAGAATGGATTCTTAATAATAATAATAAAAATAATAATAATAATAAGGTGCCGGCTTTTAACAACCTGTTCGAATGTCTCTACAAATGTCAACACACATGCACCCTGTTTTACTTTTATCTTATCATTTTTAAGGGGTATTACTTCTCATCAAATGAAACCCTGTAAATAAAAATAACCGAGAACTAAAACAGCAGATAAGATTCTATTTTATTTTATTTTTTTGTTTTTAATGAATTAAATAACATTTATTTATTATCTGATTGAATTTTAATGCATTTTTAACGCTTGACATATCTTTTTATATCTTGTGAAATATCTTTATTATTATTTTGCTATGAAATATTATCCAACACTAAAGTAAAGAGATGAGTAACTAACAGAACTGATTCTTTTGTAATCAGCTGTTTTGACAGAAACGAAACTAAAAACCTAATATAGCAATATTGTTTTTATTTCATATTATTTTGATTTATTTGAATTAATGTATAATTCGCATTTGAATGCTACAGGAGTTAAATTACTTGTTCAAGCAATAAACTGACTTACCCAATTTTTTAAAATTTTACTATTATTGAAAACTTTTACAAGAAAATTACTAGGTACTGGGGTGTGTCCCAGAAAAGACAGTTAAGTAAAAAAGAAAAAAAAAAAAATCACCTGTTAAAATCAGCTGGATTATTTTTTTTTTTACTGTTCATGATTAAAATCTTTTGTTTTTTTTTTTCTTCTTTTTTTTTTCTTTTCTTAGATTTTTATTGAAATCATGAAAGAAAAATTATTTATTACTATTTTTTTTTTTTTTTTTTTGACTTTTTTTACAATTATTTTCAAATTTCTAAATTTTTTTTTCTCTTAAAAATAGTAAAAAAAATGATGAATAAGTACAGAACTCTTGTAATTTTTTTTATTTTTTTATTACTGTCCCATAATTGTTGTTACAAAATGTAGAAAATTTGTATGTAAATGTAACAAGTGTCTTGGGAAAGAGTAGTAGTGTATTTTCATTTTATTTTTTATTTTTTTTAAATAATAATTGTTTTTGTTGCTGTTATTTTTTTCTTAGAAAATGACCACAGAAATATTTTTTATATTTAAAAAAAAAGTTAATATAAAAATCTATTATCCTATTTTTAATGTGTTCTCATTGACTCCCACAATTTTGTTTACAACCATACCGTACCAAACCAAACTCTAGCAATCATGTTTCAGTTTGATTAATTATTAAAAGCTTTCCATAATTGTTCCATATTTACTGTCATGATTTTTTAAAAGGCCTTTCAATTTAGAATAAACTTAGCAGCAATCTATGAGACAGTGACCACAGCCTATTTTAATTGATTGTCTCTTATCATGGGGTTTCAAGAAACCAGTCTTAATGACTCTGCACATTGCATAGTTTGGCCTTTATGTAACATTGCAGATAGCAAATAGGCTTTATTCTATAAAAATCTTTTGAAATGTAAATATCCATGTTTGTAATTTGGTAGATTGTTACCATATTTCCTGTTATATAAGGCATACATTCCCTACCCCCAAATCTGTCTTTCAAACACCCTGCATCTTATAACCCATGGTGTTAGATTAACATTTAACCACCGTTTGACACAAAATTTTCCTGATGACTTCAGAATTTAGTATATGTAAAAATATTTAAATTATGATTACAAATGAAAATAACTTTAAAATATTAAAAAATATAATTGAATCATCAGCTGAATGATTACATTATTTTTCTTAAATATTTCTTATCAAATTATAGGTGCCTTTTATATATGGCAGAAAAGATGGTCATTAAGGTGTATGTTGATTGTCTTTAATATACTCATTTTCCTTGCAATGATTTCATTCTTCTTTCTATGTGTCATGTCCCTTCAGGATGCAGGCGATCATGGCTCTCCACTTCCTCCTATCCCTTGTAGCTCTCAACAATTGCCCCTCTGCCACCTCCCCCCAAACCACATTCTGTCATCCATTTCCTTAAGCCCACCAAGTATGTCATGCATTGCTTTCCCTTGTCTCTCTTTCCCTCTATTCGACCTGTGAATATCAGATTCTCCAGGCCCTCCTTTTTCATTATGTGTCTCAGAAACATCAGCTGCCTCTTCCTTATGTTAAATATAAGCTTTCTCTTTTGCATTCTCTCCAATGTTGTTCACACACTCGGTTCATGATATCTTTAGCATCCTTCTGTAGAAACATATCTCCATTGCATCGAGTCTCTTCTCCATCTTTGAGGAAACTGTCCAACATTCGGTGCTGTAAAGGAGGGCAGATGTCATATAGCAGCTCAGTACTCTTTTTTTTTTTTTTTTTTTTTTTGGTACCAAAGAAATCCTCCTGTCTCGCAATACTCTGCCCAGCTTTTGGAATGTGTCCTTGGCCATTCCAATACGTCTTTGGATCTCAGTGTCACACTTACTGTCCTCTGTCAAAACACTTCCCAGATATTAAAACTTCTGCACCTGCTTGATTTTAGTGTCCCTGACCTGCAAATTGCATTTCGGGCTCATCTTTTTACTGATGACTATGCATTCTGTTTTCTTGTAGTTCATGCTTAGTCCCTTCTTTATGCCAGAAATACAATGTTATGTTTATGACCTTTTATATAGTTTAATTCAATGTTAAAGCTTATTTTTTTGTTTCATGTGAATAAAACTCTTGATTGTAATCTTATCTCAAGCTATAAGCATTTTCTTTGTTCAACTATTATAATGAATACTAAAAGGTATAATTATTGATTGGCAGTTAATGCCAAAACAGCAATTTACAAAACTAAAAGTTATGAATTTAGATTTGTGTGTTGAAACTAAACTTGCTGCTGTGCTTGATGTATGGATCATCTAGTGAGAAAAACACTAACAATAGTTTTTGAAACAAGCTTTCTTGTCATTATTGTTTGATAAGTACATTTAAAAATTATTGAGTCAATGTCTAAGTTAATCTCTTCACCTAAAATCTTTAGAAATGTTTTTTTATTTTATTTTTAAGTTATCTTGATTTATTTACATGTGAACTATTGTCTTCTTCATCAGATGTGTGTTGATCCGGGTAACCCACAAGGAATTCCTAACTGAACCCTTTATTTAATTTGCAGTGGTGTAGAGTTTTCTTGTTCAACTGACCATTTCTAGGGATATCTTGTCTAGTTCTTATTTTTAGTATTGCTCAGTTATTGCTCACCTTGTTTCCACTGAGGCCAAGTACACACTGCCCAGCCCAGGGATTGAACTCACAATTTCTATATTACCAAATTCACAAATCATCACTTTAATCTGGATTGACATATATCTGATGAAGGCTGTACAGTAAAACAACTAAAATGTTGTAATAACAACAATAAAGATGAAGACAATAGTCTGTATGTAAATAGTGTAAATAATGATAACTCCCCATCCCAGAAATTCAGACAAAAAAATACAATCTTTTTTATATATGTTGGGTCTAAAAATCTCACTGAAGCATGCAACTGTAGTGTTGATTCCTATGTGTACACTGTCTGTGTTTCTGTATATATATATATATATATATATATATATATATATATATAAAACTTATCCTTGCAATTTCAAGTTTCATAGACGTAATTTTATAACTATTTTATAACTATCTTATAACTATCTTGATGGGCAAATTACATCAATTGGTTTGATTGTTCAATTGAACCATCCAACCCCTGATGAGCAAAGTGCATCTGCAAAACATGAAGTCTGGAAGTTAAGTTTTAAATTTTTTATTTGTTTACTATTAATGGTTTATTTCTTAATACTGAACATTTTACTTACAAAGACAATTTGCCTTAAAAGCATTATCCTCCAGAGATACACTAGTTAATTTGATTTTATTTGTTAATGTTTGTTCAAACACAACTTTTATTTACATTATATACATTTGAACTTTTGATCTCATCTTTGTTGTTGTTAACAAAATGTTTTGGTCATTGAGCTTTCATTAGGTATATACCAATCTGGGTGACCTACAAGCAATTCCTGGCTGAATCCTTTATTTAATTTGCGGGGGTGTAGAGTTTTCTTGTTCCACTGCCCATTTCTAGGGATATCTTGTCTAGTTCTTATTTTTAGTATTGCTCAGTTATTGCTTGCCTTGTTTCCACTGAGGCCAAGTACACACTGCCCAGCCCAGGGATTGAACTCACAATTTCTATATTACCAAATTCACAAATCATCACTTTAATCTGGATTGACATATATCTGATGAAGGCTGTAGGGTACAACAACCAAAATGTTGTAATAACAACAATAAAGATGAAGACAATAGTCTGTATATAAATAGTGTAAATAATGATAACTCATTGTCTCAGAAATTCAGATTATATATTTTTTTCTGGTTTGAAAATATTTTGTCTTCATTCAAATTGAGTGTCAAATAGCAAAGAATATATGAAGTTCAAGTTTCTCCTATTGATATATTGTTGTAATCTAGGGAAGGTTACTGAATAGAATAATCAAACGAAGGTTGGTAATGAACAATAATACTTAGAACAAGAACAACACATATAAGATTCACCAGCAGTGCATAGAAGTAGTAGTGAATTGCTAGAAGTGAGTCAAGTAAATTCCACAATGAATGTCCAACTGCAGATCAACATACAGTATTTTCTACTGTATTTATGGGTATGGGGGCATACCCATTATTGTCCGTAGGTATTCTATAAGATATAGTTTCTGGACTTCAGCAATATTGTTTTTTATAACTCTATCAGCACTTAAGAGATTTCAACTGGACTTCTAAATGAATTGTTAAAAAATGTGAATATGTAATATTAGTGCAATTAAATTGATATATATCAAAAACTGTTGAAAATCGAATATTGAAAGTTGATTTTAAATGAAAGTAAATTAATTTCTTTTTCAAATGATACAAAATATAGCCTTCTTGGTACTACTAGTTATGAAATATGGTTTTGGAAAGCTACAAAGCTTACAAACATATGTTGAAACACTGGTTCTTATACGATCATAAAATTAAGCTACATCGAACCTGGTCAGTACCTAGATGGGTAACTGCTTGAGAATACCAGGTGCTGTAAGCTTGGATGTGCCTTTGGTGTAATGGATAACAGCTTGAATTTAAAGAGCTGAGTTCCAATTCCAGTCAGGTTTGTTATATTCCCTTATATGTTAATACCTACCTCTTCTCTCCCCGGCTATGAGTTAATTAGTAGGAATTGTTTCAGTAAATCATTATTATCTAAAAAAGAAAATTCTTAGAATCTAAAAATATTTTCTGGCTTTAAATAACTTGCAAAAGTTTATAAACCATAAAAATATCAATGAGTCAATAAATGGAAAGCTATAAATTTTACAAAGTTGTAGATTTTCAGTGCCTCCAGTTGATCATGTAACAGGTGTTAATGCTGTGCATTAAAATATAATGCTACCCAATTATGGGTGCATGCAAGTGCTGACTTGCAAGCATATAAAACTTGTAGGTGCATTTTGGCATTTTCATTCTTAGAGTTAAAAGAACATAAGTAGAATAAGCTTTTGGACTCAAATGAACTTGGTAAAATCATTGGAGAGTTTTCTGCCTCAGAGCAAAAATTAGAGATGTCAGATTTTAGTTCATGTGACCTCTGAGGATGGTATAAGTTTCTCTAAAGAATAAGAGTTAGCCTGTAAAGGTAAAGGAGGTAGAAATGTGAATCAGTAATGACAGGGATCTGGCATGATGTCACCTTATTTCTGACGGTCATTTAGCTACCTGCACTTGACTTGAATAAGTCAAGTGATCTTATGTCAAGTTATGTCATCTCTGTCCTAAAGCTGCAACTTGAAAATTTTGGAGAGGCTTAGATTACATGAGTATGAAATCGTTTTCTTAAAGGTCTATTTGTGATCATTATCCTAATCTTTATAGGGAAAAGTGATGAACCTCTGTATCAGAATGATAGCCAGTCAGTTTATATGGTAAATAAATATAAAGCTAAATATAATTTTTGTTTTTGTTGCAATTAAAAATTGAAGTGTTTTGTTTGCTCATTGATTTGTACTGTATAAATTAAATCATTATTATTAGAGCTTTTGTAATAATAAAATTATTTCAAAACAGCAAACTAAAATTATAAGACCATGTAATCACATTTTAGTCTATGATTGTCTTCAAGTTAACAATATGATTTTCTTAGCACACACAAAGAATAGAGTCATAAATGGAAATTTATTGATTGATTTGTTTTTTATGGCTTATCTACCCTTTGTGGGTTATTTAAAGCCAAAGCATATTTTGGATTTTAAGAATAATTGTTTATTTTTTTTGTGAGTGAGTATTGCATTAACAACTTTTTTTTTTACAAATAACAATCATTTTTCAAGATAAAAATCCTACTATTTAACCCATAGCTGGGGGAGGAGATTTCATACCTTTTCCATGGGTATTTGTGCATAAGTGACTGGAACTATTCTAGCGTAATTTGAACTTAGCTCTGTGATTTCTCATTCCAAGTTACTATAAAGTACACCACCTGCATATCCAGTATACATGTAAAAAAAAGAAAAAAATATGGTAATTGTAATGTCATTTCAGATCAAATGCAAAACCATAGATATTTCTGAATTTCTTTTCAAATTCCTGTTAATTGTTGGGGCTTAACCTCTAATAATTTCTTATTTAGGTGACAATGATATAATAATACTTTGACATAAAATTTTGGTTTTCTTGCTGAAAGACTATATTATTGTTGTGTGTGCTAACACTGTTGTCTACTTTTAAAGTTCTGTTATTGGCCATAAATCATCCCCTGCTGTTCTGCTTCCATTCTTGTTATGCTCAAATAAAATGGTTTCAAACGAAACTGTCAGTAGAATAACCTCAAATCAAAGGTTTCTGATCTAATGTAACTTTCATTTTTCAATATCACTTGTCTGAGAAATTTGTATCATTTTAAGTAACTGCTTTGTATTAAAACCCATAAAATTTGTATTATTTTAACAAATTTACTCTTAAGAATAAGTTTGCATGTTTGTCAAGTGGTTAGAATATTAATCTTCTGACCATGAGACCTGAGTTCAAATCTCATCACCGTCAATTTGTCAAGGTGGTGATCCTAGTGTGTGGCATCATTGGAAAACCACACTGTGAGTTAACTTTCAAGCCTCATGACTTAAATCAGAAAAACAAAACTATATGGGTGTTGTTGATAGTTGTACTAGCATGAAGTCACAAGTCATTGTAATTGAAAGTTTTGAGTGTAATAGCCTTGTGCAACTACTAATGTTCTTTCTCATAAACTGTAACTAAGGTTCAGTCAGCATCGTTGCAGTATAAAACCACAGGTTGGCTGTGTGGTTATATAAGAAACACAGATATGTCTGAGTAGATTTCTGTAATAGGGATAATCTAGCCACACCTAGAAAATAAGCATGCTTGGAAATGAACAACCATCAAATTACACTCTTATGAATTTTTATCAATGAATGGAAAGCCATTACACTCTTAAGAATTTATATAAAGAATTTCTTGCACTTGCATTTTAGAACATTTTAAAATTGATGTTAGAAGGCTCTAAATAAATATGAGAAACTGCAAGAAAAATTAAAAATATATTTTTGGACATGCACATTCAGAATATGAAGTTATGAAAAAAACAAAAAATAAATGAAAAACTACATTTTGTACTGTTCTTGTTATAGCTTAAAATTTAAATAATTAAATTAATTAAAATTTAAAATGCTTTTAAAGTAAAAACAATTATTTATTTAAGTACTTTATTTGATGGCATATAAAGCCTCTACTTTCTTTTTTTTTTTTCAAAAGAATATTTACCTAGGTGCAGTAATCAAGCATTACATGTGCCTAGCCTGACTGCATAATACTGTAACATTAAATGTTAACAAGGAGAGGGAGTCTTATAATACTTTAAAATATTCTAAATAAATATAGATATAGACTCTGTCAGATTAGTGCTGTTCCTGATACGTATTTTGGTAATTATGCTTCTTTCAATTCATGACTGAATAGGCAGAAGATTTTCCCACAGTAGGTTGCTTTTCCTTTCTGCAGTAGACTGTTTACCAACCCAGGCTATAGGATCCAGTCTGTTTGGCTATTCAACCTATAGCTGCGGTGGTGAAAAGAGATGGATTCATACCTTTCACAAGGATATTTGTGTATAAGTAAATATGACAAACTAGGATATTTAAAATTAATCAGTAAAAACAAAAATGGTTGAAAGCTGAATAAGATTAGCAATGTCATAAATTTAGATGCTAAAATTTTAAATCTAAAATTAAACATCCCTGTATCATCAGCATTTTTTTGATGTAAAATTAAAGCATTAAGACAGGTCAAAGTCAGCAGTAAATAATTCAGTGCTATTGGTGAAAATTTATTTATTTCTCTATTGGATCATGTTATTTAAGTCATGGCAATTATGTGTGAAAAATAATATGTCTGCCAAAGCTTCGGTGGCACACCTCCACTCAATGGTCAAAATTTTTGATGACATCTCTGCATAGTTGCTCCTCAATTTCATCAATATGCCTTATCATCTCATCCTTCAGTTGTTGAATTGTTGTTGGTTTGTTGGCATAGACTTTACTTTTAAGATGACCCCAAAGGAAGAAATCTAAAGGTGTCAAGTTGCATGATCATGGTGGCCAATTGACTTTGCCGTTTCGACAGATGATGTGACCTGGGAACTTGTCATTGCGTTTCTGTTTGAACGTCCATTTTTGTAATAGGGTTCGATAACTTTAACACATTGTTTGATTGTTAATCTTTCCATGGTTGAAATTACCAAAGACTTAAGTTGTTAAATCTGAAAGAAAAAGTAAAAAATCATTAGACATTTAAACTTAATTCACATTTAAAATCAGTTCAAGTTATTGGAACATCCTTAGAACACCTTTATAACCAATATTTATGGTATTTCTTTCATTCCTCCATATATATATATATATATATATATATATATATATATATATATATATATGATTTCCATTAATAGGATGAAATGTATAATGCAGAATCTTCTTTTTTTTTCTATTTTGTCACAAATCTCACTAGGATTTGTGTATACACACACGCACATCAACTTTCTTGGTTAATTCAGTCTTATAAAATTTATTTATCTCCAGTAGAGCATTTAATTAGATAATAAACTATAGGGCAATGCTTCAAAGAAATAAAATTTTAAAAAATACAACTGCAATTTAAACAAATTCCTTTTTTTAGCCTTTCACCTCTGCGAGTGTATTATGTCTGTTTATTCCAAGGCAAAACAATTTTTTACTGCCTTAACTATGAACTGTTAAAAAAAAAAAAGATTGATTATTCAAGTAAAATGTTTCTATGTCATCAGTAAAATTTAATAATAAAATGATTGATTAGTTTTCAGGCTTTTGTGGGAAAACAATGATATTCATATGTAGTACAGAATAAGATACGGTTAGTGATAAACAGCTGTTACGTTGTAGACTAAATTAGTACTTTAGATAGAAAGTAGGGAAATTTAGTTAGTGACCAAATTCAAATTATGGTTGTTGCTGCTTATGTTACTTTTATGTTGATGCCAGGCATATATATTAATTCTTCTGACACCATGTTGTCACACAATTCTTCATATATTTACATATTATTATGTGTTGACAAAGAAAGGAGAAACAAAATCACTCTTATTTTCATTGTTGGACTGAGAAAAATTAATAATAATTTCTTGTTACTCCCTCAAGTTCAGATAAGTGGTCTCATTTTAAGTTTCAAAGAGAATTTTAAACTTCATGGTATAGTGCCATTGTTTCTAAACATTTGAAACATATCACTAATCACTGTATTAAAATTATACATATAAGAGTCCTCTTTTCTCAGTAATGCTTACTGGTACTCTTGACCACTGACAATCCCTTTTCCTCATTAATTTTCAATGCACAATTTGCAAACAGACTACCAAAATAGATTTTAACTTTTGGCAAAATCTGGTGCTTAATCATAGAATATTTTTCTTTACTGCCAAGAATATATACTTTTTATACTTTTTGCAGAAATTAACTATGTCTTGACAGTGGTGTGATGGAGTTGCAATAAGTAAAATCTGAGTAAATCCTAAAACTTTGTCTATATGTGCAGGATTTAAGTGCAATTGGCATTAAAATAAAACTGATTATTATTCTATTATTTTTTTCATATTGCCATAATTAACTGCATCACTATATAAGTCATTGTGAGAGTGAGAGAAAATGTTGATGTAATTGTTTGATGAATCCTGTCTATGATATCACAGATTATATAAAGAATATTTAAAACTTGATTGCAGTATAGCATCATCCCCTCTCCATAACAAATGCAGAATTGTCATCATTGGCATTCAGATACATAAGATATTTTTTCTATTTCCTGGAGATGTATTTACAAGTTTCCTTAATCCACTCCTTAAAATCTGACCAAATGATCAGATATCAGAATTTTGGGTGGGAAGAGCTTCTTGGTTGGGCTGAGAACTTTACAGCACTTCTTCATATAGACAATGTACTCAGATTACAAGCAAAAGGTTAGCAAAATGCTTTGTCTGAAAATTATGATTCAATGAATTTTGTAGACTAATAGACTAATTTAGCAAGATGCAGTTAATTTTTATTACTCACAGTAATTGGAATTTTTCTTTTATGTACTGTTTCTCTTCAGAATCTGGGTGGTCGTTGCTCTCCACACCTTCCTATCTTTCATAGCAGGAATTAATTCTTGTTTCCTTACTATCTCTCCCAATCTTTGTTCTATCCATTTACACAACCTTGTTAGGTAGGTTAGTTGCTGTTTCCCTCTGCCTCTCTTGCCTTCAATATGGCTTGTGAGTCTCAATTTTTCTGAGCTCTCTTTCCTCATTGTGTGCACCGGAAATTTCAACTATCTCTTTTTGATCATAAGTGTTTTTTTCATTTCCATGTTCCTTAAAACTTGATTCTTGCTCACATGTTCTGTTCATAGTATTTTCAGCATCTTTCTGTAGAACCACATCTCTGTTGCCTCAAGTTTCCTTTTCATCTGTTGTCCAGCATTCACTGCCATATAGGAGGATTGATATTACATAGTAGTTTAACACTCTTTTCTTTGTTTTAAATGAAATTTTCCTGTTTCTTAATACATTGTTCAGCTTTTGGAAGACATCTTTCACTATGCCAAGGTAACTTCATATTGTTTTTGTGTCCATCTTAACACTTTTGAACTGGATTTATTGTTAAAAACTGAGTATGCACATAAAATACTTTTATGACTGACAAGACAGTACAATCTTAGTAATACAAATTATCCTCTTTTTCTAATTAAAAAAAAAAAAGACAAAGATCAGTGATAAGACTCTCATAAATGATACTTTTTAAATGATTATAACATTTGACTGAAGATGATAATTCAAAACAATTTTAACTCAGCTACTTGTTATGACAAATCACTTCATCCTTATGTTTAACATGATATTTTGACAATCACTTGATTTTATCTGGTCTGTGTCACCACTGATAAACTTTAATGGGACTTCAAAACTGCCAGATTTATATATATATATATATATATATATATTTTTGTTGCAGCTGTCCTATTCAATTACTTAATGAATTTACATTTACTAGTGGATCAATTGGTGTTGTGTTCTCATTGCCACATGTTTTTTCTTGTTACTTGCTTGGTGTTATGTTGATTTCACTAAAATTCTATGTTCAATGACATTTTCTTTATGTAAATATCTGTTAGTGAAACAAGATACTTTCTATAAGATTAGCGCTACTCCTCCTCCTCTGCAAATATAACTTTTATAAAATGAATATCTCTTTATATAAGCTGAATGTATCCTTGCCATTGGAGAATTGCTCAATCATAACTTAATCTTGTCAAGTGTCTTAATTGCATTATCTGGTGTATTCCATAACTTCTGACTTGGACAATCCTGGCCTTGAATTGCCATAGAAGACTTACAGAAGAATTGATATCTTCAAACACCCTTTCACTCACAAAATATGAAAAGTAATCAATATGACTGCATTGATGGTTTCACTTCCAATAGTTTTATTAGTATTCTTCAGTAGTTACTTTAGCAACATGTCTCTATAAATACTAAGCACTGGTAGCTTGTACACCTTCTGACACCAACCCATTGTTTTTGTAAAATGTTTAGTAGCATGGAAATATGCAAGTCTCTGCTAATTGATATACTATATGCAAGTCACATCACCAACTTTATCCTTGGTCTCCTCAACCCAATCCTTGAAGCTATTTTTCTTATGAAAGTTTTGACAATGTATTTCCAATATTAAAATATTATGATTGCACAACTTGTTTATATACCTATGTTGTATTATTATGTTGTCTGGGACTTTTAATTCTTTGAATATTGGCTACACTTTCAGTTTGAATATGTTCTTCAGATTTCTCTTCTTGTGTTTGAAACTGGGCGTTAGTTGGTAGTTTGCCAAAAAAATTCTGCAACATACCTACTAGTGGTTCTTTTCTTTCAATTTTGTAGTAAGGATGTCTTAAATTGTCAATAAATCTCCCCACTTGGTCATTTGATTAAGGTTAATATGAAGGTGAATAGCAGTTTTTGATTCTATGCTCTTTACAAAACTGTCTGACATGATGATGAATCCCCATGGGAAAATGTCCATCACATATTCAGATGGTGGTGGGAAGTGAGGTCACAGAAGAGTGATGGTGGGGAGACCAGGAAGGAGGTATAGTGGTAGAAGAAAGAGACAAGATTCCACCTAAGTGCCAATAGATTCAAAATTAAGTTAGCACATTTTTTTTTCTATTATTCTTATTTTTGCGTCCCTGTGGATGGGTAGTATGAATCGGCACTTTTTGTCAGTCACCAAAAATAACAGATTTGTGCTGGTGGCATTAATGTATGGTGCCACTGCTTGGAGATTAACTAAAACCCTAGTGTCTAAGCTTGACGGAACCTACACTTAGGTGCTGAAAGCTATACTTAACATCTCTTGTAGACAACATCCAACTAAATCATACCTCTATTGACCCATCCCTGATATTTCTACAATCTTGCAGGACACTGCTGGCAAACAAAACGAGAACTCGTGAGTGATCTACTGTTCTGGACACCTAGCCATAGAGCAAAACAAGTTGGCTGTCCATCAACCATCTACATTGACCCACTATGTTATGACACAGAATGCCACCCTAATGACCTTCAGACCTTGATGCAGGACCATGATGTTTGGCATGATAGTCTCATGAATGTCTGAGGTAGCTTGACCAAATAAAATAATAGAATCCCCAGAATATTAAATACTTATCTTATGCAATAGTGGTTGCTGTAGTAAATTTTGTAATAGTGAAAATCTCTGGTCACTTTGTAAAAGTGTTCACTAAAACTAAATAAGATTGATCATTGACTGCAACTGCAAAATCCAGATGTAAGCACTATCATGATTTCTGGGAGATTGTGGGTGATTTGGTTATCCCTTGGAGACACCACTTTGATCATCATGGATGTAATGGGTAAAATACATAAATAGTATCTGTAAGCCCACATTTAACTTGCAGTTCAGTTATAGTAGTCGTAACAATTTAAGTAGCTTGGTGCTTGGTTTGGTACAAAACTACAAATATGGAGCACCCAGTGAGGATTGAACTAACTCATGACTAATGAATTACAAGTAAAGTTTGCTTACCATTATACCATGATGAGATAACCACAATTTAATTTTAGTAGGTCATATGCTAAAGTGGTAAGAGAGAGTGTCTGCCTGGCCAAAGTTATTAGTGAATTTGTAATTGAGGATAAAACCATATGTTAAAATGATTCTTGCACACAGTTGCTGCTGTTTGTTGGTTTAAACTGGAATACACATCTAGAAACTAAAGGTAGTTTATGGTCAGCAAGGTGATTGAAATGTTGCTGATACAGTATCTTGCGGAAATTTTTTTATCAGCAAAATAAATGACAGCATCTTCTTTTCAATGTTATAATTTTTCTTGGTTGGCATGAACAATGTGGTTATATGTGTGATCATTCTTTTGAATTTATATCGAGAGATACAAGAGATCACAGCTCTAATAACATCATTTGAATCATTGGAGACAATCACTATTTTCAGTGTTGGATCAAAATGAGTTAGTAGCAGGTTTGAGGCAAACATTGATGTCTGTTAACAATCTGGGAACCATTCCCACTTTTTTTTTTGTCTTTAAAGTAGATGCTTGAGAATGTTTTTTAAATTGTGGTGTGCAAGAATACACTTTAATGACTCATTAACAAGAAGAGTGAACGGAGTATAGAAGGTGTAATGGTGGGGGCATTTTTCAATCAGTTCAATGTTGACATCCATTTCTGTTAATGATGACCCCCCCAGGTATTTTATTTTCTTAAAATTTTCATTTTTATTACTTTATATTATTACCTCTTATTATTCTTGTCTTTTTTATGCCAACACTTTGGGTTAATAAACTCTTTAATCATTTGCAAAAGCAACACAAAATCAGAGCTAATAAAGTAATAACAATGCACCTTGGGTTACAGCTAAAAAATTGCATTTCACTTCATACAGAATGTTGGTTTCAATCTTGCTTGGAATGTTTGCAAAACACTTTCCACTCCCTATTTTATAGGCAGAAGCACACAAATACATGCTGGGTTTTTTCCTAGACAATAAAATAGGCCAGTTCTCAGTTTCATCTGACTCAGTCCCAGTTTATCTTGTCTTGAAGTCAGCATACTGTGTTCATTTGTCTGAACTTGTTTTTGTGTGTCAACCCCAATTCTTAGTTTGTGAACTTTTTGCCATCTTATTGTTGCTTTGCCTTATTACTGTTGATTTGTCTTGCATATTTTGTTTGTTTGCTTGATAATATTTTTTGCCTTGTTCTTTTTTTTTTCTTGTTATTGCAAACTTTGTCAATTCTGTTTCTTGGACGGTTCTGTTACTTATTTTGCCTTTGATGATGGCTACTCACTCCACACAAAATAAATCTGTAATATGCCTGTTATTTGCATCATTTCCAAATATATTAATCTCACCCAGGAAAGCTGCAGTGTTTCAATTTGTTAATAGGTTTCTGCTAGGTTGAGTTTAGTGAAATAATTTTTCAGTAGATGTTAGTGACAGTAAAGTTCTTTGTAAAATAAAATGGTGTTCTTTCATTAGGGATGAATAATATCAAATCAAGATGGCTCCTGAAACAATATGACTATTTTTTGACTAAGGTGATTTTATTAAAATGGCTGCTTCATGTTGGCTGTATGTAGCCTCCTTCTTATTGAAGGATATTTCATTTCAGTACTTGACTCTGTTGGGGGTGGTAGTTGTTCTGATTTCTTTTGTTGATGTTGTTATCTCCTCTTGGGATGTATTACATTCTTTGAGGTGAGCTGTGTATCACATACCAACAAAAGAATTTGATATTCAATAGTCCAGGTTATAGATCAAATTCACAGCTCCAAGGCCCAAATATGTCAACCAGTGCTTTTATCTTTATCCTCTCCTAGGACAATTGTCAAAACAATTAAGATTTTAAAAACATATTTGAAAATTTGCATCACAAATGAGTTATTTAGTTTTATTTTAAATCTAGTTTGAAATCTACTGAAAGAAGCAAGCATATAATACTTCATGTAGAGTCATTCCTGAACTTTTATTTTTTACATTATCAATGAAATATTTGTGTTTTTAAACACAATTTCAAAATGGAGCATATTCACTATTTTATCAGTTGCTCTTTGCTATGAATTCTTCTAAAGATACTATTTTTTTTTATTGGATTCAATTAACAAATTTCTGATTTTTGTTATGACTATTTTACTTTTATATATTTGGTAAAATTTGAAAAAGCTCAACCAATTTCATACATATTCTTTTTCTTACACATATAATTAATGGGCAAATAAAACAATAATGTTTATATATATATATATATATATATATATATATATATATATCAAGAACAATTTTATGGAAAAACAATGACAAAGTGTAAAAAGTTTTCATGTAGTGTGTTTCATCCTTTAGAACTTCATTAAACTAAAGTGATTTTTACATTGATGTGAGTGCTGAGAATAAATTAATATTAACATTTAGTGTATATATATATATATATATATATATATATATATATATATATATATATATATATATATATATATAGTAAAATGGCTGTTCTAAATAACTTTCTGAGAACTATTTGTACCTTTTATATTGTGCCAAATAGTATAACTAATCCTGTTTATCAGACATAAAGTTAGCTATATGGCCACCAAATGAAACTACTATCTATTAATCATCTTAGTTAAAAAAAACCTATTTTTTAACTTCCATAAGTATGGCTGATGCTAAGCTACAGGAGAGCAACATCTTGATCTCTGGTTTCCCATTGTCATGAGGTGGAACAATTAAATAAATTGCTAATTTTGCTTCTAGGAACGTTGGTTCATTATGCTGTGCTACACAGTTTTTTTCCTTGCCAGGATCTACCGTGTACATTTAGAAGTCTATTTTTTTGTTTGTGCAACAAATATTACTGCCATGTCTGGTATGATGTTTCTATTGGAGATTTTTGACAAAATCCGCAGAAAAATATAGTGTTATCAGTCTTGACATGGCATCTCAGCCTTAGTCACATTCCCACTGCTGCAATGTATATTCCCTGTGTCTTTTCTATAAATATTTTCATGATAATTGTTCTGATGAGCTTTCCTCTTTCATACCTCAACTTCATGAATTTAAGCACAGTATTGGATTGGCAGCTACATGACATAATTTCACTGTTTGAATTGCTAGTTGTAACCATAAGTTCTATGCTAATAATTTCTTTTCTTGTGCTACTCATTTTTGGAACCCTCTGTCAACTTTGATCTTCAAAAATTTAAATGCACTGTCAATTGTCATCTTCTGTATCTTTGAACCATGTTATTTTATTGTCCTCTTCTTTCTTTCACTATCAGTAATCTCTTGCGTCTGGCTTTTATTATTTTGTTTTGGGTGAAATGATTAAAATGTATATATCTCATTGTTCTTGGCCATTAAAGTCATAGTATTTCCATTGTATTCATCAGCCATTGTTAATGAAATCAGATTTTTGTACATGTCCCTCTCCTTTATTTTTAATTTTTTCTTAAACCTTTGCAAATTGACTTTATTTTTAATTTTTTCCCATTTTTAGGGCAATTCAAATGTAAATTGAATTTGAGTACTACCTACACAAATTAACCTTTCTATGCCATAAATATTATTAGGATTATTCTAAGGAGATATGGTATATTTGGTTTTGGTTGTTTCTATGGAAACCAAATAAAAATTCAAAGTGTATTGCACATACATGCTGTTAAAGTGAGACATCTTCCAAACTAAATTCATCTAATTTTCCAAACCTGTTTCAAACTCATCACAGTCAAGATTAGTCTGTAAGGTCATTAAAGCATTTATCAGTTTATACTATTGAAATTTGATCATCTAACAATAAAAAAAAAATTCTAATTTAAAAGCATGCTATTGCCATGTGGAAGCTGCTATGTTTGAGCTGATTCAGTAACACATATTCCGCTATTTGTATCATTAGATTCAGTTGGAAGCAAATACATATACATGTATGTGACTCACCAGATCTGGTTAGTCTGTTTGGAAATGGTTAAGGAGTCTTTAAAAAAGCAGAATAAAATATGAAGATTGTTTTTAATTATACTACAAAAAAGATTTCAGTTCATAATTGATAACTTTCAAATATAAATCTTAGCTTGTGCTTTTCATGTTAAAAATTTAAAAAGATTTCTCTAACAAAAATAACTCTAGTATAACTTCAGCCTACAGTATGGATATCATGAAGACCAATTTGTCTAGCTGGTGCTTATATTAAAATATATGATTAAACATAAATAAAATTGAAGCAAAAGAAAACATTGTTTTTTTTTAATGTGACATTACAGCTGTTGGATTTTCTTTTATTTTTTTCTTTTAACTGCCTCTTCATTCTGGCCAACCCTCTTTGCTCAGATTTTAAAGTGACTCCTGTGATACAAAGTAGCTGGTTTTAGTAGGTTACTTAGCTCTCAACTGCCTAAAAACATCCTACCTTGCAAAGATACATTAAACACAAGTAAAAGTTCAAACTACTAGTTTTTACCCATACCTAGTTGTTAAATTAGAATGCACTTCTGATTGACATTTATATTTGCTCACAGCTGTTGCGGCTTGTCTTTTCAACTAAATTATTACTCTTCCTTTAATTTACTAAAATTTTAGTTTTGAACCCAGAATAAATATTAGTGAGTTGTATTTCTATTTTTTAAGATTGTTTCATTTACTATGATGAATCTACTTGGACTATAGGGACCCTTTTTACTGGGTCACTAGTTTTGTTTCAATTTCTACAATAAGATTTGCTTATGATTATTCAGACATTTCATTTATACTTCAAGTTATGTTTTCTTGAAAGTCACTTTTTAAATTTCTTATTCTTTCCTCCAAGTAAATGCATGTATGTGTGCACACACATACACACTTGCTCACAAATTGAAGTTTAAAATATTATTGAAGTATATGAATATTTAATATCAATTTCTTGTAATTCTAGGTTGTATTTGCACTTAATATCTGTCTTTCTCTTTTTCTCTTGAAGTGCTACTTTCAGTAGATAGCATAAAAATATTCTCTTGCAGTACATTTCATATGTTTTATTGATATATTTTCTTGAATAGCCTTCAAGTTGTTGGCATTTGTCACTATTTTAGTGACATTATATGTATATCTGGAGATGTCATTTTTTTGGGTTGTGTTCTCAAAATAGTGAAAATATTACAAAACAATATATATTTACTGTCATACTATAAGAATCTAATTAATAACCAACAAATTATCAAATTTAAGGCACACATTGAACTAAGTTCTCTTGCACTGAAAAGGGGCAGATATTAATCTTTTAGCTTAATGATTTTAGTTTGTTTTTTTTATTGCATAGCTGACTTTATCAATCACCATCAATTAAAGAGTATAGATGGAAACATTTTCTTGCTTTATCATTATGCAAATGTATTCTTGTAAAATATATTTAGCTATGTTGATTATTATCTATGTCAAGTACTATTTGATTAATACTTGACATTTGTAACTGAAGTAAAATCTTGAAGAAAGGAAATTTCAGCAAGGAATAACACATGTGCTGCTCTTGCTAAAACTGTGTTATTATGGATGAGATTATGACTCAACAAATTAGTTAAAGTTATGCAGTTGCTTATTTGAAATTGTGAAAAGCTCTGAAAACTGAAAATCTTTTTATTTTCATGAATGTTATATACATGCCAAAACATGATGTGACCAGTTATTATTCTGAGATGCCTTTGCAGATGTCTTAGTGCTCCCTCTATTCAGATGTGCCTCTAATGCTCACAAATATTTTGTTCTTTGTTTGGTTTATTGCTTTAAGAATGTGAAAATATTAATAAAATTTATAGATTCTTCTGTGGATAACAATCCACTTATCTACCCAATATATATTACCTGTACTACCATTCCTAAATCAAAAGGAATTCAGAGTTCCCAAGGGCTTCAGATAAAAAAATTATCTACCTGTATAGTATATGATTCATACCAGTATATACAAGAGGATTGAATTTAATGTTCATCAGGAACTTCTCATCTAAGAGGAGTTGATCTGTGGTGATTTCAATATATACTGAATTTACTGTATAATATATAAAAGCAAGCTTTGTACTTAATATCCCACCTGAACATCAAAAGAGCTAGGTGCCTCAGAGGGTTGATCTAGACACTGTCCTGATAGCCACCAAGTGCAGAATTGGGTCTCAAAGGGTTTCAGTGGGTTTGCTAACATAAATAGAAAGTTAACTTTGCTGAACTTAGGATATACACACACAAAACAACCAGATGAAAGAAAGTTATATAAACACCCTACCCACAAGGGGAAAAGTGGTAGTTAATTTGATGGAGCCCAGAAATGAATAAGCAATTATTTTATATATGGAAATTTTTTTGTTCACCCAATACATGGCCCAAAAGTCACTCAAGATAGAGAGCCACTGATTGAGATTGTTGTATAGGAGGAATTAAGAAGTGCAGATTATGAGAATAAGTAGGATAGATAATGGTTGACTCTATATTTGGAGATGTTAAGATTGTAGTGATTGGGGAAACATTTTCTTGCAAGTCTGTTCTACAATGTAACAATTCTTGGGAAGCTGTGTTAGTGGAACTTCCTCCTTACCAATGGAATATGAAAGGAATGAGGATAATTCAATCCTGTTTACATAGCATGATGGATTGAAGCTGTGAAGGCCTGAACTGGTAGAAGCAAGGAATGTAGCTCATCTGAACATTTGCCATGGAAATAGCAATATAGTAACAAGAAGCTAGCAACATTTTATCTGTGGGAAAGGAGTTGTAAGGAGGGTGAAATAATTCATCATATTCCTCATCCACAAGTTCACATAAATGCTTTTAAACTTTATCAAGACTGGAAAGTAATAAATGGGCTGCACCAACACATATATGACAGTAATACTCCATTTTTTATCTGATCTGACTTTTGCAAAGTAAAGCATAGCAGGAGAGGTCAGGTACTAAAGATCTGAGAATGTTCTTAAGCATATGGTTAATATAAAGCAAAAAGAAAGTAGGACCAAGGGGGGGGAGCCTTGAGATATGCCTGTATTGAACTTATGAGCTTCAGAGGACTGGCCATTAACAATGACCTTCAGGGACTTGATAATTGAGAAAACCCTTCCAGAGATGCCATAACTGGGGAGTTTGTGTAACATCCTTCTATGCCACCCTTTGTCAAAGGCCTTTTCAATTTTTTATTATCAAATGCTTCACTGATTCTATGAGGGTCAACTTTAAATTTCATAGGCAGACTAATATACTCTCATAGAATGGAACCAAATGAAATTAATTTTTCAACATAGTCTCCCTTGTGGTCCACACACTTCTTCCATTGGTGTTGCAGTGCTTCAATCCCATTGATGAAGAAGCTTTCATCCTGTTGGTCAAAAAAGTCATCAACAGCAGATATGTCATCACTGCAATACTGGTTCCCAGCCATGTTTTTTCATGTTGGGGAACAGATAATAGTCAGATGGGACCAAATCAGGAGAATAGTGAAGGTTATTAACCAGTTAAAAGCCACAGTCATGCATAGCCAGCCATTGAAACCAAAGACTTGTGTGCTAGAGCATCATCCTTATGGAACAAGACTCCTTTTGTCAGTTTTCTTGGGTGTTTTGTCTTGATAGCTTTTTGTAACTGCCTCAGCAAGTTGACAGTATTCTTCATTGATGGTTTTGCTCTTTTAAAGATAATAAAATCAATGCCTTTTGCATCCCCCAAAAACTGAGGTTATCATATTGCCTGCAGATGAAATGATCTTGTCCTTCTTTGGAGCAGAGGGGTGTTTCCAATACATGGATTCTTTGTTTCTGGCTCAAAGTGATGAACCCAACACTCATCCTGGGTTAAGAAATGTTCAAGAAAACCAGTTGAATCTGCTTCAATGTCAGATATTTCCATGGTGTGATCAGACTGCTATGCTTCTGATCAGCTGTCAGAAGATGTAGCACCCACTGAGTAGAAACCTATGTCATGTTAAGTTCATTGTGCAGAATATTCTCAACTCTCTCACAGGGTGTGCTAATAGTATTGGCTATTTGATTTATAGTCAGTTGCCTGTCATCTATCATATTTTTCAGTTATTCAAACTAAACACATTCTAATAGTTCATCTTGGACAAATATTTTCAGAATTTAGAAAACCATACTCAGCATTTGATAAAAATGCTGCTAAAATCAATTCAATTAATACATATTAATTTCCTCATTGTTTTCATACAAAGAACATGTGAATTATCACAGAATGGTCATACCTGAGATTATGGCTCATATAAATCTTATGCTGGAAAATGTTGAAAAGGATGAAAATGATAGTTCAACAGCCCCACTGCTGAATTTCAAACAGCAAAGCAATGAGTATATTTGACAAATGTCTCAGTTGGTTGCACTTTCAATCAGAAGCTATCATTACAAAGACATCTACTTGAATGCAGCTACAGAAGTTAAAAAAAAAAATGACAAAAGTTGATACATTTATTTCTATTGAAAATAAACTGGACAAAACCTTGAAGCAAGCATTTCAAAATGTTATTTGATGATATAAATTTCTTTCACAAAATTTAAATTCTTTTTTGATAGTTTAGATATTTTCTAGGATTTTGAATTATCTGAACATATTCTTTCAATCCCTGTCTCAAGGTGTCCAGATACTTGATGAAGTACTGTACTTCTGCCAATAAAGTTGAACAAAGGTTTCTGTTTCCCGATGTCTGTATGTATATTTCTCTCATTGTCTACACAATATCTCTGAAAATTCTCTGTATTTTAATGACATTTTGTGAAAAAGTGGGTCATGAACTGAGGAACAATTTATAAAATTTTGTGGTAGATCTAGGATTTAAAAAAATAATCTTATCATCATAATGGAAGTGTAGCATAATAAGAATAATAAACTCCTTATTGTGATATCCTCAAAATGAAAGTATATGAAGTTAAAGGATATATATATATATATATATATATATATATATATATATAATGTGAATGTTTCATTTTTAGTGGCCATGGTGTTGGCAAAGGTATAGGCTCTCTGAGTGCTTTCTAGTTAATCATAAAATTGTTTTATTCTATGGAACTTAATGCTTTGCAGTAGATTAATTTTTTAGAACAATGATAACTTCTTTTATTCACTATATATTTCATGGATTTGTATTTTAAAACTTGCTCAGTATTTTGTGCAATTGGATGCCGAGGTCTTAATTTTTATTATTCTTTCATCTGCCTGATTGTCATGTATCAAACGTTTTAGCTAATTTCTTTTTGTATTTCCTTATATAAACTGACAGCCATTATTATAAAAATAGTCTTGCACCATTAAATTATCTAATGATAATAGAAAATATAATTCTAGAAAATATTTCTATTTGAATAGAAATTAAACAGAATGAGCATTTAGAGGGAAAACCATTTGAAGCCCTAAACAGTTTATTTTTCCCCTCTTGATTAATTTCAGATAGAGAGCGAGTCCTCTTGGAGGTGTAACTCTTACTGTTGTTTCTTTCTATTTTTGTTTTTAAATTAAAATTTTAATCTTTTGGGCTACTGGATTAACTTTGATACCTGGACATTTTCTAAAATGTTCAGTTATTTGTTCCATCACACCAGATTAAATTACTAACAGCAACTCGGTAACATTATTGATAGACTCTATAGTTTAATTTGTTTTCTTACATTTTTAAGTCCGTCATACATAAATAAATGACCACAGACTTGTCTTACTTTGTAAATAAACATTTTTGCTAATGAAATTTTATTGACTTTTATTAACAACTTGAGTACCTATGCCATCAAAATTGATGGCAAGAAGGAATTTATTATAAGATATATGCATTATACTGTAAGTAATTTTCATATAATCCAAGTACAATTTTGTAATTTAAAGTATTTTGTTGTTAACATTAATAATTGAACAGTGTACAATTTATGAACACCTCAGGAAAGAAGTCTGTATTTTATCTTCATTGTGTGTGTGCATGTGTGCACATATAACTTTTGTATGTGTGCTTTTGTGACACACTTTGGGTATTTTTGAGAATCAAATTTGCTGAGAAATTAAAACTTCATTCATACTGATAGTTGATCACACAATCCAAGACACCTCAAAGAAAAGTAACTCTATGTGAAGTTTAATTCAAGCAGAAATAAAATATAAACCTCGGCCAAGTTTTGTTTGACATATAGTTATCTCATCTCTTATCCATTTCTATTCCTCCTCTCTCTCTTTCCTTCTTTCATTCTTTCTTTCTTTGAAGTTGTGTATTTGTTTCTTTCCATGGCTACTTTCAGTCACTCCTTTCACTTTGATCATAATTTGAAGAGAGAGGAAAAGAAGGAGTTTGCTTTGTAGTTTGTCAGCATGGTAGCTTTTTACATGTAGATGTGAATGGAGTCATGACTTCTGTCTGTCTCATGTCAAAATATTGCACACTACCTCTTAATTGTTACACAAAAAAAACTTGTACATGACGTCACACACTACGAAATGGACAAAGTCTGACAATTATTTTAATATATTTTATTGTTATACGTTATTTATATAGACACGAATATTTAAGTAAATGCTCTGTTTATAACAAACAGTATTAACAACCTTTACCAGCTTTACGTCCAAGAAATTTTCATAGAAAATATGTGTCCTTCGACAGGAATTGAACCTGTATCTTACACAGAACCATCATATAGCCTGACATATTATAAACAGAGCATTTATTTAAATATTTGTGTCTATATAAATAATGTATAACAATAAAATATATTAAAATAATTGTTGGAGATATATATATATATATATATATATATATATATATATATATATAATGTGTGTGTGTCTGGCAGGCATATTATATTTAAGGATAATATAATATAGATATTATGATGCTCCTTTTTTTCTCTGTGTTAAACCAGCCTACTCAGTGAGTAATCTTTCAAATGGAAAATCTCTTTGGGTAATGATCAAGCTTGAGTAATTCAGAGAAAAAAACTAAAAGTTGTAATTTATAAACTAAGAAAACAAATATCCATCCACCAGTAATAACTGTATGGATGATATTCAATAAAAACTGAGTTGGAGAGGATGCTGAAAAGATCTTTCCTAAATTTGACCATATAACCAAGCATTTTTTTTTTCCTTGGTCAGCTTGAGAACTTTGCCTCACCCTCTTCTATATGGCTTAATGATACCATGCATTGATTTCAAGTAGTTTACCACATATTTCTGCTTATAATCATTTTCAGGTTACATATGAAAAATATGTTTGTTTGACTGGGAGTGATACTTAGCAGAAGTATTGTAATTCTCTAGAATAATTAGTGCATGTCATTTACAAACCAATATTCTCTATAAGTGTTGGTAACTAAAACACTATAAAATTATGAGTTCTGAGAAAGACGGTCTTTTTGTGTGAACTGTGCAAATTTAAAATACTGGTGCTTAAATAAGATAATTGTACATCTTTGCTAATTTTCACAAAGACTTTTATGATACACGCTTAGGCATGATACACGCTTAGGCAATAATGTATCTTTTGGTACATGGCTGATGAGGCAGATTTTTTTTTCCTGCAGTAGGTTGCCATTTCTTTCTGCAGTAGACCAGTTGCCATCCAAGGCTATAGAACACGACCTGCCCTGCTATTTACCCATAGCTGGGGGGAGAAGAAGAGAAGTCATACCTTTCCCAAGGCTATTAGCACATAAGTGAATGTAATAGATTCAAATGAAATTCAGACTCAGCTCTCAGATTCCTCAATCCAAGCCTCTATTCATTACTCCACTGTGCCTCCCTGTAAACTGTGCAAATTCAAAATACTGATGCTTAAATAAAATAATTGTACATCTTTGATAATTTTCACAAAGACTTGGCTGATAAGACCTACTTTTTTCCAAAATATTAGAAATTCATAAATACATGCATTAAGTTGTTTTGAACTTGGCCAAAGAGAAAATATAGATGAAGTTTCACTAACATTTGATGTACCATCCAACATCTATTTTCTTAATATATTCAACTATAATGGTCATGGATGTGTCTTATCTGTAATCAAATACAGTAATGAATATTAAAATGAAAAAGATTTGATCATTTCTTTTAATAATGTACTTATGACCTGTTTTTAGAACAAATATATAGCATTGTTGTTTTAATTTTACATTTCGTTGGTGAAAACTGAAGGGAAATTAATTTTAAAATAAGTTATTTTAAATAAATTCTATTTTTGCAGAGTAACTAATCTCAAATTCTAATAACTTTAGTACTAACAAAAAAAAAACAACTAGCAAATACATTATTTTGCTATTATTTGAAAATTGTTAACAAAACTGGTTTTACAAAATAACCTTTTTATTTCTGATGCATTTTCTATAAGACAAAATCATTTAAAATTTAAATCATTATTTTAGATTCTAACTTAAATATAAAGAAAATATTAATCTTTTAACATTTTCTGAAAATATTTATTTTCTTTTTTTTATATTTTTGGAGCCTGTACAAGTGGATACTTCAAATTGCTGTTTGTGACATGATGTTTATTTACTCATTAAATATTTAAGGTTGTCTATTATATATTTTTATTGAGAAGTTAAAGACTTTGTAAAGTGTTCTCAGATAATGTAAAAATCCCTAGCAAACAAAAAGAGAAGTGATTTACTTAAAATTGTTTGATGGCATATAAAAAACATTTTATTTTTCTACAAAGAATAACCCCTGACTTTCATATGCAAAGTTGTAGTTAAAATACCAATAAATATGCTAACATTTTTTCTTAATATTCCCTACTGAAATATATTATTCAATTTGTGAAGGTAACAAAGTAAAGAGTAATTAATATTGGAACTAATAAAATAATTGTCACTCTTAACACCTGATATGAAATTGTAAGACGGTAGTTGGAAAAAAAAAAACCCTTCTGATTGAATCCTTCTCAGTGAGAGATTCTTCTTTTTATGATTATGTTCTGATACTTTGTAGATTATTATCTTTGGCACCATAGAAACATGAATTACATTCAGCAAGTGACACCATTATTTGAGCTGTTACTCTTAAAACTGATCCTGATAAGTTAAATAGACATTGTATCATTCCAATTCTTGACATCTTTCTTTTACTTACTTGTCTGACAGGGAGTGATGCTTTTCTTAGAAATGATATTGCAATTCTCTAGATTAATTAGTATATGTTACTTTAAAAAAAAAAAAATCATTTTTTGCCCTTGCAAAAATTGGAAAATGTCATGTTTTGATGAGTAAAAAGTGGAGGAAGCTGACTGTAGTCAGGATCACAGTCATCGTAAACTCTATGATCAGTTCCTTAGCTGCAATAGTATGTGCTTTGCCAGGGAAACACATGATTTTCAATTCAAAGTTTTCCTTCTCCTAGATTGGCTGCCGACCAGAGCTGAAAAGCCAAATCTCTTTTACTATTTAACCCAGAACTTTGGGGAGAAGAGGTGGATTCATACCTTTCCCAAGTGTATTTACATGTAAATGAATGTAATGAACGCAGTTGAAATTTGAACTTGGCTCTCTGCTCTCTCATTCTGAGCTGCTACCTATTATATCTGATGAGTTGAAATTGTATAAAAATGACAGATTAGCCAATGATAAGTTCTTAGTCTTCACCGTGGATGATTTAAAATATAATCAATTTGAAATCTGGACAAATTTTATATGATTTTTACTACTGATAAGTTCATTGAAAACAATGTCTTGTCAAAGTTGATTAGGAAGTGCTAGTAGTAGATTTTTCAATTCAGCATTGAAATATTTGTAAATGTATAAAAGACAAATGTTTGAATAAACTATGCAAATGTCTGACAACATTTGACAACTTTTTTTTTTTTTTTGTTTTAAATGAAGAAAATGTTTATCAGTCTCAGTTGACTTCAAATGAAAATAAATTATCAAATAATTGTTAGATGTTTGATAAAGTTTTGCAAATTGATTGTTATCTATGAAAGATAATGACTTCTGGAGCAAGCGCCATCTTCAGTAGGAATGTTTCCAACACCAAAACTTTGACTTAATAATCACTTTTACATATGCTCCTGATTACCAAATTTATGTTCTCATGATGTGTAATTATGTAACTAGTTTACAGGCATTACTCTTAATCAAGGATGCCTATCATTGACTTGTTACTTGAACTAGCCATTTACAAGTTTTATTTTTGTAAAGCCTTGATACAGAATATTATAAACCAGATAGTTCTTTTGGACCACTAAAAGCATTACATAGGAAAATGTAAATCATGCTGTTGTTGGAAAGTTAACTTGGCAGAGTACAGAAAACATATCCTGATCAAATTTAGATCAAAGTGTCTCTATATTCATACTGTAATATCTAACTTCCTTATGTAATATATCCTTCAGTGTCAATTTTGTTATCAACAATTCATTTATATAATAAATGTGAATGTCAGTGTGTCACTATGTCACCCTTTTTCAACTTAAAGGGACACAATTCTCTAACTTTCAATAGCTCATGTTCAAATCATGTTCTCTCAAATTACAGTGTTTCAAAATAAAAATATCCATGTTTTCAACTTTACTCTCATATAGGCTGTAGACCAACATATCATACCATTTTGGAATCAGGCCAACTAGGTGAGCAAATTAAAAACATTTTGGGATGGACCTGGACCTGCAGTCCTGAAATTTGGGATTCCTAAGTTTTCATTATTGTGATTTTTTTTTTTTTTTTTTTTTTTTTTTTGCAACAAATTTTTTTTGTATGATAAAAATTTTTATAACTTGGAAATAAATTTGGGAATAATTGAAATTAATTACAAAATCCAGTGAAAGTCACCCATGAAATAGAAATAATTGTTTGTATGGAAAGTAAGGACCTGCGTTCATCAAATTGTCTTTAAATTGAACTTTGAAAAGGTAAGCTTAAATATTAATGCAATACTTAAATGCAGCAATCAGTTTTGAGTTCTTTTAGTTTTATTGTTGCTTATCCCTGTCTATTGTGAAAAGGGACCAATCAAGAGCTCTCGGAGGAGCTAGCTTAAATGGTTCCTGATAGGGTGGCTTTTAAACTAGTTTTACATATAAAGGCATAGTTGGGAGGAAAAATGGAAGCATTACCAACAATACAGAGAAGAATCCAAATTCTTACAATCCAAAATACGTTATAGCTTTAAATAACCTACAAAGGGTTGATAAACCATAAAAAAAACAAATTACTCAATTACTCACCATTGGACCATAGAAGACTGGTAACATGTCATCTGGTCAGTTGAATCACATTTTCAGTTCTTTTGGAGAAATGCCTGAGTACATGTATGGAGGAGACAGCAAGAGGTTATTGATCCAGCTTATTAACTGAGTGAAAGCTGGTGATGACTTTCTAATGGTGTATTATGTTGGAGTTCTCAAGGACAGGCTAGATATACACAGACCATTTGACCCCACTTCCCTGTATTTATGCCCACCATATTTCTTGATGATAATGGTTTATTCTATCAAAATAATGATACCTCATTGTGCTTGGCCTATAAGAAGTTGGTTCCAAGAATATTTGGCTAACTCCCAGGATTCCATTGGTCCAAGCGCTTACTAGATTTAGATCTCATTGAGCATGTATAAGCTATGTTAAAAACGTTACTGATTTCCCTGTAGCCACACTTGACAAACACAACTTGGTCAGGGAAAGTTCTGGAAAATACCTGGATATATCCATGCAATAATTCCCAAAAATTGTAGACTCAATGACACATTGGTTAAGAGAAGAGCTACACATTATTAAGTAGCTGACTCTAATTTTTTTGGCATTTATATTTTGGTTTTGTACTCTTTTATACTAAATATAGCTGCCACTGTGATTGAATTGTTTCCTTCAATTCTTTCAAAACCTCCAACCACCAATCATGAGGGTTATTTGGGATGGCACACTTGACACATTTTTTTTTTTTTTTTTTTTTTAATCAGTTCACCCATGTAAGGCGATAATACCACTGGCGCAAGAGGCTACTGGGAGTGAAAGAAAATGAAGAGACTTTAGAAGGAACCAGGAACCCAGTCCTCAACAGGGAAAAATGGATAAATATATACTCCTGTTCAAAAGACTATGGAGAAATGTGAACCAGATGATAGGTGAACGTATCTACTACTATTGAGGAAAAATAAATAGTAAATAAAATTTCAGGGTTTAGATGGAGATGTTAGAAGTATAGATTTAAAGTAGACTTTAGATGGAACCAGAAACCCAATCCTAAACAAGAAACAAGGGCTCAACATCTACTCCTGTTCAAAAGACTTATTATTTTTCAAATAATTGTCTCTGTGGAATTATTATATTGTTCCCATAATCAAAAATTCTCTGTTTATTTAAAAACTGAACAATTCCCACCAGCATGACTACTCTAGACAGCATTTGTATTTAGTAGCAAACAGGTTGCATAAGCATTTAGTTTTAAACTCACTTCACCCTGAAAGATCATTGTCATGTCATCTTGCAGTTTGTATTATTTAATCAAATTTGACATTTGTGTTTATTTATTTGAACCAGCATACTTATAATTCCTCCAGGCACGACTATTTCACTAACATTTGTATTTGGTAGAATACAGTAAAATTGACAAGAAATGATTTTAATTTTTGTAAAAATTTAAATATGATTTTATTTGTTGAAAAAGTATTTTTAATTAAAAAAAAAATGATTATCAAACAAAAATACATGATTCTTTATGCTCTGCTGCTGCTCTGTAGGAATCGATTTAATTTTCTTTAATGTTTCTTTTGTCTCATTTTTGGAAATAAAGCTGTCTACAGTAACAAGACCTTGATTCAATCATCAGCAGACATTCATAGCACATATGAATTCTATTGTAAAGCATATTTGAAACAGCAAAATCTAACACTTTCAGAAAACAGCAAAATACTGGATTTGCTATTTCTTTCTTCCAGGATTTTTCTTTTTTTTGCTGTTTATACACAAAAAAGTAAGTGTATTAATAATGATAATAGAATTAATAGCAGCAGTATTTACAATATATTACCATTAAACATCACTTTTAATGTGCATGTACATTAAATATCATGGGCACATGGCTGAGTGGTTAGAACATTCACATTTTGACCATGAAACCTGGGTTTGAATCTCACCATGGTCATTTTGTCAGGAAGGTGGCTTCCTCATGTTATCAGACTAGAGGGGTCGATTCCAGCATGCAGCACATTTAGAAAGTGTGTGAAAACCATACCATGGGTTGACCCAAGCCTTGTGAGTAAAATTAGGTAGATGGAACCCTTGGGGGCCATCAACTGTGCTAGCACAAAGTCACAAGTCATCATGGCCGAGGGCTTGAGCATGCTGGCCTTGTTCAAATTGTTGATCATACTAGATAACACGCTCTTTTCCAGAAACTGTAACTAAGGTCCTGCTCAGCATAGTTGCAGTATAAACCACAGGTGGGCTCTGTGAGTATTGAATGCACCTGAGCAAGCATCTGCAATAGGGATTGGCTAGCCACCCTAATAGATGGGTATCCTCAAATATGAGTGGCCAGCCATACATTAAATATCAAAAATAACTTCTGCCAGTTGATTTTTGTTTTGTAAAGTTATTCAACGGGAGACCAATTGGAATAATCTTCAATGCTTATATTCATTACATTATATTTTTGTCATAAACACGTCTACACATTTGATAAGTGCCATTAATATATTCAACATTATTCAGATTATCAAATTTCTTTGTATATTTGCCGTTGTTTATACTGTGTTTCAGCTAGTGTGTCTTCTGTCCTCTTCAGGAAAAGGAAACCTCTAACTCTAGAAATCAACAAGTAGGATAATTCTGTACATGTCAGACTTGTCTGTTTTCACAATGTCATGTACATAGTGTCCGCGAGATTTCAAGCTCTAGGTGGAGTTACAGCACCCCAACATCTACCTTTTACAGCAAAGATCACATCATATTGAAATCCACAGTTGACAGGCCTATATATACTGGTACCTTGAGCTTACTTGCTCCTTAGTCATACTATCTACTAATTATCTAGGCTTTAACCAGAGAGAACAATATGTAACCTACTCCTTTCAGATATAGTTTTTTTTTTTTTTTTTTTTTGTTTTTTTTAATCATTTCACCTCAACCAAAGCTGTAATGCCATTAGTATGCAGGGAGTTACAGAGAGTGAAGGAGAGAGAAAAGACTGAGTATAGAGGGGTCCAAGGAAAGGAAAAAAGCTGAGTGGGGTTCAAGAAGAATTGAAGATTGTAGTTACTAGGGAAGCAAGGAAATGGAGAAAAGGAACTATTGCAGTAGAAGTGGTGGTTACATTTACCTAATTCAACAGTAAAAGGGTGTGACCTAGAGGCCAATCTAGTAGCACGCTCAAATAAACATAGTTTGTTCACCAGTGTAAAAAGCTTGTCAGAGCAGTAGCCATGAAAATAGTTGTAGAAAATATAGAGGGAAGTCACATCATGTTGGTGAGGAAGTGACTGAAATTGAGATGCCAAGTCAGGATTGATTACATTGCAGATCCTTCTTTGGATTTGTCAAGAACCTTGAGATGAGTAGCAGGAGCACCTGACCAGATATAGCAACAGTATTCAATGTATGGTTGAATGGTAGATCTGTAAATGTACAAGATGGACTCTGACAAGAAAAACCTTCTGGTACAACACAGTGACCTAACTTGTAGTAGATTGATTCAATGTAGGCGTTCCACTTCAAGTTAGTTGAGAACGTGAGGCCAAGAAGGCATAATGTGTTGCTCTTCATAAATCTAACATCAGTCATATTGATGGTGGGTAAGAAAGTTTCTCTATGGTAGTTAAATGAGATCAGTTTTTTTTTTTGTTTTTTTATTTTATTTTGGAGGCATTAAAATTTATGAGCCATTTACTGTTCCAGTTAACCACTGATTGGAGTTGGAGGTATTTTTTTAAGAGCAACGACCTGGTTGGCTTTATCAACTCGGACGGATTTGCTATTGAGACAGGAGAAAATCATAGTGTTATCAGCATAAATGCCTACTTGGGAACTGATGACATCAGGGAGATCATTGATGAAGATCAGAAACTGCGTAGTTTGCCATACCAGTCTTTTTCACCTCACCTCTGTTCAGGCCTGACTTGTATTCTGTGAGTCTGACTTTAAGATGATGACTGGTTTCACCTTTTATATATCTAACCACATATGCAAGGTATGTTATAAATAACATTTTTCTATCAGAACTTTTTCATAAGTGTAGTTTATGTGCTGAAGAGTAAAGCTTTAAATCACATGGTTTCCTGTCAACATTGTTCTCAGCAGGAACAGAATAAATTTTTGTCTTATTGTCTCTGTCCATGTCAACTATGTTGTCCTTTATACCTTTCACACACTTTCACCAAATTCTTCCAATTTCTTCAATTAGGCTGACTATGCATCTAAATGAATGCTAACAATCATCTTCTCCTTACACCATTTCAGTTTCTCAGAACATCTTGATTCTTGAAAAGGTTTTTCTTTTTTCCACTTGCAATAAGGAACCAACTCTAGTGATGATTGAAAGAATTGATCTACCATTAAATTCTACTCTAACCTTGTTATATTTATAAATTGTTGATATTTGTTGTCATCCCTCTTACATAAGGAATTTTTTCTGTAGCTACATTTCTTAGATGTCTTTAAAGAACATTTAATTTTGAAGAGATCCATTTTATTTCATTTAATGTTGTATATTGACTGAATGTTTCCTTATAATCTCATTATTACCATTCCAACATTTCAGCCTCTCTACTCTCTGGCTTTTCTTAGATGTCTTTAATCAACATTTAATTTTGAAGAGACCTCTTTATTTCAATCAGAGGCATGTATTATTATCATTACTGTTTTTTTTTTCTCTCTCTCTCTCTCTCAGGTAAAGTATTCCTTTGAAGGATTTCTGAACTTGTCACTATCAATATTTTTTAATTCACTACTGGCACTGTTTCCCTACTATGCTAGTGTACTCTTACATTGCTTAGCTCAGAGATTGAACTCAGAATTTTCTTGTTGTATATGAGCTGTCTAAAAAATTCAAAGATTGACAATATTAATTATTTTAAAAATGATATGAACAAATATTCATATACATTAGAATAAACTTCAACTAAATTAATTTAAAAAATAAAATAATTCCCACCTAAACAGTTGACACTGAATATGAAATAGAACATCTTTTAAAATTATTTCCTTAACTGTAGAAATGAAACCATTTGTAAGATTATTTTTCTGCCAGTGTATTAATATTACTGCTTTTTAGGCTCTCAGCTCAGGGTTTTGAGAATAATGAATTTGTGGCAAAGCAAATTAAGTGTGTTGAAAAGCAGATTTATAATATTTATATTTTGTTTATTTTTATTAATGTCTACTTTCTTGTCCTTTCTTTATTGAATCTGGTATCCAACTGTCAGTTTTCTGAGGATAACCTAACCAGCTGTTTCTTCATGGCTGGCTTTCATAGTTGCCAGCCGCTGTCACCAGGTGGCAAATTAAACACAGTGTTACCCAGCATCTGAATGTGTCCTGGCAGTAGGAATGGATATCAACATGTTATTTTATTAGAATGCCAAGTTCTTAGCACACTCCTACTAGAATCTATTCTTTCTTCCTTCTCTCTTCTTATTAAATGCATCATGTGTAATGGCTAAGAGCACATAAAATTCTTGACCATTAGTTGGAAAATAAGAGAATTATTCAAAACCTTCTTGTCAAATAAACTTTTGATCATTTCCATTCAATTCATGTATCATTTTTTTAAGAGAGCTGTAATGAATGTTATAATAAATCAGGATTGCAGCTTTTATATTCATTTATCGTCCCACACTATTTAGTTTGTGTGGGGAGAAAATATGAATGTCAATGTAAATATTCTTCTGTTTCTGTTCATGCATTAGTCTCTCAAGAATGGTTAAGTGATTGCATAAACATTAAGCACAAAAGTGAAAACAATTTCAGCTGTTGCAGTGTATGCTCCCAGGGATAGTTTTCTGCATTCAGCTCTTTGTTACTCCACTTCATCTGCAATATCATAAAAAGAGTTTATTGCTTGTTATTGCAGTTTTAGGGCATTTCTCGCAACCTTTCTACATATATGATAATTTTGTAAGATGAATACAATATATATATATATATATATATATATATATATATATATATAAAAATGTCTCACTAGATGCTATTGTTTTTCTCTTTTCATTGATGTTTTTTAATTTAAGCATTCATTTATTTAAAAAACACACACACATATATATATTAGTGCACAGTGCTGGTGATAATAAAAACACTATAATAAAAAAATTTGACATCACTCAGTTTTCAATCTGCACTTGATGATTGCCTCATATATGAAACTCAATATTGTAACACACACATGTACACACACAGATATATATATATATATATATATATATATATATATATATATATATATATATGAAGAAATATAGTCTTAAGGTGTGCTATATTTATGGGATAAAGTGCTCAATATCAGAGATAGAGCGTGTGTAAATAAAAGTGAACATTGAAGTCAACACTTAGAGGCGACAGACAGTTTCATGCTAGATGTAATCAACCCGACGAAGTTCCGCCTCAAGGGGTGGGGTTTAGCTCGGGAGGTTGACGAACTAGCCCGCTTGGACGGGTTTAGATGGGTTTTATTTTGGCTGGGCCTACGGCTCGGACATACCCACATTAAAAGGCCTTGTGCCGCATTCAATTCCTGTGGGTGAATTGATAAATACCATCAATCTGACGATTATGTCTGGCTTGAAACAGCCTGTCGCCTTTTAGTGTTGACTTCAATGTTCACTTTTATATATATATATATATACTTATATATATATACACCTTTGAAAAATTATTTTGTATTTATTTATAACATTTTATCTGTTTTCCATTATATATTTTCTATTGTGAAACCTACAAATGTTGATTTTTGAAGGCAAGTAAGCTCTTGGAGGATTACTGCAGATTTATCTTTCTCTTCTATCTTGTACTTGTGGTAGACTAAAGTAAGTTTAGGGAATACCTTCTGAACAAGATAATGAAAATTAAAAGCTAAAATTATTCTGAAACCAGGAAAAAAAAGAAGTTGTTTAAAAATTTTCATGCATAATTTACTATAATATAAAAGTTTCAAATATATTGTAATTTAATAGATTTTTTTTTACTTTTTTAAGCAACGGAATTTTTCAAAGCAGTTATATGGTGTATGATAAAAGGAAAATATATAAAACAGCATTACATAATCAGTTAATTTGATTGAGAAAATATATTTAGTTGCCAGGATAGTACCAAAAAAATTGTAGTTATTTAAGTATGGATAAATTATACAAATATATATTTTAGCAGAAAGGTATTTAGTTCAATAATTCCTTGAGCATGACATTCTTTGTAAAGAAAATGATCTTCATAATTTTCCCTTCTTATTTTTAAGCTAGTCAAATTGTTTGTTCTGGTCAGTGCTAAAGACAGTTGTTGACCATGACTAAATACTGGCTGCATGAGGAATAAACCTACTTCATTAAAAGCTTTGGCTTGAAAATTGTTTATCATTGCTAATGCAATATACAGTGTGCGATGGATAAATTGTTACCATTTTACATTTTTAATTTTGTGTTGACTGTACAGTATAGTAGGGTCAGTTGGGCACCATCTGTGAGAAAAAGAGCACCATGTCACAATTCACTCTGCCAGAAATTTTGAAATGGCATGCATTACTGCTTGGCATTCACACCAGAAGCTCCAATGCAAACATTTCAGAGTATTTGGGTGTCAATTTGAGGACAGTGCAAAAGATTTGGAAAGAGTTGGATGAGTCTAATAGTAATTACGAAAGCACAGCAACTCAGAAAGCTCACTCTGATCTTTTGTGATAAGAAAAGAACTCCCAAATTTGTTGGTGATGGCCTCAGACTTGACACAGAAGCCTATGAGTGCCTTGAGGAAGTAGTGCTGCCCTGGGTCAAGAGGGTGGCTGATGGGAGACCCTATATCTGGGAACAGTACTCTCCACCATTCTACACAAGTAGGAGAACCCAGTCATGGCTGTCAAACAATTTCTATGACCATATCACCCCTTACATCTGGCCACCTAACTCTCCAAACTGCAACCCCCTTGATTATTATGTGTGGGGTGCAGTTGAGTGAGAGACCAACAAAACTCCTCGTAACACCAAAGATGAACAGAAGGCAAGGATTATGACCGCATTCACCAACTTAAACAAGGAAGCTATCCAAAAGAATTGCAAGAGATTCTGAAGTCGTCTGGAGGTCATGGTTGAAGCCACCAGCAATTTTATTGAATAAATTTACTGTTTAGTATTTCAAGATATTTTTTTTGTGTAATTTTGCTAAATATATCTGTTAAAATTGGATGTCGATGTTATTTTCATTTTTATGTAATTTAGATGACAATTTGTGCATTGCACCCTGTACATTGTTACTTTTTTCATTAGAAACTTTGACTAATATCAATTATTAGTTAGAAAAAAAATAACTGAAATTGTTTGTTTTAAATGAGTTAATGTGTCAGTATTATTGAAAGACAAAGAACAAAAAGTAATATAAGTGATTAATTCAAACATTAAAAAAAATCCTTAATTTTGTATTTGTAGTATGAAGAAGTGGGGACATTTTGAACATTAGTATTCAAAAAAGAAAAAATGTTGAAATATTCTAAATTGACTTGACATACATGTGATTCAATGGTGGGTTTATTGTATATCATTTTTTTTTTTCAACAATGGGGTCAGCATTTATCACATGGTTTGGGGGTAAGGGTCATGTTGGTTTAAAGGATTCATACCTTCTTTTTCTCTTTTGATAGTAATTTTCAACATGTCTCTGCTTCTTCATGCTATATCTCAGTTTTGTACCACTAAGAAATTGTTTAATTTTGTATTTTCAATTTAATTTTCCCTTAGATTTAACTGCAAAACTGTGGCCTAATGGATATATAATTTGTCTGCCTATATGCAGATCTGCAGATTAGCTCTTTGAATAAGAGTAGGATTTACTTAATTTTACATATATGATTGGCCTGGCATGATCACTGACAAAAAGAACAATGTGGTATTTGATTTTATATAATACTAGCTTAAAAGATAAAAACTAAATGGTCCTCTGGTCCAGCTTAGAAAACAGTAATGATAATTTTGAAGAAATAACTTTGAATTCCTCAATTCACTCTATGGAACATCAAAAGCATACTTTAACTCTGATTCAGGCTGTAAGTCCAATTCAAGCTGAAAGACTGATTTAGACTGAAACTCCGATTTGGGCTGAAATTCCAGTTCAGGCCAAAACTTGATTTCTTCAAATCACAGACCCTGCAGAAGATCAAAACCTCATGTTATGAAACCTCTCACTTTAACTCTGATTCCATGACATTTGAAGAAATGAAATTGATTTCCTCAGTTCACAATGTTTTGGAGATATTTTAAACTGAATCTAAAGTAATTTTTTTTTTAATTCATACAGATTTTGTGTTACTTTAAACACAATAAAAATTAAAAACTTTTTTAAAATCACTAATTTTTTTTCAGTTATTTTAAAATTTGAATTTTTAACTTTTCCCTCCTAAACTGGACACAAATCCCAATGCTGGCTGTTCAAGCACTGAATGAAGGGTAGATTTTCAATCTTAAGATCATCCTCATTCCAAAAAGGTATAATATGTCTATGTAGAGCAAGTATAGCCTGAGTTAGAGGCATTTCAGACACACACAGACATACATACAGAATTTGCCATTTATTTATTTAGAAGATTAAAGTTTTGCTTTTTTGTTACTGGATAGATATAAACTAAGAATTTTACAAGGAATACAAATGAGAACAGTGTTACGTTCTTTTATAGAAAGTTTTAGAATTTAAAAAAAATATCAGATGGAGTTTATTAAAAAAATATTTTTATTTCATAATATACAGTACTCTAGGTCAATATATTTAGAATTCTGATTTTATTTGGTCGAATTGTAAGTAATTTCCATTTTTGAGAACCAATTGTATCATCCTAACTACTAATCATACTGAGCAGTTAAGAAGAAATTTGAAGCTCACCAAAATACAGCAATGTTCAGTGCAAAAAAGGATTGACATGGATAAATCTCCATCACAACAACCCCAAAAGGCTGAGCTCTTTCAAGGAAAGGTGTGGTTGTGCATGTAGTGGGATCTTTGGGCTATTATGATTAAAATGATTTATAGTTCTTAAAGTGCAATGAAATACAAAATGTACACTTATATATCCGGTAGTTGCAACATTTTCATTAAAGTTTAGTCAAAAGGTGCCCTGCTCTCATCAATAGGAAAAATGTCCTTGTCCATGACAACACAAGATGGCATGCATCAAGTATAACACAGGAAAATAATTTTGGAATGTGGTCAGTTTGTTCAACCTCACCTGCCATAGTTTCTTGACCTTGCACCAGCCAATTATCACCTTTTTTGATTGCTGCAAAACCTCTTCTAATGAAAACTTGATTCGTGAGTTTGTTGAAAAGATTTTCTCATCAAAACCTATGTAATTTTACTTGAAAAGTATCAAAAAGCCATCTGTTAAATGGCAACAAGTCATTGCAAATAATGGTTAATATAGAACTGAATGAAGCATAATTGTACTTTATTTTTTGAAGAATAAAACAGAAATTATTTGATGGAAAATAAAATTTATAAGGAAATACTTTGATGGAAAATAAAATTGCAGCACTCTAAATGTATATTTCAATTTACTCAAGCTTCAGGTAATATAGCTGGATTACATTAAATGATCACATATACAAATCAATATGTATAGAGGTGCTACAGTTGGAATGGTAAATAAATTAGCTGATTACTAATTAATCAGTTGATCAATTCTTTTTATACATTGCAAAGGCAGATACAGATCTATTCTGAAAGGCAGAATTAGCTGATCTTACTGAATGAGGGAAAAGTTTGGCAATTGTGTCTGAGAGAAATTGTTAAACATCATGCAGAGCATGTTGAATAGCACAGGCTTCATGTAGGCAGACATTATTCTGCTGAAACAACACAATGCTTCCTGTTGCAGGAAAGTCAGGAAAACAAGTTAAACAATGTTTTTTTATACACATGCTATTGTTAAACATTCCTTTCACAGGCACCAAAGTCAAACAGATAGATGTTGATGTGCCACTAAACAAAAACAGTCAACTAAAGGAGTTGTAAGTTATGGTGCCATATGAATTGGGATTGATTATCATGGACACACACAAATGACCATTGCATGTATGAGAAGAAAAGATGTATTCATCACTGAACATTACACTACCATTTGATCATCTTGGTAACCCTCATACAACATCACTGGAGATGTGCACAATAGTTTTGTAGTATAAATAAAAATCTGAATAGAAGTATACATGCCCATAGCCCAACTGCAAGTAAACAAATAGTGTTGACACTCCTGGTGCCATGTTTGCTTTGATCTATGCTGTGCACACAATGCAGTTTTCCACTGCTATCTTTAAAATGCATTGATTTTGATGATTGTCTGCAGTGTATGGTTGTCTAGAACTTTGTCTATGAGTGTAGGAATGTTTATTTGACTTCTGTTGCCAAAGCATGACAGACATGTCATGTTCAATATGCACAGCAATTTTCTGAAATGATCATCCAGTTTGTCCACTTTTCACAATCCAACCCTATTCAAATTGCACTAATTTAATAAAAGGGGCATGTGTGCATTTCTCTGGCATCACAGCTGCTTGCACTGCACTTTTTCACTACAATGATGATGCATGTTGCGATAATAGCAACATGCATCATCATCTAAAATCCAAGCTCATTGATATGAGTGTTACTATAGCACAAGATTTATCGGTATGTCTATCATCCTCTAGTATGCATATATTGCACCCATGTTTAAATAAACATTTTCCTTTAGGGTATTGCAATTTAATTTTCTATCAGTATAATTGCATTAGTAATGAAATAAGACAAAATTATTAATTAATCCATATCACTTTCAGAACACAACTGTAACAAAGAATTAAGTCAGCTCAATAAAAGACTCTGAGTTGGTTATATGTGGTGGTGTAAGCACCAGGAGTTGCATCCCTTTCTACAAGGCGCTGTTGAGAGAAGACCTAGGTGGCACTGCCTGTTTGCATGTGAACGATATTGGGCAGGTATTAGCCAATAGTCAGCATGGGTATGGGACTGGGTGAGCTATATAACACCAATGTTTTTCTAAGTTGAGAAAAGGTTATCTTGATGTTTAGACATGCGAATATCGGATAAACACAACAACTTAATGAGCTAACTAAAAATATTTAAAATTAATGATAACTAATAAGTTGGTTGGTTGTTTTAGCAGCTTACTAATTTCTATGGATTATTTAATGCTGAAATCTAATATTTTGTATCCAATTTGATTTTATTTTTGGACATAATAATGGTTTAGTGATATAAGTCTTACTAATTAACCCATAGTTGGGTGGAGAAGAGATGGATTCATATCTTTCCCAAGGTTATTTACACGTAAGTAAACATAATGAACCCAACTGGAATTGGAACTCTTTCATTAATAATTCTGAGCCATTTCCAAGCTGAAAGCACCCAGTATTCACAAGTCAGCAAAACACATTGTTAAAAAAGCTCTTCCGCTTCGTTCCATTATCTCCATTTTTGTTTTGGATACTATTCTACTTCCTACTAACACACACGCACACTTGTATTTAAATATTTATATATAACATTCAATGAAGGACAGTTCTAGTCTATACTCAAGTTTCAGTCTCACAATCTAGTTGCCTGAAGATTGCAAAAGAATGAAATTTGAGTAGTGACTTAAGCTGTCCTTCCTTGAAGTTGTGATGTGTTTTTTTTTTTTTTTTTTGCTCTGTCTAGATAGTGCAGCCGATCCGGTAGCATGCAGTGCTGGTCTACGAAAAGGTGGCCTTGTGCCAGACACTATTCACGACTACCAAATCCACTAACAAAGTAAAAATAATAAATGTGTGATCTTTAGTGAGGAAAAAGGGTCATTCGACTCATGCATAAAAATAGTAAAATATAGATAGCCAGGAGGAAACGACAAAACGAGTCTGGTGGAAAACAAACACAAAACTTTATTTTAATAACTAATATTTGGTCTCACAGTGGGGACCATCAGCAAAACAAAGGCTGTTCTTAGCCAGTAGGCAGATTGTATTATGTAGTGACTAGTAGAATGCAAGTTCCGCCAAAACGAAAATCAAAATGGCTAAAATGGGAAAAGTTTCTTCAAGGAAGGTTCTGGAATATTGTCTTTGTACAAAGGTGCAAAAGCATACACAACACGGGAAAAATACCACTGCGAGGTTTAATAATGTGTGTGTAATGTTATCTTTTTAGACTTTCATTCCCTGGTGTGAGCGGGGGAAAATTTTAAAAATTTTTCGATCAAGAAAAAATAGTCTTGGGAAAATTGATAGACGTGTAAAGACTCTGTGGGAAACGGAGGGAAAATTCAAAAAAATTTTTTGAAAAAAGTTGTATCCACGACATGTTGAAGTTTTTTTTGTTAAAATATTCCGCCCCCTTTTGGGCAGGGGGCCGGAATAAATATCAGAAATGGCTGCCAAAACACCTCATAGTGACCATATCACCCCTTACATCTGGCCACTCATCTCCAAATTTGCAACCCTTGAAGAAGGTGTGGGGCAAGATAACAGCCTCGTAATACAAAGATGAACAGAAGGCATGACTACTCACCAACTTAAACAAGGAAGGATTCAGCAGTCAAGAGATTTTGAAGTCGTCTGAGGCTATGATGGCTGGCACCTTACATGAAGAATTGCCAGGCCGAGTTATTTTTTGTAATTTTGCTAAATCAGCAAATTGATGCTATATATTTACCAGGAATATGATAATTTGTACACCTAAGATGTTGCTTTTATTGTAGAACTGACTAGACATCAATACAAGGAAAAATAACTAGAAATTGCCGTTTTAATGAGTTAATGTCAGTATTATTGAAAGACAAAGAACAAAAAAGGAGTAAGTGATTAATTCAAATATTAAAAAACTTGATTTCAGATTGTAGGCGAGAAAAGGACATTTTGAACATTAGTATTCAAAAAGAAAAATTAAATTTGGGGCTGACTTGACATATATGATCTTAAATGGTGGGTCGATGTATATCATTTTTTTTTTCAACAATGGGGCTAGTATTTATCACATGGTTTGGGGTAAGGGTCATGTTGGTTTAAAGATCACACCTTCTTTTTTCTCTTTTGATAGTAATTTTCAAATATGTCTCTGCTTCTTCATGCTATATCTCAGCTTTGTACCACTAAGAAATTGTTTAATTTTTGTATTTTCAATTTAATTTTCCTTTAGACGGTTCGCAAAATCAGCTCACATATATAATTTGTCTGCCTATATGCAGACCTGCAGATTAGCTTTGAAGAAGAGTAGATTTACTTAATTTTACATATATTGGCCTATACATCACTGGGACAAAAAGAACATGGTATTTTAATTTTTGTACATTGTTTAAAAGATAAAACTAAATGGTCTCATTCATGAAAAACAGGAATGATAATTTTGAAGAAGAATTTGAATTTCAATCTGTTCTTGCATATGGAAAGAATCAAAAGATACTTAAACTTGATTCGGTAGCCAGGTCCAATCTGCTGAAAATTGATTTAATTGAAACCTGATTTAATGAAATTCCAGTTTGTTAAATTGATTTTCAAAATCATCTCTTAAAGATCAAAAACCCATGTTAAGGAACCTCAGCCTTTAACTCTGATTCTGATATTTGATTTAGTTTTGAGACGAATCAGATCAAATATTTTAAACACATAAATTTTAAAGATTTAAATTGACCTGTCTTTCTCCAAATCAAGAAGCAAATCCCACGAATGGCTTGTTCACACTGAATGAAGTGGTACTAATCTAAGATCATCCTCATTCCAAAAAGGTAATATACTATTATGGTATAAAGTATAATGCCTGAGCTAGAGAGGCATTTCAGACATGCAGTGAAAATACAAGACAAGAAAGAATTTTGCCATTTATTTATTTGGTAGGCAAGATTAAAAATGCTGTTACTGATGATATAAACTAAGCAACGTTTCATAAGGAAATAATGCTATGTTACGCTCTTTTTATGTTTTAGAATTTAAAAAATGATGGAAGTTTATTAAAAAAGATTATCATAATATGCAGTGCCTTCAAATAATATATTTAGAATTCTGATTTTATTTGTTTGAATCAGGCAATTTACTTTTATAATCCAATTGTATCATCCAACTACCAATCATACCTGGAGCAGTTACAAAGAAATTATTTACCAAAATATGCTACAATGTTCAGTGTGATTGGACATGGATACCCACTGCCATCAACCCCAAAATATTTTTCAATGAAAGGTGTATGCATGGTGGGATTCAAGCTATTATGATTAAAATGATTTATAGTTCTTAAAAAATAGAAACACAAAAATGTACACTTATATATCCTCGTAGTTGCATTATTAAAGTTTATCAGCACTGCTCTCAATGAATAGGGAAAATGTCCTGTCCATGACAACACAAGATGGCATGCATCAAGTATAACACAGGGTGCAATAACGCCTGAATGTGGATGTTTCAACCTCACCTGCTATAGTTTCTTTTGGATCTGCATCAGCCATAACACGTTTTTGATTAAGCAAAAACTTTCTAAAAAACGACTTAGAGTTTGTTGAAAAGATTTTCAGTCAAAACCTGTAATTTTTACTTGGTAAGTATCAAAAGCCATCTACAAAATGGCAACAAATACGTAAATACGGTTATTATAGAACTGAATGAAGCACATCTAGCTTATTTTTAAAGAATAAAGAAAATTATTTGATAAAATAAATGAGTAAAATACTTTTGATAAAAGCAAAATCAGTACCAAAATGTATATTTCACTTACTCAGCCAAAATATAGTCATCACATTAAACATCAAAATTAAGAAAAGGAATGGTAAAATAATTAGCTGATTACTAATTAATTGAAGTTGATCAATTTTTTTTTACATTGTAAAGGCAGATATGATTTATTCTGAAGGCAGAATTAGCTGATCTTACTGAACAGAGGGAAAAGTTTGCAAATGGAAGTTCGAGAGAACAGCAAACATCATGCATACAAGAATAGCACAGGTCATGCAGGTGAAGGGCTATTCTGCTGAAACAACACAATGCTTCCTGTTGCAGGGAAAGTCAGGAAACAAGCAAAACAATGCTTTTTATACACATGCTATTGTTAAATACTTCCCCACAGGCACCAAAGCTAAAATGATATGTTGATGTGCCACCAAACAAAAAACAGTCAACTAAAGGAGTTGTAAAGTTGTGGTGCCATGAATTGGGATTGATTATCATATATACGACAATGACCATTGCATGTATGAGAAGGTAAAAGATGTATTCATCAATGGAACATTACACTACCATTTGATCATCTTGGTAACCCTCATACAACATCATACTGAGATGTGCACAAGGTTTTAGTATAAATAAAAATCTGAATAGAAGTATACATGCCCATAGCCCAACTGCAAGTAAACAAATAGGTGCTGACACCCTGGTGCCATGTTTATGCTGATTCATGCCAGTAATAATAATGGCAGCTTCTTTCCACTGCTATCTTTTAAACAATGGATTTTGGATGATTTATCGCGTTGTTCAGAGATAATGTCATCGACTTTGTTCAATATGCACAGCAATTTTCTAAATGATCATCGGATTTGTCCCTTTTCACAATCCAGCCCTATTCAAATTGCCTAATTTTAATAAAGGGCATGTGTGCATTTCTCTAGCATCTGGCTACTTGCACCGCTTTCACTACAATGATGATGCATGTTGCGATATGTTAACATCGTATATCAAAATCAAGCTCGATGATATGAGTGTTACTGCTAAGATTTATCGGTGGCACTCATCCTCTGAAGCTGCATATTGCCCATGTTTAAATAAACATTTTCGCTGGGTATTGCAATTTAATTTTCTATCAATATATAGTGCATTAGTAATAGAAATAAGACAAAATTATTAATTAATCCATATCACTTTCAGGGCACAACTGTAACAAAAGAATTAAGTCAGCTCAATAAAAGACTCTGAGTTGGTTTATATGTGGTGGTGTAAGCACCAGTTGCATCCCCTTTTCTACAAAGGCTGTGAAGACCGGTGGCACTGCCTGTTTGCATGTGAACGATATTGGGCAGGTATTAGCCAATAGTCCAGCATGGGTATGGGACTGGGTGAGCTATATATAACAATGTTTTTCCTAAGTTGAAAAAGGTTATCTTGATGTTTAGACATGCGAATGTCGGATAAACACAACAACTTAATGAGCTAACTAAAAATATTTAAAGTGTGATAACTAATAAGTTGGTTGTAGTTGTTTTAGCAACACTAATTTCTATAGATGATTTAATGCAAATCTAATATTTTATTATCAATTTGATTTTATTTTGGACATAATAATGGTTAGTGATATAAGTCTTACTAATTAACCCATATAGTTGGGTGGAAGAGATAGTTCATATCTTTCCCAAGGTTATTTACACGTAAGTAAACATAATGAACAACTAGATTGGAACTCTTTTCATTAATAATTCTAAGCCATTTCAAAAAGCTGTGTATTCTAGTCAACAAAACACATTGTTAAAAATACTAAGCTTAGTTCCTTCTCCATTTTGTTTTGGATACTATTCTACTTCCTGCTAACACCTTTTTACTTGTATTTAAATATTTATATATAACATTCAATGAAGGACAGTTCTAGTCTATACTCAAGTTTCCAGTCTCACAATCTAGTTGCCTGAAGATTGAAATTTGATTTAGTGGTGACTAAACTTCCTTGAAGAAGGTATGATGTCATTTTTTTTTTTTTTGCTCTGTCTGGATAGTGCAGCCGATCCGGTAACATGCATTGCTGAACCTGGTCTGAAAAGGTGGCCTTGTACCTTGAACACTATTCCGCGACTACCAAATCCACCCCAAAGAAAATAATAAAATGTGTGATCTTTAGTGAGGAAAAAAGGTCATTCGACTCATGCATAAAATAGTAAAAATATAGATAGCCGGAGGAAGCTTGACAAAACAGGGTCTGGTGGAAAACAAACACAAAACTTTTATTTTAATAACTAATATTTGGTCTCACACAGTGGGGACCATCAACAAAAGCAAAGGCTGTTCTTAGCCAGTAGGCAGATTGTATTATGTAGTGACTGGTAAGATGCTAAAAGTTCAGGCGCCAAAACGAAAATCAAAATGGCTAAAAGGCGGAAAAGTTTCTTCAGAAGGAAAGTTCTGGAATGTGTCTTCTTGTACAAAAGGTGTAGCATACACAACACGGGAAAATACCTCACTGCGAGGTTTAATAATGTGTGTGTAATGTTATCTTTTTTAGACTGGTTTGTAAGGTTAGAGTTTCAAAAGGTGTATGAAAGGTTCATCAATCTTCAGTGAAGAAAAACTCTGCATTCCTGGTATTGAGCAGGGGAAAGTTTGAACAAGTTGTTCGCATCAAGACAAAGTTAGTCTTGGAAAGTGTGATGACGACAATTAATAGTAGACTCTAAAGTGAGAAACGGAGGAAAGTTCAAACAAGTTGTTTTGAAGAAAAGTTGTAATCACCGACATGTTGAAGTTTTGGTTAGTTAAGATATTCCGGCCCGCATGGTCAGGGGCGGAATAAATGATCAACCTTCTAACCTTCTGGTAACAGGCCGCGACAGACTTGAAAAACAGGGGTTTGTCCGTGACGTCTGGAAATGCGGGAAAACTCGAAATTCAGTTCTAGAAGGTATCAGGAGCAGCCAACAACCTTGTCGGCAACAAACAGGCTGGTTACTGCTATGTCTGGCTAGAAAGTGAAAGAAGGGGTGCAATACGCACGTGCAAAAAGGTGGAATCATTCACGATTCCACAATAGTTTGAACATTAGGCACTTTTATTTTATAGCATAGTTAAGTTTGGTCTTTTTTTTTCTTTTTATTAGGTTGTCAGGCAAGTTCTCTGTTGGTCATTCCAACATTATTGGGATTTTTAAGGATATATATATATATATACATACACACAATATTATTTTATGTATGTATGTATAAAACATTTTGTAAATATATATATATATATATATATATATATATTCAATGTTGGTTGGCTTAATGATATCATGAATATGTTTTAAGAAAAAATATTTGTACTGTGTGCACTTTTTGCTTATCCACATAATTATAGCTTGAAATTAACATTTTACTTTTTATAGTTTGACAGTTTATAAATTTAAATTTTAAAAACTACCTTTGTGTTAACTATTTATCTCTATCCTTATGTTGGCCATATGATGCTTATATTTTTATCATCATTTTCACATATTTTTTGTTTGTTTTAAACACTTGTGTTGACATTAAAAAATAAGTGTGCCTTCTCTTAATAATCATATTTCTGCACACTTTAGTCCTGTGTGAGGGCAGAAGGGGGCTTAGATATTTGTTTCCATACCCCTCTTTCAATATATCACGTGGCACTCTGACTTTTCCGGCCTGCAATAACAGACTGACCTATCTGATGTTGCTTACACTTTGTCTTCCTGTCACATAGGATGTCTAAAATAAACAATATAATTCAAATTATCTATTCACGCCTATGTTCTTGTGTCACATGTCTCCATTTGTCCTTTGAATGTACTGCTGGTCTGTGTGAGATATACTATCCGGTTACTCTGTAATTTCACCAATAATATTGTTCATCATTCTTGAAGAGAGAAAAAAATATTATCTCTATCGTTAAGTAAAAATGCATATGGATATTGGCAATGTAAGCGCTCTATAGAATGCTCTTCTTTGTTCAGCTATGCAAAGATGGTTATTGAATGTTAAGAAATTGTTTTTGGTTTCTCATTTTTGGATATCTTTGTGCTTTTGTTTACTGTGTGTATTGTTTCCTATAGAAATCAATCCATGCAAATACTTTCCCAAGGCTAAAAAACTATTGCACATTATAAAAGCC
>CAHIKZ030000685.1:222500-452500 GCA_903632075.3 Acanthosepion pharaonis | reverse complement strand
AAATTGTAAAATGATGTCAATAATATATTTGTCATTGTAATAAACATGAAGGAAGACAAATGCTATGCTGCTGCATAAAGTAGTTCAAGATTTTTAAAGTTTTAAGATTTTTATATAATTATGCATTTAAAGAAACTTACATTGGTAGTCACTAATAGTGCTTAGCAATATATTTAAGTAAGCAGCATCCAATTATATCCAAAAAAACACATGGAAACATGAGAGGTGCTATAAAAAGAAAACTATAACACATGACAATTTGTCATTTAATCTCCTTTGAAATAATTCCTGTCTTAAACCACACACTTTATCCAGCATTGTTTCCATTGATGGATGCATTTATGGAAATCCTTTTTGGGGATAGTGAGCAGCTGCCTTGTTGCATTCTCTTGGATTTGGGATTTGATTTTTGAAGAGGAATATGTCTAAAGGCAAGATTTGGGGAATATGCTGGCTGTCAGCCCTACTAAATGTTGTCTTTGCCAAAAACTGCTGCACAAGCCATGGTCAATGATGGAATCTCTGTAGTGTAATGAGATGACCATACTCTATACAATTTCCTTCCAATCACTGCTATAAACAATAAAAATGAACAAGAATGTTATAACCTGGTGTACCTGTGCAACAGAGTTTAAGGTCAATCTGTGCCAAGTGGCTTCACTTTGTGTACTTCAGCTTTGTTACCATAGCAACAGTCTTGATACTTTTAGATCATCAGACCTTGTATAAACATTTTCTATAAACATAGAGAAAGTTTTTACTTTGATTCCATTTTTTATGGTGCTTACAATTGTACTTTCTATTTTAAAATTAATTTTTAGAGATTAAGGTGTAACTGATTTGTTTTTAATAGCTTTCCTCATAAACTTATTTATTACAGTAATTTTCTTTTTAGCAAATGTTTAAATATTTAACACATTTCAATTCTTAGTAATTGCAATATTGATTAAGAAAATTAATTTCATATGAAATCCCTTTAACCCATTAAGGGCAACACTAAAATCCAGCATTAATTATAAAATTGATAAAAATCTGCTTTTTAAAAACAAAAATGAAATCTGGTATGAATTATATATTTATAAAAAAAAATCTGTATTATAGGTTTACAAAAATCCTGTATAAATTATAAGTTTCTATCTATAACTCACTAATACCCACCATCCCAAAAATGGGATGAACATTGAGCTTGATCAGTACCTAGATGGGTGACTGCTTGGAAATACCAGGTGCTGTGAGTTTGGATGTGTGGGTGGTGTAATGGATAACAGCTTGGAATTGGAAATTAAAGAGTCAAGTTCCAATTCCAATTAGGTTTGTTATATTCACTTATGTGCAAATACTCTTGGGAAAGGTATTAATCCACCTCTTCTCCACCCACCACCAATCTATAACTTAATTAGTAGAACATATATCAGTAAAAAAAAAAACTCATTGGAATGATAGGTATTAACGGTTTAATTTGAACTCCATTATAATATATATATTGTTATACTTAATGATTTTTACAAGAGTTGACAATAACAGGAAGAACATCACTCTTTATTTGTTATATAAGCATAAAAACCACAACTAAAATTTTTAGAATAAATTCTATAGTTTGAGCACATTTTGCATATATCAGTCATTCCAAATATAATAGTTTACATAAAGCAAAAAATATGTAAAAGTTTCTTTCTATTCATTCTGTGAAAACTAATTAAATTTATATAACCAGCAGGGACCATTAACGGAAACAAAATTTTCTATCTTCTAGCAAAATAAGTGAATAAATAAGTTGGATAAGCCAATTAATGTTCTGATCTTATGAAAAAAAAAGAAGACAAATGGAAGTACAAGAATCATCATCATCATAGTATGAGGTACTGCTGTCTTTTTGCTTTGAGGTCTTACCATGACCAGCAGAGTTTCTGCTTTCTCATCTTTTTAGTGTTACTTGTTACAATTCTGGACATTGTAGATTTCTCCAGCTTACAATTAACCGAGTGAAATTAATTCGCATACCTGTAGGTAACTTTAATTTTTTTCTTTTGTTTCGAGTTAACAGGGGGTCTAATTTTGTCTTTTGTATTTGTTGTTGGTTATACTTTCAGGCACTGTAATTTTTTTTATTTTTCTAACCATTCTCTGTAAATCATAGAGAATGGTTGTGCATGAAAATCTAAAGTCTGGCACTAACAACAATGCTGCATTCACAGTCACTTAACTTACCTTTCTTTCCCTTACTAAATACATGAAATGAAATTCAGCAGATTATTTTTGTGTTTAAATGCCTATGTCCATTAAAATGCTGCCATGTTATTGGCTGATTAGAAATTCGCATAAAACTGCTTTTGTTCTTATATGCTTTATTAAGTTGCCAGTGAGTATATATTGTTAAAACTCATATATGAGCACTCATATACGATGAAAAATTAATTTATAATAAATGTTTGGATAATTTATTAGATGGATCCAGTGAAATTCAAATTGATTTTAAAGATCAATAGTCTTAACCTCTGAGATAAATAAGCAGAGGAAGTAATTGATAATAAATATATTAGCAAGCATAATTTTAGTTTTAAGTAAAAGATTTGGGCAAAGGAATAAAGAAGTTTTAAGTATTTTTTATCAAAAAAAAAACAAAAAAACTTTTAAATATAGTGTTATTTAGATAAGTAATGGTTAGTCATTTTTAACATATTAAAGAGTTAATTTTCTTGATGTGTATAAAAAAAAATTATAAGTTGCTTTTGCAACTCCAAGAAAAATTGTAGATAATCATAAAAAGCAAAATTAAATTTTTTTTTTTTTGTTTTAAGTTAAAATTTTAGCTATTGAAACCATATGGGTATGTTTTTTTTTATTATTCTGGAGCAATGTTAGTATATATAAAATTTTTATGATTTCACCATAAATATTTTATAACTATAGAAAAATGAAGAATTAAGTTTAATAAGAGAACAGAATTTTAAAAATATGAATGAAAATTAAAAATGACATGAGATTACTTGTGTTTAAAATTAAAGTATTAAAGGTATGTTATAAATTTGAGCTGACTCATGAGAGTTGCTTAATAGAACACAATCCTAAAAAGGGTAGCAAAAAACCCATTGTGTTTGAAGCAAAAGGTATGGTAGTTCTGTAAACTTAATGGCTTTTTTTGCTTTAAACTCAAAAGCTTTTCAGTTTGAAGAAAATCTTCAAACTTAGTTACTTGAGAAACTACCTTGCTAACTATTACTCTGTAGCACTTACCAATCTTTAGGCTTATGTACTTATGAGCTTTTTAGCTGAAAGCTTTGAAAAAAAAAAAACCTGAAACGGTAGTTTGAATAAATGTTCTAGCATATATTTATTCTTTCATGTGTTATTTAACTTTTGCTGGATAAAAAGAAAAAATAATATTAGTACATAAATATATTTACATTGAATACTCTAAATCTTTAGGTTGTAAAAGCAGGACAGGAAGTGTCGCAGAATAATATATATTGCAAATACACCGAATTACCCTGTTAAATAAATAGATATAGTTTGTGTTTGTGTGAATGGGATCGTTGGTAAGTGTGTAATCCAAGAAAAAAAAAAATGAATGCAGATAGAAATAGAGGAATCAACTTGAAAAGAATAATTCTAACATTCCAATAAAGATGAGTCAGGAAAGCCTCAATATGTAGTTATACAGTGGGATTGATATCTAAAAGGATGATGGGTGCAAAATATCTCATTTATAGACAACAAGCAAGCAAGCCTGGTATTATTGGCATATGGAGGAAGACATAAATCAGAAGAAAGACTGAAAATTCCACAAGAGCATATGGTGAGGAGATAAGGCCTAATGCAAAATTAACTTTTTAAGGGTGGAGAGCAGGTATCATTTTCTTGTTCTCCCAAGAAAGAATAACAGTGAAAATGAATAAATTCATAAAGATTATATTATACAACTCAAAGAATTGAATACATTTTTATAATCATCATTTGCAATTGTAGATAATTGTAAATGAATTCGTATTTCTAAAGTCTCTGTTTTGTACCTATAATTATAAACTTTAAAAATTATAGATGTGAACCTTTTTAATTGAAATCACTGAAATTGTTCATATTAATCAGAGAAGCCAAATAATTTCTGTCTACATCTCTGAGATGAGGTATTATGATTATTCACATCATTCGGACTGTTATCCTCATCTTCATTGACATATTCACAATGTTTTAGTCCTTGTACACTCAGGCCTTCTTCAGGTGGAATTAGAACAATCTACCCCAGTGGATGAAATAAAGGGTTCAGTTTGAAATTCCAATCACCTGAAGAAGGCTGGAGTGTACAGTGGCCAAAATGTGAATATGGCAATGAAGATGAAAATAAGTCTAAATAATGTAAATAACCAAATAATTTGTCCTTCCTTGTCAAATTGCAAAAGAAACTTATTTCATAGGTTCAAAGTATAAAATAATTTTGTGATGCATAGCCAGTGTATGAAGAGAGATCAGTAATTAATATAACTGACATATACTTAATAGCTCAATTTTGATCTGAAATTTTTATTGTATAATATTTGATCTATGCGATTAATATTCACTGCTGAATTAGGTGCATTGACAAGTGATTATATAAAGAGAATAAATATTATGTTCAGTCATAAGTAATTTCTAATTGTACTGATAAATTGTAAGTATTAATCTTACATAGTATATAAGAGTACATTTGGAATACACTAACATACCTTAGGTTTTGTGTGGCAGTGAATAGAGAGGATTCAAGAAAAAAGATGTTCCTCATGACAATTCATGACTGCAATACAGCAAGAATAACACAGGAAATATTTTGGAACTTGGTTGGTCTATTCTACCCGAGCAAGAATATTCACTTGACCTTGCACCTAACCAATTGTTACCTTTTTTTGATTGTTTTGAAATGTTTTGATGTGATGGGAAAAAAGCTTTCCTGATTGAAAAGTACATTTGAGAGTGTTGAAAATGTTTTCGCATCAAAACCTGCGGAATTTTATGAAAAAGGGTATTGAAAAGCTACCTGATAAATGGTAACAAGTCATTTCAAATAGCGGTAAATATATAATTGAATTGAATATTTTTTGAAGAATAAAATTGATAAACAATATTTTTTTATGTAAAATGAATACTTTTGTATCATTACTCTATGGACTGGCAGTAGTAAATTATTTAATGTACCTGTCAAATATTTTTCAAATCCTTTCAAATTTTACTTATTTTAAAGCTTCATAAACACAAAGTTGGAGATATGTAAAAAAAAAAAAACCCCTAAAAAACAAGAGAGCAGGAGAACAAAGAAGATATTAATAACAGACAACTATTGGCTAAAGAAAGTGAAAGAACTTATTGCTTATATAAAGAAAATGTTAATCTGATAGAAAAGGAAAGAGGAAAATATAAATAAAACCTTTGTAAAGGAAAAATTATATATTTGTAATATAATAGTTATGCAATTGAAACTCTCTTGTTTTTAATAGGCTTTAATTTGAATTGCTATCTCAATTAAAACATGCTGTGTCCCTTGCAAGTGTTCGCAGATCATAAAAAGGAAAAGAAAATATCATAGGGGAAAAAGGAATAAAGAAAAAAATTTTAAATATTGCATATATGTACTGGCAATGGTTCTCAAGAAAACATAATCCACAACCTGACTGGATAAGCCCATTTCTTTATGCTAGTTGGTTACATGCATTTTTTTTAGCAGTATCTGTATATTAACTTGGTTATACCAATATACTTATAAACCTATAGTATATGTAGTACTTGCTATTTCCCTCCAAAGCAAATTGACTCAGTTGTTACAAACTACAACCATGAGGTTTAGGAATGCTTTCTATGTAGATAATTGGTTAAAACATTCACAGCAGTTTGAGTATTCCTATTTACAATATTTATACACTACTTATATTTAAATATATAATATTTATATATGAGCAGTGGGACAAGAACAGTCTACCCCCATAGATTAAATAATGGTTTCAGTTCAGAAATCCCTATAGGTTACCTAGATTGACATACACCTGAAGAAGGCCATATGGGAAAAGGGTTGAAATGTCATGATAACAATAGCAGTGATAAGGACAATAGTCTGAATATAAATAGTGTAAATAATGATAACTCTTCATCTCAAAAATTGAATATTCCTATTGGGCAACTTTGTTTCTAGAAAATTCTTACTAGACTCTCCTGTTCTATTGTAATTCTAATTCTTTTGAGATGAAAAAATCTTTATGAATACTATTCAGTAACAATATAAGACAAAAGCTTTTAACATGGTTTGTCGGTACAGGTTACAATCAGAATTTACCCATAAACATTTTTGTTACTTTTATCACTAACCAAGAATTGGAAGCATTGTAATGACCAAAATGATAAAGTTGATCTCAGAATAACAGCAAGACAATGATGTGAATGATGATTTTGAAAGGGAATATTATTTGTAAATTACATATAACTTAGTTGTTTTTAAAGAGAGTTCAAGTATTAAGATTAGCCAAGTTGCCCAGTAGATTTACAGCAGCATTTAATCTTCTTTCAGTGTCTTCATTGAAATTTTGTTTGGATTATGTCTATAGGTTTGTATCAAGTTTTAAGTTTAACTGTTATTTTATTTTTATTTGGTTTAGTAGATGTGTTCCCATGTAGCATTCACTCCTTTTATGAAATATGATTTACTTTGTTTTACATTTTGCATTTCTTTTTAATATTATTTCAGTTATATTTCATGGAAAATATTTTTGTTATATAAAAAGAAATGCAGTTAAAAAATCATTTGAAGAAAAAAAAGTTTTCTTCAAAAAATAGGATAAAACTATTGTGAGAAGTATTACCAACAGGGAAATTTCATTAAAACTAAAGAATTTAAAATTGTAACATTAAATGTTTTGATTTTTAACTTTGAAATGTATAAGTCTTTGTACACTACACAGTGTCTCATCATCATCCCCTTGACTTTTGTAATCATAGGGTGGATCCAAATGCAGAAGCCACACTTACTCTTCTCCACAACAGTCTATCAATGGCAGCCATTAGCAATTCTGGTACAGTCATACCTGTCCATTGTTTGACATTGTCCAACCAGTTTTTGCATTGGCATCCTTTCCTAGGTCCACCTTTAACAGTGCTTGCATGAAGGTCTTGCACAGGCTGTCGTACCTTGTAAATGTGTCTAAACCATGCCATTTTTCACTGTTTGACAGTGGCAAGAAGAGGTTCCTGGTGGTGCACAAAACTTTCAACTTTCTTTTGCATGCACTCATTGATTTTTATGTTCCCAATAGAAAATGCCAAGGAGTTTTCTCATGCATTTGTTCTCAAATGCTTGGATCCTCCTCTCTGTTTCTGCCAACAGTGCCCACGTTTCACATCCATATTGGAGAAAGGAGACTACCAGCAATTTGTACAGTCAGTACTTTGTTTGAAAGCTGATTTTGCTTCACCATATTTTTACCAATTTCATTATTGCTGCGGCAATCCATATGCAGATTTACGAGTTGCAGGTACTGTCTTTAAACAAGATTGCTCCTAAGTATTTAAAACTGGAAACTTCCTCCAGTGAATTCCCATTCATGGTAATGTTGACACAGGCTTTACTCTTTGTACTGTTCACCATTACTTTGGATTTCTTGGAGCTGACTTCCATTCCTTATGCTCCTGCTCTTTCAAAATGTTTGTTGGTCCAATCCAGGAGCACACTGTTACTACCTGTTACGTGGTCAATGTCATCTGCAAAACATAAGTTACAGATGGGTCTGCTACCAATAGTCATTCAAGGTTTCTTGCATGATTCTCTCAAGAAATAGGTTGAATAATGTGGTTGAAAGTATGCATCCCTGTTGCACATTGACACTTGTCTGGAAGAATCCTCCCATTTGTTTTCCCAGAAGAACTTCACTGGTGGCATTTTTATATAGGGCCTGGATGACTTGGATAATTCCGTTATCTATATTGAATTCTCTAAGGATTTGTCAAAAACCGTCATGCCATACATGATCAAATGCTTTCTTGAAATCAGCACAGTTGTAGAACACGTCCTTCTGATGTTGAAGGTGTTTCTCTATGAGGACCCAACAATTGAAAACCTGTTCCATTGTACTTCGTCTGGTTCTAAAACTGGCTTGTTCCTCTGATAACAGTTCTTACAGTGTCTGCAGTATATGAAAAATTGACTGAGTGAATTTATTGCAAAATTTTAAACATTTCTACCATCATTTTATTTAGTAAAAAGCAATTGTAATTATTGTTATATAGGAGGAAACTGTTAACATTTTATCTGGTTGAATCTGCTGAAAAGTTGTAATAAATATTAAAATGCATCTCATATATTTAAGTAAAACTCACTAAAAAAATATTTGTTCAAAATCATTTTTTGAACATAACTTAAATGTGAATGTCTGAGTATGAAAGAGTTTGATGATTTTAATAAATAAATGTAAATTTTCAGAATGGCTCAAGTAAATCTTGTTAATATATTTTTCTAGTTGTGGGATGGATCATTCTATGCTTACATCTTCATTTTTTTCTCGGGGAAACAACTCTTTGATCCCAACATAAACTTAACCTAGCTTCATAAGCACATAAATTAAAGTTTGTAAGTAAAACAGACACAGTAGTCCATCAGCAAAATCTATTTTATATATCTGTATGTTGTTCTTCACTTTCAATCCCATGACATTTTTTTCTTACTCTAGAATATCTAGTTCAGAAGATATCTTTTGAAAAAAGATTTTTCAAAGTAATATGGATTGTGATATCTTTCTTGTTCTATATGGTTTTGCTGAGTTGCTGGAATATTTTAAATCAAAAACACTTTCAATAAATATTTTTTAATTGCTAAAGTTTATATTGCTTTCATATTGAATGACAACAGATTTTCCTTATATATCTTCTAAAGTTATCCCTTCTCTAGAATAGTCATACACATATCAAACATTAGTAATTCAACTTTCTTCCATAACAAATAAATTAATATCAACCATAACATTAATTCAATTTGTTGGAGGAAGATTAATAGTAAATATAAAATTTTGCTATGAGATTTTGTGTCGCTCTGTACACATCCATTTAAGTCTTTTTTTTATGTAGTCTATGAAACATTGGTATGATACAAAAATCTATTTGATCTATTAGGAAAATTTTGTTTAATTAGGAAAGATATTAGAGTAATCTGGAACATTACCTGAGAACAAACCACCTGCATATGAATGGAACAAGTACCTAAAAATAGAAACGGGCATAAAACAAGGTTGTACTTCACATTGGATTTATTCAATCTATGCATCAAAGCAATCCTAAATATGCAGATGGCACTGTTGATGGTAGACAGTCAAAGGAAACTTCAAGAACTCCTTGACAAGGTAGTAAAGAAGAGCAAGAAGAAGGGACTAATTATTTCTTGTAAAACAGAATGTATATTCGTTAACAAGAAAAACAGCCCAAGATGTGAGCGATGAATTGGAGACATAAGAAACAAGTAAGTACAAAAATTCAACTATCTAGGAAGTAGATGGAAATTGTGACACTGAGATCTGAAGTTGCATTGTAATAAGGAAAGATGCTTTCTAAAAGCTAAACAAAGTATTAAGAAACAGGAAAACTTCAGCAGAAACATAGAAACTTTGAACTTCTATGTAATATAAATCCTCTTATCTGGCAGTGAATGCTGAACAATTTTGTTGCAGTTGAGATTTGAAGCAACAGAAATGTGATTTGACAGAAAAATGCTGAAAATACCAATTATTGATCATGTGAGCAACAAGAAAGTTTTAAAGAAAATAGGAACAAAAAGGCTCTTGTGCTCAGAATCAGAAAGACAGTTTAAACTTTTAGGATGCATAATGAGAAAAGAAGTATTGGAGTATTTGACTCTTACAGAGCATATTGAAGGCAAGAGGATACAGAAAGGTATAATAAAGTGACATTGTTTAAAGCTACAAAGAAAAGGAAGTTTTGGAGAGCCATTATTGCCTGCATCCTGAAGGTATATAGCACATAATGAAGTTTGTTTTGTGTAAGTACATAATGTTGGCTTTCTTTGTATCTGTGTATCTCTTAGTATTGTTACTCAATAAAATCACATTTTATACTTAGATGTTCCTGGCTAATACAATATTATATAATTCACTCATTGATAAAAGTCACTGCAATTGTGTCCAAGGGTATATATATATATATATATATATATATATATATATATATATATATATTATTTTGCTGTTTTCTGCATTGTCTAGAGGCATACTTTTGCTTTCCTTTTTAAGTCCTTTTAAAATAATGTGCACTTATGTACAATTGTGTGTATATAAAGCAGTGTGCAATTTTTTTTAGTACCATCTTTAAAAAAAAAATTGTATACACAGTAGAATTAAGTTTTTTTTTTTTTTCCAATAAAAATACTGGAAATGTTTGAAGACACCTCAAATATATACACATGCATACAGTGACCATCTACTTTTTATTTTGTATACTAGTGTCACTAATCAAAATCATCATGAAGTAATTCATTGTAGTAAATTGAAATAACCAAATTGGTGTAACTACTCTAAAAAACAAAACAAATTAAGTTGTTTGTTATATGTTGCATATCTGGAATTAGGTGCATATTTCTATGACATTAATCTTAATTAGATAATTCAGCAGAAAATACATCTAATATTTGTTTTCAGGTTTTACTTGGAGAGAAGTTTTGTTTACTTTAGCTAATTTTGATTCTATGGTGATAATATTCTGATATAGTAGAAAAAAAAGAAATAGTCTACTAGTCCTATGAACATAAGTGCATTACTTTGATCTGGAGTTTACACAATTTGTATAAAAACTCTTTGATTTGTAATCAGAATTTGCACATAATCTCTTTGATATATGATCAGAATTTTCATCATTTAACAGGTAATTTTTTGTTAATAGGGAACCATTAATAATTAATTTTGTTGAAATTTAAACCAATAGCAAAGATGTGGCCCACTGTAAAAAGGTTTTTGCTTTTGTTCAGTGAACGTGAATGTACCTTAAATATTCATAAGCGTGTGATGATTTTTTTATGCCTTCTGATTTAAACACCGAGATAAAAAAGATCCTAGCTTAATTTGAACACACACATTTCAGTATAGTCAATTTTATTAATGTGGCATATATATGTTCCAAATTTAAATATTACTTAAAAACACAATAGTAGTTTAATGGAAAGCATGGAGCTAAAAGAGTTCCACAAGTTAAAAGTGCAAGAAAAGAAACTGTTAGCATAGAATTTATGGTTACATCTAGCCTAAGAAATGGAACCATATCTTAATTAATGCTGTTTCTAGTTCCACCCTGACTTGGGGTGGTAACACCTGTTAGGGGCCCAGCTATGGGCAAATTATGAATCCTCCAAACAAAACATTATAAAAGTATAAAAATATATTTTTGTATATATATATATATATAAATACTAACAATACATGTTTATAGTAAAATTGCCAACAATATAATTTTAAAGCAAAATGACGAGCAATATATTTTATGGTAGAATTACCAACAATCCACTTTATTGGTAATTTAGTTAGGATATTTTACTAGGAAGTTTTAGGCAATGAGAATATTTTATACATTTTCATTTTAAATTTATTTCTTTAAACCAACAAAATTATGTTTTTAAAAACTAAAAAATGAAAAAAATACCAATTTTTACAATTTAAAAAGTAAAAAAAAAACAAAAAAACCCAAAAACCAGTGTGTTGTATATTTGTTCCTGTCTCTGAGAAGTTTCAAGAAGGTCAACAAAGGTTAGTTGCAGAAATAGGTATTATATTCATCAAATTTATTATTTAACAAGTCGAGTAAAACCAATAAAAACAATTTATATCCTTCCAGCAAAAAAGAGGACAAAAAAAAATGATATGGCCTTATATATATATATATATATATATATATATATATATATATATTATTATTTTTTTATTTATTTTTTTTTTTTTGGTGTATGATATCATTTTAATTACTATTTTTCTTGATATGTTTTTGCTTTGGGTTGAAAACTCACAGGATAATTACTCCAAGAAAATGAAGAGTTTTCTATCTCATCTCACAAATATAATACAGTAATTACTGTTTTGGATATTAGAAATGAAATTTGAAATGAGGATGCAGGAAAATCATAGCCTGCAGGTTTTTGAGCCATTCTGCCTACTTTGCCAGACTATTTAAATCTTAATAGTTTTCTTTCAAGAAATTCCTTTGCATTAATGAGAATTTAAAGTCTCTTTTGCTTTACATAAGAAAAAAAATTTCAAAATTTTCTTTTAATCCTGACAACAAATAAATATAGAAAGCAATTATTGTTCCTCATGGATCTTTAACTGATAAAATTGAGGATTTATTCTGGGTAGATGTTAACATTTTTTCCCTCTCATGCAGATTTGAGAATGAACACTAAAATTTTCTGATGATTAACTTTCTCTACAGAAATAAATGCTGTCCAAACATTCTTATCACACACTCACAGAGCTAAATGAACATAGTACAATTTGAACTCAAGGCAGTAGAACACATTCACTTTATTTTGATGTAAATGTTCCATGTAGAAAATGAAAATGTACTAAAAATATTAACTTAACAGAAGTGTTAATACTTTTTATCATAAATTGTTTGTATTTTTCATATATTTTTATTGTTTTATTCATATCAGTTGTTTTCACAATTCACTGCAGGGCCCTTGCTTTGTGCAAGATCTACAAGACATGGGGTGTGATATACCTTACTCTGCTAACCTGGTCTGTGATATGTTTGGGAACGTTTATAATTCAGAGGTGTCCTAGATTGGTTGCTATCTCAAGGCTAGAATGCCCTGTTTGTTTTACTATTAGCTAGAGGGAGTTGCATTAATGTCCTTTTTGACGGCATGAGTGCAAAGTGAAATAACTTTGGCCAAAATTTGAACTCTGTTGATCCCATTTTTTATGTCAATAAATGTTATGCTACCTGCATTCAGACACACACACACACACACACACACACACACATACAATTATCACTGCTGTCAAAAATAACAATATTTAAGTAATTTTTTAATTGCATTATACTGATAAAGTATCAAATAGCCTATAGTGTTCTTCATTTTCTTGTTTAATGCTTTCTGAGCCTTAAACTAAAAAATATTGTCTACTGAATAATTATGATTTCAATATCATCAGGAGAATAAGTTCTATATCACAAAGAGTCTACTATATAGAAGTGGTCTGTAGTGGACACTTATAGTGTTGTAGAAAAGTGTTATGCACCAATATAAATGCACATTGTGTGTGTGTGTGTATATATATATATATATATATATAAGCAACACAAAATCAATCTAAAGAATGTCACAGTTATTGAAAGAGAAAATAACTTACTTAGATGGAAAATTCTCGAGTGTGCCACTATCGGATCTTGCCAAAATGTTAACCTGCTCCTCAGATTTTTTCAAATATCTCCTTTCCCAAGCCAACATACATGATGATCAACATTTGACAAGAAAATGACTGAATTAAAATCTATTATTTAAAATAAATAAATACAGAAATAATTTATTAAAATAACAATTACATTCATGAATAAAAAAAAGTAATATATATATATATATATATATATATATATATATATATATATATATATATATATCAAGAAGAAAATAAAAAATTCAGCAACAACAACATTTACTCCCTTTCATTTATTAGGCATTAAATTAAATCACTTAACATCCTCCATAGTTTCATCTTGAATTTCACAGGTAACTTTATGAATATTTTTGTGTCGTCTTTAAATTAAAAAATTTGTAAACTCAACAATATTTTTACTTCTGTTCATGCTGCAAAATAAAATCCTTACATTTGCTTTGGTAAAGTTCATCAGAGGATGGAACATGTAGGTAAAGAAAAGTTTTCCTTTTGTCTTGTATATAAATAACACTTTTTGATTATGTATCCATTAACATACTGCTTCCCCTAGTGCAATTTTTCAAAATGTGAATTTGTTATCCTTGGACATTCCTGAGCTGTACATTTCTTTTTCATGTTTTTCAAGATGAATGTGGCAGTGTGCTGACAATTCCAAATAATTTAATTCTTTTTGTTTATTATTCCATTCAAATTTTTTAATTCTATTATTTTCAGTTTCTCCTCCATACATAGATTGCAATTTCTTCCTACAGTTTTCTTCATTTTTTTTTTTATTATATTCCATTCTACTATTGGCATTTTTACTTTCATTTCAAAGCTCTTTTAAAAGTTATATAACCATAATAATAGCCTATTAGTTGATGATGAATATAAATGTAATAGAATGCAATTTCATTTACAAAGGCAAGCCCACTTGATAGAGATTATTTGGGAAAAAACATGGTATATAAAGCCACAACTACAAATAAAGATGAATCTATTACATTGGAACAGCAGAAGGTCAGTGGAAGAGACAATACTATAGCCACAGAGTGAGTTTGATTAATAAGAAAAATATGAACAGTACATCCCTGTCTACATATCTGGAGCATTTCAATGTCATATTTATGCTCAAATTACAAAAAATAGTCTTAATTGATTTTTGTTATGGAAATTCTATTTTAAAGAATAAAATGATGATTTTTTTTCTTCCATAAATCTTTTGTATTCTCACTGCAAAATCTTGGAAGGAAAGTTATTGAAATATCCTGTAAATATTCCGTATTTTTATGTGAAACAAAACTTTATGCAAAGAATGTCAAATTGTAAAATTTTATCAAATCAATTTTTTTTTTTAACTGTCCACTGTTACTTTAATAAGTCATAAATATCTTTCTATAATGAATAATTCTTTTTACTATATGTTAAGTGCTGTAATACCATGGCTTAGTTCATTTTACTGAGCAAAAAAAAACCTTGGGATCCTGTTAGAAATACAATGATCCCTGAATCAATGAAAATAGTTTAACTCAAAACATTTAGAGAAACATTTTAAGAACAGAAAATCTTGTGTGCATGTTTACGTTAAATATTTTTGGGGTCTTGGATACTGTCCAAAACTCAAAAGTAGGTAGTGCTAAATTTTTTTATTTTTTTTATTTTTTTTTTTTTTTTAACTCTTTCAAAGAAAATTCTTTTGTTGACCTTTCAATCAATTAAAAATATTACAGAATCAATCCTGGGTATTCTTGGTTTTTAATTTGATTTGTTTGTTTAATGGAACATCAACTCCTTATGGGTCCTTTAATGCTGAAATTTAATTTTCTTGAGAGCTTTGAATTAATAAAAATGTTATTCTGCTTTCACAGTTGAATACATGGTAGGTGATACTCAGATTTAGTGCATATATATATGTTTGTGTAGACATGATTATTAGAGGTAGTAATGTGTGTTTTATTTTGTAGTTTTGTTGAAATTATATTTTCGAATACAGTTTGATTTCTTTAAGAAATTGTAGAATATTTTATTGATTAATGTCATGAAAGAGTTTTTCTTGTTGATTGTTTGGTTGAATTTGTTTAGTGGCATATCAACCTCTATGGGTTATTTAATGCCAAAATGTAAATAATTTGAAAGCAGTTGTATACTTTCAACTACAGATAAAATGTATAGTCGGTAATTTTCTTTTTTATATAAAAATGTATTTTTATACTTTCACAATTTTGTTTTGGGGTTCACTATTTGCTCATATCTGGGACCGTAAACAGGTGCTACTACACCAGGTCAGGGTGAACCCAAGAAGTAAAATTAAGAGGTAGTTCCACACTCCTCAAAACCCATCTCTCAAATAGAAGCCAGAGGGTATTTTTAGTTTTGCATATATGTATTTGAGTTAAGCAGGTGTTAATAAACTTGTAAAATTTTCATCAAAGACACACAGAACTTATTATCTACTTGTTAAATACAGATATTCAATTTGTTTTCATACCATAGTTCACATGATGGAATAAAGACTGTTTTTTTTTATCTTTTTATTAATGACAATGATTCAAAATTTATTTTTCACTAAATTTTTTTAAGATATTTTTATGATTTTTAAGAAAAGGTTTTAATCTGTGGAGATGTAGAGTTGGTCTAATGGTTGACAACATGGGGAGAGGAATAAATGAATAATGTTCAAGTTTCAGTTTGTGTTTAATTTTTATAAATAAATTTACAAAAGGCATGGGTCTACCTCTCCCAATATTTCAGGTTACAGATTACTTTTTGTTGCTGTTACCATGTAACCCAGTACAACCTGTCACAGTTTACTGCCTAATCTCCTTTCCAGGGTAACTCTATTACACTAAGAAGTATAAAGAAAGGATAATTTTATTTGATATTTATATAGTTCTTGATTTGAAAGGGACTTTAAATGAGAATGCTTATTTTAATTGCATGTCTGTCTATAATGATCAAACTTGTATAAACTTTAGTACTGCTTCTCATTTTCAGTAAGAGACAGACTTTCACTTCTGATAAAAAGACACAAAGTGGTTATTTTGTGATAATGCAAGCAGTATACAAATGTTTGCTTGGTACATCTCTAGAAAACATATGTACATCCCAGCATATTGTGGATTGCAAAACACACTGGTTATATTTCATTTTGTATGAGTGTATATTCATCTGACCATTTAAAAGTGATTTACCTCCAAAGACTTATAATTGAGTCTTTCATTTATTTCTATATTTTGTTCTTTCTCTCTCTCTCTCTCTTCAAATTGGCTCTGCATGAAGAGATAAGAAATTGTCCACTACATTAGTCATTCTCATGTTTCTTGCTGACAGACTCTGATGCCATAGTTTGGTTAATTTATGATGTTACATTCCCTAATTCTCACAGTAGGAAGAATTGTATACATTAGTAAATGTATGGGCAACCAAGAGAGTGAATGAGAGAATAAGATGCCACAGAGTAATTGCAAGACTTTCAAGTGGTTGTGTTGTCCATAAAGTTACCTATTTACATTTTCTTAAACTTTTTCTTTCTACTATCATAACCTTTTAACCTGGTTATATTTATTAAAAAAATATATATATTTATAAATTGTAATACATATAATTAATCTCCCTAAGCTTGGATTATTCTCAAAATTTAAACTTAAATGCAAATTTTTTTTTACTGAAATAAATATGAACAGTATTTGAAATTATTTTGAAAGATATGAGTTAATAAAAGATTAAAGTTGTATGATACATTGAATCTTACTTAATTGTCTTTTTGTTTTATGCCTGTGTACTGGACAAATGTATTCGTTTCTGAATTTTCAAAGAAACAATAAATATGGAATCATTTGAAACAAACTTATCACAAATCTGCATACTGTACTGCTTGGTATTTATGCCAGAAGCTTGAATACAAACATTTCAAATTTTTGGGTGTCAATCTGAGGACAGTGCAGAGGATTTGGAAGGTGTTAGATGAGTCTAACGGTGATTATGATGTTATGTCAACTCAAAAAACTCACTGATCATTCTCATAAGAAAAGAACTCCTGAATTCGTTGGTGAGGGCCTCAGACTCGACACGGATGCCTATATCAAGTGCCTTGATGAGGTAGTGCTGCCCTGGGTCAAGAGGGTGGCTGATGGAAGACCCAATGTCTAGCAACCGGACTGTGCACCATGCCACACAAGCAAGAGAACCCAGTCATGGCTGTCAGACAATTTCTGCAACCATATCACCTCTTACATCTGGCCACCTAACTCTCCAGACTACAACCCCCTTCATAATTATGTGTGGGACACAGTTGAATGAGAGAGCAACAAAACTCCTTGTAACACTAAAGATGAACTGAAGGCAAGGATTATGGCAACATTCTTCAGCTTACACAAGGAGACCATCCAGAAGTTGCAGGAGATTCCAAAGGTGTCTGGATGTCATGGTCATAGCCAATGGCGATTTTATTGAATAAATTTACTCTTTCATATTTCAAGATATTTTTGTGCAATTTTGGTAAAAAATATCTGTTAAAATCGGATATCAGTGTTATTTTTGTTTTTACATAATTTCGACGACTATTTGTCCAACACACCCTGTACAAGAATTTAAACTTTATTTCCAAATGGTATCGAAAATCTTAAAATGTTTCAAAATATGGGATGGTAAAACAAATTTTGAAACTGTAAATTTCTTGGAATTTGATATCCTATTCTGAGTTATACAGAAATTGATAGGAAAATGTTAAGACCAAACTAAATAACAGATCCTATGTAGTTCATATTATAAAGTCACTATGAATCTGTTTTTACATTCTTCTCCATTTATTTAATTTTTCTTATATAACCACTATTTCTTCATCTGTCATTACTTATATATAGCCGTCTTGGGTATGACGATAAACTATATCCACATCCTGGGTAAGACGATAAACTACTCCCAACAGCAAGGCCTCTGAGCAGGAGGTTTTGAGGAGCATGAAACAACCTCTTAATTGCTGGTGTTCCTAGGTCCACCCTGACCCGGGGTGGTAGCACCTGTTAGGGTCCCAGCTATGGGCAAATAGTTAACACGTAAACTTGTGTAAAAATAGATTTTAATGCCAGAAATACTTTGTAATAAAAATTATTACCAACAATAATTTTTGAAGGAAAAATTATCAGCAATACTTAAAAAAAAAAAAAAAAAATTACCAGGAAACAGCTATGTATTTTTTCAAAAAAAAGTATTACCAGCTAGATTTCTTGAAGGAAAAATATTCTCAGAAATAGATTTTTCAAGAAAAAATATTCCAGCAATAAAAATTTTGTCAGCATTAAATAACCTATGGAGGTTGATATGCTGTAAAACAAAACAAAAACAAAATAAACTTATATATAGAAATATTCATGTCTCCCTTTAAACTGTATTTCATTTCAGGTGTTGGTCTCACTTATCACAAAACTAACCATGCTTAATTTAGTATAAGAATAATTTGTTGGACAATATCAAGAATCACTGATAAATATCCAGTTATGTAAAAGATACTTTAAAAGTGGAAAATGGTTACAAAGTAATTAAAATGACAACATAATCTAACCATTATATTATTTTAAACAGAATATATAAAAAGACATTGATGTCATATGAAAAGTTTTTTATTCATTTTACTGTTGAGTAAATAAAAATTAAAAATTAATTTTTGCTCATTTGTAGATAATAATCACTGTCTTTATATAGTTTTTATTCAACTCTTGATATTAATAGCAATCATCTATAATAGACCATCTATGTTGTACAAGTTGGGGATATATATTTGCTTGAATTAGTATGTAAAAAAATAAATAAAATGATGTTTATTTTCAGATATTGAATAAGTTGGAATAAAATTCCCATTAGATTTCCAGAAAATTTATAATAAAATTAAAAAAATGTTATTGAAATTCATTGGTGTGAGAAATAATCTCTTAATGATTTTATTGATCCTTATGAATTAAAAAAAATGTTTTTGCAGCAATTTGTTAATATGAAGTCAAAGATATTCTTTTTCTTTTTTTATTGTCTAAAGAGCAAGCAAAAAGACAGGCCTCAATTGATCTACCAAATCTTTCTACCTGTTGATATTGAAACTTTAAATATCATTGTTTGTTACAAGGGAAAATAAGTTGTCAGGGTTGCTTGTATTTTAAAATATTTTGAACTAACTTTGATAAAACCTGTTGAAATGTTCCTATGATTTATTTGGTGTCATATCTGATTTAATTGATAAGATATATAATGGGTCCAACCAATTTGTTTGTTTTTGTGAAGTTGATATAATTATTAGCTGAATTTTGATCTAAAATTTTTGCTGTATAAGATTTGAGATATATGATTAATATTTATCACTGTTAGTAAGGAAGAGGATGTTTAAAAATGAATATTTGTTGTGCAAAACACTTTTTTTTTCATCATGAGTCTGTGAACTTATTGATGTACCTACATACACATATATAAATGATCTTAGAATAATGACTCTTACAAAAAAAAAAAAAACAAGGTAAAAGAAGAAATATTATTCTGTAGGCAGTCTGGTGGAATAATGGTTAGTGGCATAGATTGAGGAATCAAAGAACTGAATTTGAATTCCAGTTGAGTTCATTACATACATGCAATACCCTTGGGAAAGGTATAAACCCATCTCTTCTCTCTCCAGCTATGTTTAAATAGCAGGACAGATTATATCCTATAGCCTTGGGTAGCAACCATTCTAGGAGAAGAAAACTCTCAATTCAAACCATCTGCTGCCTTGTAGGTCCTGTCACTTTAGGCAAAGGCTAGAAAAAAAAGGTATCTTCAAAAATAAATCCACCTCTTTGGAGATGGAGGGGAGTGATGACCACAGCTGCACAAAATGTGCTAACTGAATAAAAAAAAAAAATTAAAAATTGTTTGACAATAATTTTATTTAAATGTATGAACAAGTTAAAAATAACATTTTGAAAATTCATTTCAAAGTTAAGTAATTAGTTGACTGTAGAAAAATGAACAAAACAGGCATAAATCAATTGATGTGAAGACATTATGAAAGCTGTAAACGGTGAGTATGCAATACTTTTTTTTAGAGCCAGAACATCATTAATATTGAAAATATGAGATCACAACAAAGATGACTGTCACTATAAAAAAGAAACACTGGACAGATATAGAGTGGCACAAAAAGATTATTCAATAAGATGGCCCTCAGCTTTGATACAGCCATAGAAGTGATCAGAGGGTTCTAATATTGGTCAACACCTCCATGATATATGATAGCGACTATATATAATGGATAGTAACTTGGATTGAAGAATTGGAGAGATGAGTTTGAATTCTAGTGATAATACCATTAGGATAGATATGAATCCATCTCTTCTTCTCCCCCAGCTATGGGTAAATAGCAGGACAATGATCCAGCAATATTGAGAGGCCACTGGTTGTTCCCCCTCATGATAATGCCTCTGCTTCATCATTGAGGAGATGCAAATTAGAAATGATAAGAACCTACATGTTGGAAGAGATGATCCTAAAAATTCTGAACCAGTCACTTCTGGATGACATGGGACATTTGAGAGGGAGCAATGTTCTGCTAGAACATGTACAGCCACCCTTTCTAGCTACAGCTTGACCACAGCATCTAGAACTTCATAGCATTGACTTGAGGCTCTGCAGGAAGAAGTGGGGGTAGCATAACATGGCTTTCATTGCTCACAACACCCTAGATCATTAAAGATGGTATGAATTTGGTGTGCATCACTGTAGGTGCCTCTTGTTATTCTTCTTATTTGATGCTTACGTCCATATCACATTGAAACACTGATTCTCTTCTGATCATCTAAGTTAAGCAATGCCAAGCCTGGTCTATACCTAGATAGGTGACTGCTTGGAATACCAAATACTGTAAAATTGGATGTGTGGGTTGTATAATGGATAATACCTGGCGATTGGAAAATTGGAGAGCCTCGTTCCAATTCCAGTTAGCTTTGTTATATTCACTTACATGTAAATTCCATTGGGAAAAGTATGAATCCACCTTTTCTCCCTCAGTTATAGGTCAAATAGTAGGATTTGTTTCAGTAAATTATCATCTCCAAAAATTTTTACAATCCCAAAAATATTTTCTCACTTTAAATAACCTGTAAAAGGTTAATAAGCTGTATGCCCCCTACACCACCATAAAAAAAAAAAAAATTGATCAATCCACCAGTTCCCCTGGAAACTTTCAAGAAGCTAACTATCTGTTGTTAATGTTTAGTGCAGTCTGCATTTCCTGTGTCATGTTCAAAACTGCCATGTTGTCATTATATTTGAAAGAGTAATGTCAATGTTAAAATTGGGCACATGTGTTATGTTAGGTTGTCTTCTTTTGATGGTCCACTAAATGTATCTTCTTAAATACCTAGTGCACTTTATATATATATATATATATATATATATATATATATACACACACACAAGGTCTGTATGAAAAGAAACGGGACTAGTGTCTCAAACAATTTATTTCAATTCCAAATAGAAAAAAAAACTACATAGTTTCCCCTTCAGAGTAACCCCCCCTTGAGTCTAATGCATTTTTCTATTCTTCTCTGCAATGCTTCTATGCATTGCTGGAAGGATTCTTTTTGGGTGCTCCTCAGCTCTGTAATTATGACCTTCTTGATGGCCTTCAGAACTTCAAAGCAGGTCCCTTTGATGATCCCCTTAAGGTAGGGGAAAGGAAAATCTCATACAGAGTCAGATCAGGTGAATAAGGAGGTTGTTCAAGTATACCAATGTTCTTCTTGGCCAGGAACTGCTAGATGCTCAGGGCGTTGCAGATGCATTGTAATGGTGAAGCAGTCATGATTTGTCCTGTCACAACTTACATATTTATCTGTGTAGATGTTGCGACCAAGTAAATGATTAAGTAATAACAAAAACCAGGTTTGCAGATATATCGTATATTAAACAGTAAGTACACCAGTATTACACGACTAGTGAGCGTGTATCGAATGAACTAGTGCTCAATCTATTCATTGTTCCCCGAAGTCTTTGGTCCTACTAATCTTATAGTAGGTGGAAGAGTCTAACATAGACTCTTTAGAGGGAGGACACCATAATGGTAGATATCATTAATTTTTTGTCATGTCACTTTGTAGAAATCTTAAGAATGCATGTCCTCCACTGAAAACGTTGGGAAAATTTTTATTAAGTTCACCTTTCAAGTTTTCTGCTTTGTCAGTCAAATTTTCAACTTTTTGACATAATGAGTTAATAGGCATATCCCAAAGTTGAAACTGTTCTAACCAATCAGTCCCAAACAAATTACCCGTAATCTTTCTAATATATGCTGTTAGTTTTAAAGTTTTACCTTTGAATGACACGTTCTTTATAAGTTCACTCATAAACTTAATCGGATCGCCAGTTACGCTTTAACTATTTGGTTCGTTATTAACCAAGTTGGCTTACCCAGTTTTTTTCATGTTTGATAATTAATTATGGATAAGTCTGAAGCTGTAGCCTTATATTTTTGTTAAATATTTGCACTTCAGTTTCCTGATATCACGACTTTCTGCTTCATCAGACTTGGTAATTTTTACAACACTTTTTTTTTCTTGTTCTTAATCCTCAGTGGGAACTTTTGTGTTCCAATTTAAAGCTATTAAAACATTTTTTTATATTTAAAAGGACAACCATTATACCAACGTAATTGACCACGCCCAAAACATGGTCTTGAAGGCAAAGTAACTTTATTCTTTGGTTGGCATATTTTTTAAATTTTTCTTTGGCATATTTCTTTAATGTGAGCCATGCCAGTTTGTTCGATATTTTTTGAATCCTCTCTGATGCTCATGAAATGTTGACAATCTTCGGCAACTTACTGTAAAGTAACGTTAAGCTAATTTTCAAGCTTGTTGAGTACCCAACAATGTATTTCGGTGTCTTTCAGTGAAATCAAACCCTGGACAAAAATCAAGCATTTAAAATTATTGGCACTTAACTCTGCCAATTTTAAGTCATCGTAGTGTTTATTGACTATATTCGCGAAAGTAGTATAATCTTCGTCTTTTTTTGCGGGTGAGATTCATGCATTTCCAGTGCTTGTGGAATGGTGTTTTTGGATTGAAGAATTCTGTTAATGATTGAACCGCCTCTTTAAATTTCAAGTCACTGGTTTTCTTAGGCAAAATATAGTTAATTAAACTTAGTATATTCTTCTGTGCCTTATTTCCCGAGGAGTTGGTGAACCTTTTTATGGTCAGCCCAACTTGCACCATCTGTATTGTATAAGTCCTCGTAGCTTATAAAGTATGAAGCGAATGTGACTTCTTCAGGTGCAAATGTGAAGTTTTCAATAGCATTCCATAAAGTGTTTTAAGAGAACACATTATCTCTGTCCTCATTTGGTTTTTTATGGACATATACAAGTGCCTTTGCTCAATCTGTGCTTGAAAGAGTATTTCTTTCAGTTTCTGTTGTCTAACCTGAATTTCTAGGTGCAATTCCTTAAATTTCTTCTGGTATTCTGCTTGTTTTTGTTGGAATTTCTCTGGTCTTTCTTGGTATTTCTGTTTCAACAGTAGCTGTGGTTCCTGTTGGTGTTTCAACAACCTTTAAATTTGTCCATTTTACTGTGTAAATTAAGAAATGAGAGGGGGGAATTTTTTCTCTTTACCCTCTTAAATAAGTCTGTTTGACTTGTATGATTCTTTACTGACCAATTTGAAAGCAGGAGAGGGGGTAAATTTTTACATTACCCTATCAGCAAAAACAATAAGTCTGTTTGACTTGTACAGTTCTTTCACTGACTTGTTGGAATGGAAAAAAATAACAAGGTTCACCAACCTTCTTCCCAACCACTGAATTTGTGAGATGAATTTGTGGCTTATGCAAATTTCCAAGCCTCAGCCATTTGATAAAATGAGCATATATGAGATAACATCAGAGGCCGATGTGAGTGTCAAAATTTCCAAGCCCTTTTTCCTCATGTGCTTTAGAAATTTCAACTATCACTTCCTGATGTTAAGTATAAGATGCCTTTTTGTTTCCATTGTCTCTAGAACTTTGTCATTGCTCACATGTTCAGTCTACGGTATTCTCAACATCCTTCTGTAGAACCACATTTCTGTTGCTTCAAGTCTCTTCTTCATCTGTGAGATTGTCCAGCATTCACTGCCATATAGGAGAATTGATATTACATAACAATCACAGTAGTCTTTTCTTTGTTTCTGTTACTTCAAGTCTCTTCATCTGTGAGGAGATTGTCCAGTATTCACTGCTATATAGGAGGATTGATATTACGTAACAGTTCAGTAGTCTTTTCTTTGTTTCTAAATACTAATCCTGTAAAATAGGTGAGGAAATCACAATATTCTTGATATAACACAGTCGCTGTTAGCACCATTAAAAATAATTAAGCTTGTCAGTAGGGTGTTTAGGATCTGAGCAGCATTTGTTGGGCCATTGCTTTTGTAAAAATCATAAAAAAGTATGTTTCTCTTTCAACAATTATATTCTCATCCTTGGGTTCTTTGTATACATGAAAAGGATATAAACTAAACAAACAAACCCCAAATTTCTGTGATTATATATGGCTGGGAGTGAAACTTAATCTATTCATTTAGGAGTCGGCTATCGGGCAATCTGTAAATATCATTTTGGCATATTAGAAAAGCAATGAGCTATAGCTATTATCGGGATGTATGCATTGTCTCTTTTTGTAGCTGAGAAAGTGATGGATGTTAACTCATATCTTTAACTGTATATCAAGTACTACTAGGCTTTGGATGAATGACCACTTTAATATACGTACTGTGTGCAGAGTGGAGGTAATCTAGCATTTCCAATATTATTGGTGCCACTAGGATAAGTATCATGGTTCATGTCTACCCTTGCTTCCTTTCACCTCTGTCTGCTTCAGCTCTTTAGATCAGCTGATTAAAAAAAAAAAAAAAAAAAAAAAAGGCCTCTGTGAGAAGTGAAAGGGAAGAGGGGGATGAGTTTATCTTTTTTTCATGCTTAGAGTTAATGGAAGGAGTAGAGCCCTAAAGTAGAACTTATCTCTTGTCTTATTATTAATGCCTCCCTTAAACAGTAACATCACAATGTGATACAAATAATACATAAGGATTTGATGATAATCTTTATTTTAAGTATTGCAGCTAAAAAAATATCTTGAACCACTCTTAAATAACTGATTTATATATATAACATTATATATAAATCAATTATTAAGCTTAGTTCAGTGGTGCATTTAGTAAGAATCAAATTTATTACAGTAGTAATGGTCTTTGAGATTAGGTTACTAACAACTGCACCATAAAATAACAACAGTGTTGATCATTATGCAGAACATGTGTGTGTAATACAAAATAAATATATAAAATGTGCACATAAAAATACTTAAAACACACACACACACACACACACACACACACATTTGATCTGTATATTCCTTTTCTTATGTATATAAGAATGCTCAATTTTAAATAGTTTTAAGAGCTTTTTAATACATATAAAAAGATAACAGGCTGTAAATGATAAACAAAAAATACTATTTGCATGTGTATGTATGCTGACTGCAAGAGCCATTGCTATTCTTATGAGGACTATGGCTCAAACTTGTCAGTAATGGTCATACTCATTTAACAAGTTGGCAGCCATCATATATTTGAATATTAGATATAGAAAGGGTGTTTCATTAAGATGGATCAAAGTCAGCAGTAAATAAATTAGTATCAGTGATGAAAATTTATTTATTTCTCTATTGGAGCATGTTATTTAAGTCATGGCAATTATGTGTGAAAAATACTATCACCCAAATGTCTGTCAAAGCTTCAGTGGCACACCTCTGCTCAATGGTCAAAATTTTTGATGACATCTCTGCATAGTTTCTCCTCAATCTCACCAATATGCCTTATTATGTCAACCTTCAGCTGTTGAATTGTTGGCTTGTTGGCATAGACTTTACTTTTGAGATAACCCCAAAGAAGTCTAAAGGTGTCTAGTTGCATGATCGCTGTTTCAAGAGATGATGTGACTTGGGAACTTCTCACTCAATTTCTGTTTGAACGTCCATTTTTTTTAATAAGCTTCGATAACTTTAATACATAATTTGATTTTTAATCTTTCCATAGATGAAATTGCCAAAGACTTAAGTTGTTAAATCTGAAAGAAAAAGAAAAAAATCATTAGACACTTAAACTTAATTCACACTTAAAATCGGTCCAAGTTATTGCAACACCCTTTATATATATATATATATATATATATATATATATATATATATATATGTATATATATAATATGATAGCAACTATATATAATGAGTAATAGCTTGAATTGAGGAATCTGAGAGCTGAGTTTGAATTCCAGTTGAGTTCCTTACATACACCTATGTGCTAATATCATTGGGAAAGGTATGAATCCATTTCTTCTCCCCCAGTTATGGGTAAATAGCAGGACAGACTGCGTTCTATAACTATCAGTGGTGAATGGTCTAAGAGAAAGACAACTCTGAATTCAAAACCTGCGGAGGGTTGTTTGGGGAGCTTTTTGCATACTGTGCACCAGTTCTCTGTATTTGGCTCCCCCAGAAAGTGTGGTTAGTTCTTAGTTGGCTGTTAGAAGAACTAACCTGTGTGACCCTCATACATCGAAAATAATGGGGGACTCCAGTATAATATATATATATATATATATATATATATATATACACATTTGATTTGTATATTCTATATATGAATGCTCAATTCTAAATATTTTTAAGAGGTTTTTAATACATATAAAATGATGCATAAGAAATGCTGTTTTTTTTTTTGTGCGTGTCCTGATTTCAAGTGCCATTGCCATTCCCATGAGAACTATGGACCAAACTTGTTAACAATGGTCATACTTGTTTAACAAGTTGACAGCCACCATTTAATATCTGTGTGTGTATATTAAATATTATTTATACAAAGGTAAGGTGGAAAGAATCTTGTATGATAAAATGTCTGTAGAGAGAATACACATTATAAGGATAAGGTTCAACTAATTGATTGTGAGTGAGGAAGTTGAAGGAGGCAGCATATATATTGACTTATCTGTGAGGTACATGAGTTAAGCTAGTATGGATCCCAAGGGAACAGGATTTTCTTTACTTAGCAAAGTGAGTTTTGAGGAATGCCCCTAGGTCTTCATCATATGCCAAATCCATTCAAGACATAACCAATCATGGATCTCTACAACTTTGTGTCTTTTGTTACTCTAAGTAATTTTTTACCTTTTACCATCTATCTTTGTCCTTGTTCTGCCATCCATTCATACAAATTTGTCAAGTAGGTTACTTGCCTTTTTCCCTCTTGGTGTTTTAAGGGTTTAAGTTGGAATTGCGTGAGTATTTGGCACAACTGAAATTGATTGGTCTTGTGTGATCATTTATTTATTATTTTTTTTTTGTAACTTTTATTCTTATGGAATATACTGAATGAGAAATAAAAAATATATTTTGAGAAATCAATGGATAGCATGTATAAAAAGAAGAGGTTCAGTTGTTCAAACAATATTGGGTATGTTAATGATTGTTCTCAAAATTATAGACAAAAAAGACTAATCATCCTTGCTTATTCACTGAAAATTTAATAATATTTTTTTTCATAGTACTTAGAAATTCTTATTTCATTTCCTTTGAATTAAGTGTCCTGGGTAAGATGATAAACAACATCCATCTGATCAGGAGGTTTTGAGAAGTGTGGAACCACCTCTTAATTTTTGATGTTCTCGGGTCCCCCATACCTGGGGTGGTAGCACCTGTTAGGGTCCCAGCTATGGGCAAATAGTTAACCCACAAACTCTGGTCAAAACATTATGAAAGTGAAAAAATAGGTTTTAATACCAGAAATACTTTGTAAAAAAAAAAAAATTATTACCAACAATGCATTTTTGAAAAACAAATATTACCAGTGATGGAAAATTCTTACCAGAAATAGATTTTTGAAGGAAATAATATTACCAGAAACAGATTTTAGGAAAAAAAATATTACCAACAATAGATTTTGATCTAGTGTGAACAAAACATTACCAAGTGAGTAATTTAAAATTTTTTATGCAAATAAAACCAAAGAAGTTGGATTGTACTAAAAAATATGAGTAATTGAAAAATAGTTCAAATATATATGTATACATACACACCTTTTTTTAAGAAGTGTTTGCATTTATCAAGATAGACAATTTTTTCTTTCAATTCAAGATATTTGATGGAGGTAAAATGCATTTTACCTTTATCATTTTTTTTTTATACACTTTTAATTTTTTATTTTTTTCTTCATGCTTTCATATTTTCTTTGTATTTTTAATTTTTTTTTTTCAGTCAGATTATTTTTTATAATTATCTAGAATTCTTTAATTCTCTCAATAAATATATCCCACTTACTTTCTTTAGGTATGAAATAATTTTTCAAGGCATTTAGACTTGAATAAATGAAATCATCAGTAAAAAAATCATGAAAACTCATAAATTTATAATCCAGAGATAAGAAATCTCACTGAGTAAAAGTTTATTGTTATAATAATGATACATTGATGTAATAGTTATTGTGAACCTTATAATCTTGTTGATGACTTTACAGGGTGCGATGGATAAATTGTCGTCTAAATTATACAAAAATGAAAATAACTCTGATATCTCATTTTAACAGATATAGTTACAAAAAATATCATGAAATACTAAAGAGTAAATTATTCAGTAAAATCACCGTTGGCTACAATTACAGCCCCCAGATGTTTTTGGAATCTCCTGCAACTCTTCTGAACAGTCTCCTTATTTAAGTTGGTGAATGCTGCCATAATCCCTGCTTTAAGTTCATCTTCAGTGTTACAAGGAGTTTTCTTGCTTTCTCACTCAACTGTACCCCACACATAATTATCAAGGGGTTTGGAAAGTTAGATGGCCAGATGTAAGAGGTGATATCGTCACAGAAATTATCTGACAGACATGACCGAGTTCTCCTGCTTGTGTGGCATGGTGTAGAGTCCTGTTGTCAGACATAGGGTTTTCCAGCAGCCACCCTCTGGACCTAGGGCAGCACTACCTCCTCAAGGCACTTGATGTAGTCTTCTATGTTAAGTCTTTGGCCTACACCAACAAATTCAGGTGTTCTTTTCTCAGCAGAACAGTCAGAATGAATTTTCTGAGCTGCTGTACCTTTGTAATCAACATTAGACTCTTCTAACGCCTTCCAAAGCCTTTGCACTGTCCTCAGATTAAAACCCAAACACTCTGAGATGTTCATATTGGAGCTTCTAGTATGAATGACAAACAGTACAGTATGCCGTTGTCAAGTTTCTGGCAGAGTAAATTGCGTCATGGTGTTCTTTTTTCACAGACGGTGCCCAACTAACCCTACTATACTGTGTAGTTGACAATTTACCCATAGCATCCTGTATTGTGTGTTTTACACTAGGACTACATGTGGTTTTGAATTCAGTGTTGTATTTCTCCTAGACTTGTTGCCTACCATGGCTAGAGTCCAATCTGCCTTCTATTTAACCAATTGATGAACTTGGTTTGCTGATTTCTCATTCTAGCTATAGTAGGCAACAAGTCTATACTGTGATATTAAGCTTGCCACGGGGTTCCCACAGATGCAGAGACAGGAACGGCCAGAAGCCGCCGGTTACCAATGCAGACGCTCCTTGGATTTTCACCAGAGCCCTTGTTAGCCGGCGTGTGTGTCAGACCTGTCCGCCTTGGGTGGCCCTACCAGGAACGAAGTTCCGGGTGGCATAGCTCTGACACTACCGTTTTACACCCCCCACCGACTGTGAGGTAAGGGTTGGACTTTGGGGGCTTACAGTACCAGGTGTTCCCAAGCGGTCCCCCATCTAAGTACTGACCTGGCCATCTAACTTTGGTGATCGTACGAGAACCGGTGTTTCAGCGTGATTTGACCGTAAGCCGAATGTTATCCGAGTAGGCCTGGGTACCCTACTTCTGTAATTTATCCCAAGAATCTTCTTCTCATAACAGGAAGAAGCCGGCTCAATCCACCCAGGGTGAATGCCGCATCAGTACAGTACAGTACAGTAGTGATATTAAGGAAAGTAAAGTCCTTAAAATAATCTACAGAATAAGATTATTAAGGCTAAAATAAGTCAAGAAAAAAGATTTTTATTCAGGCAGGAACATTTAACAGTATAGAAAATGAAATTAGTCAAGTTTGAATTCTAGCTAAGGCAGTTTGTGCTCACTTCATCTTCACACCCTTGGAAAGGGCATAAATTCATGTCTTCTTTCTGCATCCTCAACTATGGGTAAAATAGCAAGGTAGACTTGTTTAAGAGAACAACAACTCTAAATTCAAAACCAGGAATGTAATTCACATTCCCCAGCTTTCTATGGATTGCAGTTCCAAAAGTAGAAAGCTAACATGTGGGGTGCAGAAAAGTTATTGGCTTGACTCAAAAACATTTTTAAAAAATAATGAAATAAAATTATGATATTTGATGGTTTGGGCAGATTTGGGGAAGTGGGTTTCAACACTCCCTAATATTTTTCAGCAAAAATGTTTATTAACCCATGCATGACAAATTGGCCATGTCCTACTTTTTTTCACACTCTCTGCATCTGATTAATGATATATGAATTTTAATCATAAATAAATTTTGTGTTAACAGCTTTTTCCTTTTCCTTTTTCTTTATATTATTTTTAATATTCTTTCTTGATGGGAAGGATAGAATATTTTATTCTTTTCTGAAATGACATAATTGCTAATTGTGGTTATTTACTTCTGTTTTTTTTTGTTTTTTTTGGTATAACTTTCAGTAAATTCACTATTTGGGTTCTCCTCCTTAAGTATCTTTTAAAATAATCTTGTTTATTTAAGGTTTGAAGATGGTTACAACACTATGATTTATTATCATAGAATATGGAGAGAAGCTGTGATTGTTGTTAGCATTATGAATCTAGATTTTGATCAATATTGAAGCAAATGTTGCATATGTTAATGACTCTTTTCAGTAATATAGACATTGAAGCTTCAGTAAATGGAATATATTTAAAGTCTATAAAGGAAAGTGACCTTGCAACGTAATGTAGGAGGTGACTTTAAATGGATCACTAAAATAACTAGGCTTAGATAGTGTTCAGAATGTGAATTCACTAGTAATAGTATGACAGTTTGAGTATGTCTTAAAATGCATATTGAATGTGAATCATGCCTGTCAGAGTGATTAAATTTACAAATTGAAAATTTTTCTGGGGTCGGGAGTAGCTAGACAATACCTAATTCAGACACTCACTCAGGCACATTTGTGTTTGTTCAACACCCACAGAGCTCACCTGTGGTTTATACTGCAACTATGCTGAGCAGACCCTTAGTTACAGTTATCTAGCATGATTATCAGTCTGAACAAGGTCAGCACACTCAAACCCTCGGCCATGATGACTTGTGGCTTTGTGCTAGCACAGCTATCGATGGTTCCGCAAGTGTTCTGTCTACCCAATTTCACTCACAAGGCTTGGGTCAACCCATGGCACAGTTTTCAGGCACTTTCCAAAGGTGCCGCATGCTGGGATCAACCCCTCCAGACCGATAATAAATCAACCTTGGTGAGATTTGAACCTGGGTCTCATGGTCAGGAAGTGAACATTTTAATCATTTGGGCCATGTGCCTATCATATATATATATATATATATATAGTTTTTTCCTTATAGGTAACATGACTCAGAGTTTCATGCACAATGCAATCTTCAGGTGCTGAGTAGAATATTTTATTAACACCAGCACTCAATGTGCATTATCTTGTATTTATATTTTTTGTTAAAATAAGAAAAGAATAGCAAAAAAAAGAAGGTAACAAAAATGTAACATTACTGTAAAGTGGTAATATCGAAATACAACACAATGTTTTGTTAATTGTGTTGTATTTTGATATTACCACTTTATCTTTTTTGTTATTCTTGTTTTAACATTTCCATTCTTATGGCGTTTATATAAGTGTGTCATATGTAATATAAAATGCTATAATTGAGTTTGTATAGAAATTCTGTTCAGTATCAGATCTTATACTGATCAATGTAGAAGATGAAAATTCAGCCAAATTGATCCCCCCCCCTTGAAATAGATCTGAATTTCTAACTTTGTTTTGGAAGATCCTTTGAGACATTGATCCTAAACTCATGAAATGAGTCTGATGGAAATGATAGGAGCATTATGAAGAAGAAATGCTTGAATGGTGATGCTTAGCTACACAATGGAAAAGTTTGCTCTTTGTGGGAGGGTTTACATCCATCCATCAAGAGAAAGAAAGAAAGAAAGTGATGGGTTTGTCAATAGTCAAGGTTGCTGTGAATGATGCCTGGATAAATGCTTGGTGGGTTTATCATTGAATATTTTTTCTCCTGCACATTCATAGAAAGATTTGTAGGAGGAATTACAGATGGTGGAGTAATGGATAGCAACTTGGATTGAGGAATCAGAGAGCCGAGTTCAAATTCCAGTCAAATCCATTACATTCACTTACATGCTAATACCCTTGGGAAAGGCATTGGTGAGATGGAAAAGTACTAGGAAGAGGAAAAAAGTCAAACAGTTATGTCCTGACCCCAAAAAAGAAGAGGTATTGAGCAAAATTTAATGGGAAAAATTAGCTCGGGGGAGGTGTTGTAATGGAATGTCCCACTCTCCCTATTGCCTCTTGTGGACTGACTATATTGGTAGATATATATATAGTGAGCACATGATATACCTGGCAGACTTGCTTCGGGAGTTACTAGCTTGCTACCTGATTCCCTACCTTTCAGTAGTGTATTCTTTTTTACAATAAACCTCTCTTTCTTTCATCTATGCGTGTGTTGCTGTTCCTTTCACTCGAGTACCACCTTTGTCTGTTTGTAACCTTCTTTAAGGATACAACAGGTATGAATCCTCTTCTTCTCCCCCTAGCTATGGGTAAATAGCAGGACAGACCGGGTTGCCTTGGATGGTAACTGGTTTACTGCAGATAGAAATAGCAACCTACTGTGGGAAAAATCTGCCTCATCAGTTATGTATCGAAAGATACATGATCATCTAAGTGTGTATCATGCATGTCACATAACTGACTGTAAAGAAATTTAAAGAACATGCTTGATATATTTGGAAAAAAATTTGAGATTAGATTGAATTCAGTATATTCATGTAAGAATACAGCCAAAAGTGTTTTCAGGAAAAAAAATTAATGTGGCTTAACACTTTTCAAGCACTTATTCCAAAACCAAATAAATACATGTTGTTTTATAAAACAAAATTAATTCTTCAGTGGTAGTTTAAGCTGTTATAGCAATAGTAGAAGTTTCCAGCCAATATTTTAATATGTAAGATTAAGGGCATCAAGCGTTGCAATTAGTTTCTAGATGACCTGGAACTGTATACAACATTGATGTTTAACTCTTTAACCCTTAGGAGATGACAGGGCTGATCTATAAGCTGAAAAGTTGAATGATGGAAGAGACTACTGGGCTGATCTGTCAGCCTGATAATACAAGCTTCGAGATTAACTGGCTGGTCTTCATACCAGCCAATCGGATTGCTTCTCACATTTCTTGTATATCTGAGCCTTTCAATGGCAGTTTCTATGGTAGTTTGCTGTGTTCTGTGATTTTACATTAATTTTTTTTCTGCTCCAAATGAGGGCATGTGAAAATGGCTCTGTCTTGGCTCTGAAACTCTAAATGAGGTTCAGTCTCCAAAGAGTTAAAGTATTTCACATATTTGACCATTTTTTTCACTTTTTACAGTATATATTTTCAGTATTTATATAGAGCTCTGATTCTGTTTTTGTAGTATATTCACTGACCAATGTAACAATGGGGATGTTGAATAAAGTAGAATAATTTAAGGTTAAAGATTAAGAAGAAAAATTGTAACAGTCAGCCACAGGTTGTTAGAAATATATTGTATTTCTGAAATATGATAAAATTGACAAGGTCAGTTGATGGTTACAAGTCCTGTTAGAAGAAAGAGGAAAAAAGCTGGATGTGGTGAGGTCTTTTCATTGGTCTGTGAATTGACTAATCAGTAACTAGCAAGAAAGTTAGATTTCCTGGTTAAAAAAGTTTTAGTTTGGTAGTGTGCAGATGGGGGCAGGATGTTCTCTCATTCCCTGAACTCTCTCCATTGCTGACAAGTAGTTGGCAACATTTCCTTGCTTCAGAGAATAAAATTGGCTGATATAGAACCTGTTACATTGTGCTATTTATTATTACAAGTTAATGTTTTGCCTGGGGAAAAAGATGGCTTTTGAATTTCAGTGATAAATTGAGTCAGTACAACTCTGGAGTATTGGCCTGAAGACAGCTGATGTGACCCACTACAAAGCAATGACCATAGCTTGCCAAACCCCAGTATGAGCTATATAAGATGTTGTGACAATGCAACACCAATAGAAAAATCAAATTCTTTTTCAAAACTAAAACTGGGTTTATTTGTCAAGAGCAATTAGCACCACCTGCACTGGCAAAAATTTTGTACTCCATAATTTACTTGAATACATTTTTGAAACAAACAAGGTTTCTTTATTCAGCTTCTTTTACATGCCGTGTCCCTTCAGGATGTAGGCAGTAATAGTAATCCACCTCCTCCTGTCCTTTGTAGCTCTTAAGTTTTGTTTTTTTGTTATTTCTCTCAGACCCTGTTCTGCCATCAACTTGCTCAAGACCATCAAGTATGTCAAGTGTTGCTTTCCCCTGTCCTTTTTTCCCTCTATCCATCTTGTGGATATCAGATTTTCCAAGCCTTCCTTTCTCATTACATGTACCAGAAATTTCAGCTACCTCTTCCTGATGTTTCCATTCTCTCCAAAACCTTGTTATTGCTCAAATGTTCAACTCATGGTATCCTTAGGATCCTTCTGTAGAACCACACTTCTGTTGCTTCGATTCTCTTCTTTGTCTTTAAAGAGATTGTGCAGCATTCACTGCCATACAGGAAGACAGATATCATGTAGCAGTTCAGTACTCTTCCTGTCTTGTAATACTCTGGTTAGCTTTTGGAACATGTCTTTGACCATACCAATATATCTGTAGATCTCAGTGTTGCACTTTCTGTCCTCTGTCAGAACACTTCCCAGATATTTAAATTGCTATACCTGCTTGTACCAACCTGTAAGTTGCATTTTGGGCTTATCTTTTTGCTTATGACCATGCATTCTGTTTTCTTGTAGTTTATGCTTAGTCTATTCTTCTCGTTCTCCTTCATTACCTCCTGTAGGATGTTTTGTAATTTCCTTTCTATGTTTTTTTATCAGCACTGTGTCATCTGTATATCTTACTATTGTGGCCGCCAATAATGAATCCTGGTAGGATTTCCATGTTCTCTCAGAATTGCCTCGTTGTATAGATTGAATAAATCTGGTGAGAAGACACATCCTTGCCTTACACACCCTTTCTATTTTTGTATATGTGCTGAACTCATTTTTTTATCCATATGCAGGTGGTTTGCTACCAGTAGAGATTTTTGATTATTCTGCTGTCTTTTCTGAATATGTCAAGATTGCTGCTCAGCTCTAACAAGTATTTGTGGCATACTTTGTCGAACACCTTTGCGTAGTCTATGAAATGCGGGTACACATTCCTTTGCATTTGTATTGCTCTTTCTGATAACGTTCTGAGCATAAATACTGTGTTTCATGTTCTAGTGTCTTTAGAAAATGTACATTGTTCTAGTCCTATCTCTGGCCTGATTCTGCTGCACACTCTATTCATCAGAATTCGGATGATGAGTTTTGTTATATGACTCATTAGGATGATAGTTCGGTGGAATTCACATTCGTTTGCACCTGGTTTCTTAGGCAGTGCTATGAAAATAGATCGGCTGAGATCTTTTGGTGTATCCCTACTGTTGTAGATTTTATTTATTATTTCTGTAACCTTGTCTGAAATCATCTAAGGCTTCCAGTATCTCCACTACAGTTTTGTTTGGCCCTGCCATCCTGTTTCTGTTCAATTTGGCTAGTGTAACTTACACTCCGGTTTTTAGTATTCTGGTCTGTCAGTATTTCTGTGTATTGTCATATGTTCTATTTCGTTGTGGAAGAGTTTTCCAATATATTCGTTTCAGTGCTGAAGAATTTTTTCTTTCCCTAATATGAGTGTCCCGTCCTTGGATATTATACAGCCTGTTGATGAGCATGTCTTCTGTCCTGTTAGTTCCCTCATGCCTTTTATGCATATTTCCTTTATCTGTTATACTCATTCTCTCTATTTATGCACATTTTTTCATGAAGCCATTCTTCTTTAGCTTGCCTGCATTTGGTCATTATTTCATTGTGCAGTTTTTTGTATTCCATTCCATTTCTTGGCATTGTTTTCTGTCTCCTTTGCATCATGTCAAGAATCTTATCTGTGATCCAATTGTTTTTTTCTTCTTTGTCCATTCTCTTTTGGAATGATGTCATTTCTGATGCCATTAAAACTTCTTTACTTAGACCTAATTCTTTGGTATCGAATTATATATACAATTAATAAATGTTTTGGCTCTATTTCAATAATCTATTTTTCATTTTCTGCTAATTTAGTTGTTTTAATGAAGTTTATTACTTTTGATAAATCGGGAAATTACAATAAACTATTTTCATATCCACTTGTCTTCAGCAGATGCAATCAATTCTACTTGGATTTAAATGTTTTCCTATTAATTAAAAATGGGCTTTAATCATGTTTCCTTAAATTATTCATTATCTTCTCAAATAAAATGCTGATTACAACAATGAATACCAGTTATACGAGACTTCCAGGATAAATAAATAGTCATTGTATGAGTGGGTTCCGAAAAGTTCCTGTGTTGACCTACTTCTCAAAGTCTGACCAAATTGTCAAACATCACAATTTTTTTCATTTTTTGGTAATGGTTTCTTGGTTGAGCTGAGAACTTTTCAGCACCCTCAACATGACATTGAGGATTATTAAAATCATAATTCAGTGCTTTCTAAACTGATGAGAGATTTTATTATTTACTTTGTACATGTACTTGGCTTCCAGAGCAGTTAACCAATAAAATAGCCACTGTGACATGAACAAAAATAACAAAGAAAAACAATATTTATGACATGTCATTTGTTAAACCATTGAATGACAAACCCTTGTGAAATGAGAATGTTGTTATTTAATACCATATGATAAAATTTTCAGTGGTAAATGTTGGTTTCAATTGGTAGGAATGACTGCAACACACATAATTCTCCCATTTTCTAGGCAGAAGCACAGAAATCCATCCTGGGATTTTTTCCTATTGAAATAGGCTGGTTCATGGTTTCATCCGACTTGGTCCTGATCTGTCTTGTCTTGAAGTCAGAATGCTATGTTTGCTTGTCTCAACTTGCTTTTATGTGTTAACCCAATTCTTAGTTTGTGAACTTTTTTGCCATAATACTGTTGCTTTGACTTTTTACTTTTAATTTGCCTTGCATTTATTGCTTGCTTTCATTATATAATTTTTTTGCCCTGTTCTTTTTTTTGTTATTGCCTATTGTAAACTTTGTCATTTCTGTTTTTTTTTTTATTTTTGCATTTGAGCTTGTAATCTTGATTTTGCATTTCTAATATATTGTTGGAACTTGTTAATGCTACAGTTTCTATATGTTAAAACACTAGGCAAAGACAAGAATTACTAATTCATAAACAGTGATGGCTTCTCTCATCATTATGGAATCTGATATTTGTATGCTTCCTGATATAGTATTTATTGTTTGAAATCTTTTGCAAATATACTGGATGTCTGTAAATACCTTTCCTGTTGATTACTTCTCTTATTCTGTTTTGAGTGAAAATGTCCAGCTGTAGGCACTTACACTTTCCTGAATAAAACGCCTGACTTTCAACATTATCCTTTATTTTCTATTTACCCATCACAGTTTCATCTTTACTATCATCTCATTCATATTTCTTTTATTATCGTCATCTACATTCATCTCTTGACTTGGATGAAACATTTTCTTGATTGTCTTTTACATTCTTTTTCTTCTGTTTACTTTGTTAAAATTCAATGGAGTAATTTGCCTTTTTCATTAAATCACAATCTCTCTTATCTTTAACCCAAAATAGAAATGCTGTTTTATGTAATAAAAATAAAGAATAAATTTCCGTTCAAAGTACAACTACATGTTTAAATAAGAATTTTGTTCTTAATTAAAAAACTTAAATTAGTTGCCTTTTTTCCTAAATCTTATCTAAATTCATTGGCTATGATATCTTTTTTTTAATATTTAAGTAAATTTTGTAATAAAGACTGAAACTTGTTTTCATTTTAGATATAACTATAAAATGACAATTGGAAAAAATCATACATTTTGCCGACGCGTTTTGTCTTCCGACTTTTTCAAGGCAAAAATGAAATCGAAATGTTTTTGCTGTTTTGAAAAAGTCGGAAGATGAAACGCATCGGCAAAATGTATGATTTTTTCCAATTGTCATTTGATACCAATCTGTCTTGTCCATTCATCTGGGAATTTAACTATATAACTATAAGGACAAACAATTGATACATGACTGTTTTTGTGCCATATTTACAGGTATATCAAATACCTTGCATAGTTCATTACCCTTTAGAATGTCAAAAGACAGGGGCTTATCATGAAAAATGTTGATTCTTTGGACCTATCAATACAAAAATTTAAAAACTAAGTCAACCTACAAACTAAAACTGAAATATCCCCCAGTAAACAAATCATGGTATTAAATAACTTTAAAGGACTTGAAATGCCATTAAAAAAAAAAAAATTCTACATTTGAAGAGTGAAAATTACAAGTGTCACTAAAGTTAATCTTTAAAATTTAAGTAAGATATTTAATTTTGTGCTTGTTAAGTTTCAACTTTTTCTTTTATTTTTGTTTGAATTTCAGGGATGAGGAGTTACCATTATTTACACTATTTATATTTGGACTATCATACTCATCTTTGCTGTTGTTAGCACGTTTCAGCCATTGAATCCTCCAGCCTCCCTCAGGTTTATATTGATCTGGGTAACCTATAGGGAATTTTGAACTGAAAGCTTTCTTTAATCTACAGTGGTAAACTTTTCTCATTCCACTGCTCATGTCTAGAGATATCATCTAGTTCTTATTTTTAATTAGTATTGTTCAGTTATTGCTCACCTGTATCCACTGAGTGCAAGTACACTGCTGGTCCTAGGGATTGAACTTGCAACCACTATGTCACCAAATTCACAAACCAACACTTTTACACACTAGGTCATTGTTCCTTTATTATAATATTAATTTTTCCACTGACAAGGAATCTGTATTTCAGTGAGGACATTGATTACTCATGAGTTTTTCTTGTATAAAAAGTATTAAAAGAGACACTGTGTGGTCAAACAAAATTTACCATAGGAAAGACAATCAAGAGATTGACTGATTTCTTCTAATTAGTTGTACAACCTGCATCTCTGATTCAAATTTTCTTGTATGTTGAAATATTTCAATAAATGGATTTCTGTTCCTAAATAGAATAAAAAGAATTATTTGTACAAACAACCCAAAGGCATTATACTCTCAATAAATGTTTATGCATGAATGATTACAAACTAAGATAACTAACGAAAATGGAAAAATTGAAATCATATGTGATGAATGCTAGTTGGCTTAAATTAGGTACCTCCACGAGATCGCTAAAAAAAGAGCATAGCATGATGAAAAAGACGCCAAACTTGACGAAAACAAAATTTTATTGTCTAAATGTTTGTTATTATTAAGAGGAAAGGTCAAAGTATTTTTTTTTTTTTGGGTATTTTTTTTCCATTTTTTTAATCGTTCCTAGCACGTCCGAAATTTTCGTTAAAAAATCTAGTTTTTTTTGAGTCAGCAAAATTGACCATTTTTTTCCATTTTAAAAAAACTGGAAATCTGACTTTGAAATTTTTTAAATATCAATTATCATTTTTTCAAAACTTATTTTAAGAAAATCAGAAATTATAATGTTTATTTAAAATATTTTGAACCAAACTTAACTTAGCTTTTTGTGCCAAAAAGATGTAATTTGAAAATAAAACAAAGCCGGTCATAAACTTTCACGTCTCTTGACGTGATGAATGATATATTCTGAATTCCATGAGGCTAATTTGTTCTCTGGAAGGAGAAAAGTGAAATAATTTACATTTACGTGAACAAATTATTTACCCGTTATTTTTAACGAAAACTTTCAGCGGTCTAATTTTTTTTTTTTTACTTAGCTTTCACCTTTACGTTTATGATGCTTTATGGAAATATATTGTAAAGAAATTAAAATAAAACTGTTAAGAGTGACATTAAATTTCATATTTCTTAAGAAAGGTATCTAATTAATTTATAGGTACCTTTCTTATGAAATTTTATCAGAATTAATACATAAAATACTATAATTTTATGTACATTTATTACATTCTACTGTTATTTGTATTTGCATTCATTTTATTATTAATTTTGATATTTCATTTATGGAAAAATGTCGTAACTGAGATTAATATAAAAATAAGATCATATAAATTTCATAAGATGATACTGATACTTGTAGGTACCCTTCTCAGTTGAAATTGAAAAATCAAATTAACTTCTCCACACGTGTTTACAAAAAGTAAAGGCCTTAACAGCGGAGAACAATGCTTAACTCAAATAACGAACTTAATTATATTCTGGTTGGTCTTCCGTATTTTATAATTACAGCTCGATTATAAGCACAAAATTACATTTCTTAATTACTGAGGATCTTCTGATTAGTCAAAATGATACAATTTAAACGCGCTAAAAAAGATCTATCTCATAAGGACACTTATGAAAGCCGATCTGACTTTTAACTAATTTTATAATATTTTAACAACTTAAATGTAAAATCTATTATAATTAAAGAAATAACAAATAATTGTATTAAAAATTTATTTTTCATCGAAAAATATTTTTGCTTTCAGAATATATTGTCCATATTCATAAAACAACTAAAAGCAAATAAAAGCATGTGAAATTAAATAATATCTTTGTTTTATTGAGTTTTGTATGTTACAATTCAGAGCTGATTTTCAGGTACTGCAGATCCAATTAAAAACAAAAAAAAAACATGATTTGCATTCCTCAAAGCCCTGTGTTTTTAATTATTGTAATCACTAAAACCGATACATCAATTTCTAAGCGTTTTCATAAAATTAGTTATGGGGGTAATAAATATTTTAAAAAATATTTCTACCATGACTTTCATAAAAAAACATATTTATAATAATTTCGATCATCTGTGAATAGTTCCTGAAAGTTTCATTAACATCCAATAATTATTTCTATTTTTTGCACGATTTTTCAAATTAATGTGTCATACCAAAAAACGTGCTAAAAATTGTCTATATTATTTACTAGTTCCTTGATACAAATAGAAAAAAAGGTTTTTTAATCAAAATTTAGAATGTTCTAAAGGAAAATTTTTAAAATAATTAAAAAAAACTTTGGTCTTTCCTCTTAATAATAACATAAGCATTTAGACAATAAAATTTAGTTTTAAAATTAAGGTTAGGCGTCTTTTTCATCAAGCTATGCTCTTTTTTTGCGATTTCATGGAGGTACCTAGCTTAAATACATAATTAATTCTTAAAAAAAGAATTAATAGCTCATATACTGTGTAATTCCTTTGAAAAATTAATATTTATACTAAAAAGTAAATTATTTTTCCCTAGACATTTTAATGCTAACAAATTATTTTAGCTTTTTCAAAAATCAAAATATTTAGTTTTAATTACAAAAATGGATTTAATTGGAATGTCATAGATTTGGTTTGATATACAGTTAGTATGTTTATTAAATCAGTATAGTTTTAAGCTCTGAGACCAATAAAATTTTCTGTACTGCTAACACAAATGAATTCCATGCTGCAAACTCAAGTGGATATACTATTGATATATTTACTTTGAGCATAAATATGCTATGAATGTACCTTAGAGACCTAATGTGTTAGAGAAAATCTAAGTATAGATTCTGAATTGGCATACTTGATTTTGTCTAATAAAGCATCGGTAAAAAGCAAAGGATTTATTTGTTTTTAATAATTTTGGCTGCCCAGTGTAATTAATATGAGGCGAGATCTTCCCAATCATGTGCATGTATATAATGCAAAATCATGACATGATAGAACAATGTTGAGTATAAATTTATAATCAATGTACTTGATTTAATTGAAAACACATGCTCTTACTCCAGTTGCAAAATCATTGTTGCTCAGTGTTATTTGTCTAAAAGATTTTTCCAAGGCTGAGATAGCTGAACATCAGTGGAACACATGAAATGGTAAACTCTTAAAAACAGGAAAATAAAAATTCTTGTTAATAGCTGTTTAAACAATAAATCTTTTTGAAAAGTTTTATTGTTTATTTTGCCTTTTGATAAGAAAAATATCTCTTAAAATTGTTTTCAACTTGATATTTTATACTGATCTGTTTGTATGAGTGTCCACATCTTGGCTGTTATTGCCACAATGTCTAGCCATCAAGTATCATTGGTTTTGATAACTTTCCAGGAGTTCCAAGGCAAACACTTTATTCAATGCATGGGGCTAGATATTAGTATTTGATGATTATCCTTTTATAATATATTCTATGATAGTAAAATTTGATGCTGCATTTTTTAAAATTTAATTTTTGCTTTACCTTCTTGTTTGTTTATTTTTTGCTTTTCACTTTTTATCAATTGATAGTTTAGGTGTTAGTACTGTCATAACATTCACTTACATGCTAATACCCTTGGGAAAGGTATAAATCCTCTTCCCCCCCCCAAGCTATGGGTAAATAGCAGGACAGACTGGATTCTATAGCCTTGGATAGCAACTGGTCTACCACAGAAAGAAATGGCAACCTCCTGTGGGAAAAAATCTTCCTTGTCAGTCATGTATTGAAAGATGCATGAACACCTAAGTGTGGATCACGCATGGCACATAACTGACTGACTGTCATAAAGGTAGTATAAATTATTTTATTGTATGCTGTAAACTTCATAATCTCCAAGTAGGTGTAAATCCCAATTTATATTTTCGTTTTTTTCTATATGCTATTTTTTTCCAAAATTAACTTTTCAATTTTGTGTTTGATTATTTATGTATGGCTATTTTGTAATATATATATATATATATATATATATATATATATATATATATATATATATATGCAATACTTATTGGAAAGCACTCAATATTGGTGATAGAGCTAACCTATTTAGTTGTGTTGATGTAAGTTTGTGACCCTGGGTTTCATGCCCTTTGTGATCATCAGACAAACACTATATATATATATATATATATATATATATATATATATATATATATATATATATATATATATATAATTAGTTTTTGTTTTTGTACAGCTATCTTGAAGTTCGTTTGTCTTACTTTCTATTTTTGCTTATGTAAAGTTAAATTTATCAACTTCTTTTTCTACTCTGATTTATTTTATCAATTCATAGTTTAGGTGTTAGTACTGTCAGAAATGTACTATAGATTATTTTTAATGTTATAAATAATGACTTCATAATCTCCATGTATTTTGGGCTTAAATCTTATACTTTTCTTTTTCCTATCTTTTTCTACTTTTTATGATTGTTTATTGTTTTTTTTTAACAACTGGATTATTCTACAAATTTGATACTTAATTTTTTTTGTAAGGAAACTTTAATTATTTCATAAAAATAGGCAAGAAAAAATTATACTATTTAAAATTGTTAGAACATTTTATGCTAAAATATTTTATATATTCTATTTTTTGTAGAACTAATTTTCTATATGATTAAGAATAGGCAAAATTTGTAAAAGTGTCTGACTCGACAGGTAAATGAACTGTAAATACTCAGCTTTTGCCTAATCAGTAGCTAAGGTTTTATACACTTTTAAATCTTGATAATGCTTCCTTTGCATGCTAAAAACTTTGTAACAGCTACAGATACTAAAAGCTTTTAGGATTGACCTTTAACAATATTTTACTATTCTCCAGTTGTTAAAAACAGTTATAAATAGTTTGAAAACTATAATACATTTTTATTTGTAGAAATCAACAAGAAGGTTGTTGAGCACTAAACAGCAAATATGTCTCAAGGATGATCACATTAAATATTTCAAAGGCTTTTGACAATGTCTAGCATAAATGATTAATGCACAAGCTCTCTAGCTATGGAATCACTGGAAAAGTCTTCTCAATTATAAAGTCCTTCTTAACTGCTAGATCCCTGAAGGTAGTTGTTAATGGCCAGACCTCTAAGGCTCACGTAAACAACACAGGTCTTCCCCAAGGTCCAACCCTCTTTCTACTTTACATAAATGATCTGCCGAAGAGTATACACCAATCATTTATGAATATCTATACTGATAATACAAAACTTTCATTGATCATGATAAATGGGTGTTCTCTCAGGGAGGCCGTATGCCTTGAGCATCTATTGGGACTTGAACTCAACCCAGACCTCAAGTGGAACACATACATATGATCCATCACTAAAGATACTGGAAAAATAGCTGGGTCCCTGTATCACTGCAATAAGTACCTGACTCCTCTTGCTATCCTCTATCTTTATCAAAACTAAATTAGGCTGAAAATGGAGTACTGCTGCCATATATGAGCATAGCTGCCCAGTCCACTTTCCAGTCTCAATAGTCCAAATGTGTCTTCACATCCTTCCGCATCCTTGTGGGTGACAAATTATTTTTTACTCTTCAATCACTTTCACACAGATGAAACATTGCAAGTCATCTGCTACTCTATCGCTATTTACATGAAAAGTGTTCAGACAAACTACATTCCTTAGTTCCACCATTTCTAACCTTCATGGATAAGACCTGCCATGCCATGCACATTGTAGTGAACCACCCTCATTCCCTTTGTATTCCATTGGTGAGATGCAAGTTTCACTTGAGCAGCAGCTTCTCAGGAACAACTGCTTTGTGGAACAGACTCCCAAGAAGATGCTTCTCTGATCACTACAAGAAGTCTGTATAAGTCTAGTGTCAACCATTATCTTCCCCACATATCCCCAAAAGCTGTACCTCTTACTCTGCAATCCTCTACCTTTAGTGGCTCTTGGGCCTTGTAAAAAAATGATTAAAACTTTTACAAATTCTTTTTATTTTAAATAATTTTTAGTTATTTGGCCAAAAGAAACAAATATATAACACAGGAAAAATGTATTCTAATTATTCAGTTACTTCAGAGTGATTTTGTGTTTTGCACAATACATTGTAATTTTTAAAGTATTAGATTGAATTTTTTGTTCAGTAAAAATCTTTTCAAATATGGCTGTAGCTTTTTTTCTGAAAACTTTGTCTTCAAAATAAGGGTGTAACTTATGCACTCACAAAAGGTGTATATCTTTGCAGTTGACTATCTGTAATCTATGAATTTAATATTATTCATCTTAACTTTACTGATAATTTTAAATGCGATTTGTTTCATTTATTGTATTATGCGTTAATCTTGTAAATGTTGAAATTATTATTATCCATAAATTTTAGCTTACTTAATTTTGGCTAAGAAATTTGAAGTTTAAAGAAACTTTGCTAAAAATTGACAATAAGAGTTATTCTGAAAATATTGTTTTCCTTGTTCAATGAAAAATCTAATTTTTTTTTAATACTGAGTTTTACTTTCAACAATCTAGTCATGTGCTTTAATTTATATATTCTTCTGGGTGGGGAAATTTATTGTCTTTTGATATTTACTATCAATCCAAAGTTTGAAGCATCCAATGAAATGCTTTAGTGGCACCTCTTTCCTGACTCCAGTTAAACTTATCAACTCTGTGAAAGCTTCATGCAACAATGAAAGTATTGAAAACTTAAAAGATTAGTTTTAAATTAGCCAAGAAGATCATGTCTCTTTTATCTTATCAACTTGAAGCTTATTAATGTAAAATGCAATTAGCTTGTAATAATTTCTTCTTTGAAATAAGATTTCTATCAAACATTTGATAATAGAACACATATCAACAACTCAGCACATTATTTGGATTTGTTCATCATTTAATTAGATAAGCTTTTATCATTAACTATCAGCCTGCCATTACTACCTTTGCTGTAGATATGTTGTACTTATTTAAAACCTGAATGTTTCCTCCTCACATTTTCCATTTGATACTATCTTTTATCTATTAGTGTATTTATCATGCCTAAAGCTTTATAAACACTTTTGCTGTTTGCCAATTTTTTCCCACATCTTTCAGCAGTGCAGCATATCTCTTGAGAGTAGCTAGCAAATAATTGAAAGTTAAATATGAGTTTGCAGTTTCTCTGCTTATTGCTTGTCTATTCTAATCCTTGATAATCTTACAAGATGTTTCATAATAACCTTTTTCTATGTCCTGAAATTATTGAGGACACAAAATATTAGCTGATAGTAAAATGGCATTAGCAAAATTTTCCTAAAGCAGTTGGATAGTTTTAAATATTTTGAACTTAATTCCTACATGACATTGCATAATATTGTAATTTATAATATTTATTAGATTCTCAAAATCGACTATTAAAAATGTCACCATTGCTTACTTCCCATTACTGTTTAAATGCTTCTTACCACTGAGAGCAAAAAAAATTCTTTGTTTGAAAAACTATTCGATTATAAAATCAGTTAGCAAAACAATGATTTAAAAAGATTATGAAAGAAGAAAAAATATTAAAAAAAACAAACTATCCTTGCTAAAAGTACAAATTTGACTGAACAAATAACTTCTGTCTGAAAAATATATCAATCTGTCTGTCTTTAAGGATTAATTTTAATCAAAATTTCTCAAAGAAATGGGGGCCATATTCATTCAAAGCACATAAAAATACATGACAAAATTTTTCAGCAAAAATACACATTTAAGTTTTCCATTAAGAAACCTAATGGCATTAAATTCTTCAAAATTTATTTTCATTGAAAAAGTAAAAGGTATCCATTTGACTTATGTTAGCTTTCATTTAAATAATCATGGTTTTACCTGAAATAAGCCCTAGAAAAATTTTTAATTAGAGTTCTGACTTAAGATTTTTATAATGTTGCCAGTGCATTGATCATTAATTGCCCTTGAGATGTTCATTTGTTATGTGACTTGATTTTAAGACAAATTATTTACATGCAGACTATTGTACTTGTTGTTATCATAATGTTACATCTACATGTAAATAGTGTAAATGCCTCAACTTTACAAATTTAAGTATAGTATTAGATTAGTAAGTAAGTTTCATCATTTTATAGTTGAAATGACTAGTTGTGATTGTAAGTTCTATGCTAACAGTTTCTTCTCTTGCACTTCTTGTTTGTGTAACTCTCTTCTGGCTTCTTGCTTCTCAGTCAACTTTGATATTTAAAAATTCAAATGCAATATCAATCATTATCTTCTGCTTTCTCCATTTCTGTTCTCTTATTGTTCACTCTCCTTATTTCTTTTCATTTTCTCATATTCTTTCACACTCAGTATCCCTTTGTGTCTTAGTGGCTTTATTGCCTTGCTTGGGGGTGAAATGATTAAAAAGCAAATAGATCCTATATCGATCACTTACCTCAAAATGATGCAAATTTTCCTTTGCATTTTTCATTTGAAAATATATGATGATTTGGCTCTTTCAACTAAAACCTGAAAGTAGACCTTTTTTTTGTTAATGCCAAAATAGCCATTGAATTTGTCATTGTTCTGAGGTGATGTATCTCTGTATATGTGTAGATCCAAATGGTACAAACATTTTCTCCAGATGAAAATGATTCATAGTATTTCAGCTTTTGCTGGTCTAAATCTTACAGATTTTATGAAAATTCCACACACAGATAACTCCGCTTTATCTTATTGTAATTGTTTTTCTAGTGTACAATGTGACAGCAGAAGTATTTGAACACATGCAAAATATTTAATATACTTTCAATGCTTCAGTTTACTTTAATTTTATACAGGTGATATGTTTTGATAATAAATTTATAGTTACTAAGAACAAATACATTTGTTAAACATACAGTGCAGAATACAATATAAACCAAACTAATGATGGGAAAGGTATTTAGACATGATTAAGAATTTATCATAAACATATTATTTAAGAAGGAATGTAGGCGTAAATCTTTATGTAACCGCAGAGAAACTTTTGGAATTAACCAACAAATTTCAATTCGGTATGATGTCATCATTCACTACTTCTTGCAGTAAGGCCGTCATGATTAAATCAAAGAAGCTTTCAACTAAACAAAAGAATTGCATAGTTAAGCAACATGATGAAAATTTGAGTTTTAGGTCCATTGAGATTTTAGATACCACTCTCAATAACAAAAGATCAAGTATTTTGATGTGTAAAAAATTCTTTCCTGAACTGGCACACAATAGAAAATTTATTCCTGCAAGCAAGTTGATACTATGACACAAACATGGAAACACAGACTTCAAAGCAGGTTTGCCACTGAGAAAAGAAATGTAACATGTTAAACTAATAAATATTCATCAGGATTGCATACTAAAGCATTGTTTTCATTTAACTTCATCACATTAAACAACTGAAAAAGCACCATGGAAAGTCTAAAGGAATTTAGTAGTAAATTGAAAAGGGATTTAAGATGATTTAAGAGCACCTGAAACATAAGTTATTAAAAGAACTATAAGTAATGAAGTAAACAAGAATGGCTTAATCCTATACCCCCAGAGAAAACATCTTTTGGGGAGGTACTGAGATTCTTGGATGAGGTTTGTTTGTGATTATTTAGAAGTGGAAAAGTTGAAAAATATTTGTACAAATGTTCTTGGTCAGGCAAAATAAAAACAATTTTTTGACCACAGCTCAACTCATCTTGTATTGAGAATAGCTGGATGCACCATCTCCACAGTAAAGCATAGAGATAGAATTTTGGAGGTGTTTCTCTTTCAATGGTACAAAGATACATCATGTATTTGAAGCAAATATGCATGGAGTGATGTATGAAAGTATTTTGAAAGTTAATTTGTTCTCTTTAGTGCAACAGTTTAAGTTTAAAAAGAGTTGGATCTTTCAACACAATTACAATCCAAAGTATACAGCTAAATTAACTTGGGAATGGTTTGTTCAGAACAATGTAGATTAATTTCAATATCTTGGTAAATGTGAAATGAATCCAATTGAAAATTTATGGTGAAGCTAGAATTCAGTAGAGGGATTTCAGAAACAGTAATGATTTGAAAGTCATTTGAAAGCAACATTTCTAAAGAATTTTGCAAAGAGTTATGAAAAATCTTTCTTAGCCATAACTTTAAACTAGGGCTATGTAATTAAATTTTAAAATATAAAAGTGATGTGTCTGAATACTGTTTACATTGTTATTTTGTTATATTTTATCCTGAATTATATGTTTAAAAATATATATTTTTGATGTTTTTTTTAATACCATGTCCCATCAGGATGTAGGCAATCATGACTCCTTTTCTTTATTCAGTTCTTTACCATTTCTTGGTAAAGATAGTGGAGTACTTTCCTGTTGCCTTCTAAACAGATTCAAAGTTTTCCTTCTCTTAGATTGGTTACCACCCAGAGAGTCCAATCTACTCTGTTATTTAACTTATAGCTGGAGAAGAAATGGATCTGTGTGATATTGAACACAACAAATTACCCCCAAATTTGAACTGGACTTGACATATTTTTCCTCATAATTGTTAATTTTTATATCATATATGTACTTCCTGTGTAGATTTGAAGCATTGGAAGTATATTAATTTTTTTTTTAAATATACAAGTACATTTTCCCTCTCCAACTCACTGTATATTGAAATATTGATATGTTATTCTCTGAAATATGCTAGCATTTCTCTTCTGATTATCTGATAGTGAAATATTGAAGAAAGTGTTTGTTCATTTTAATTATGATTATATAGAATTCTTTGTCCCTAGAAAAAGTTATTTTAATCAGTGCCATTTTAACGGAAATTATTATGAAGCTTTAGAAAAAAACAAAAAAACTAAAAAAAAAAAGCAAGTGAATAGTGACGCCTCACTTCCGCAACAGTGAAGCTGACTTATTTGTTGCGTGACGGATGATATTGTGGCAGCAGCAGCAGCATAGTTTCCTGTTGATATACCTTTAAGATAACATAAAGATGATGGCTGACTCCTTGCTTTACACTTTTAAAAATACCTCATTCACTATGTTTAAGTAGTAGGTGAGCAGGAAATGTCGATTTATCAGTTAACACATGCGTTCCTTGCTGCATTTTGTTGTTGATACAAGGATGGTGGTGGCAAGTTCTCACCTTACCCTCTATTAGTTAAATGCGAGTGTGTGCATATGTGTGTGTGGGGGGACTTATACTTTTTTTATTTTATTTTTTTAACATGTAACTGAGAATGCCTTTATCTGAAATTTTTTTGTTTCCAAATCTTAAAATCTAAAGAGAAAAGAATATCAGAATTTGCATGTAATAAGTTTTAAATTCCTGAAATTTCAAAGCATTTTTCATGATTTAATATTGGGAATTGTCAAGTTTTAGATTTAAGTTTATTAAACATTTATTTATGAAATTAGAAAATAAATGCTTTTATGTAATGGATAATAAGCCTAAAATATTACTAACTTCGACAAAATAGAGATTTGGAGTATTTGGGTATATTCATAACTGAAGGAACCACCTGCTTTCTAATCTATAATATTATTGTGCTATAGTCTATGTAAGTAAATTGTTAGTGATGCCTTTCAAGGGTAAGTCATTGATGCAAATTTATTAATTTAAAAAGTATGTAGTTGTTAAAATTATAAAAAGGCATTAACAAACAAGTAAATGCCAACATTTTAGGATTTTAATTATTTAAATACGAAGCCCCTATTTAATTAAACATTGGCTTAATTCTCAGATCCTTATTTCAGCATAATCTGTCTTCATATATTAGGTACTGCTATAGACTTTCTAAAAAAGAAAAAACCTGAAAAACACAATTTAAATAATTAAATATCTACTTTGGACATAAATTTCTGTTCTTTTTGAAAGATAATGGTCTAAAGCTAATCTGAATTAAAACAAAAATTAATTTCTGTATATAAGTAAACTTTTTAGACATTTTGTCAAATATCAGCATGTTTTTTCATCGCTCATCAACTAATTAAGCCATTATTGCATACAAAAAATGTAAGCAACAAATTTAAGATTCTCTTTAAAATCCAATATTTGTCTTAAAGATGACTTTCAAAGTTTATTAGTAAATTTATGACTTAACTGAATTTTCTAAAAGTAGGCACCCATTTATCTTGCAAGATAAAGGTAGTGTCCTGTTTGGTCAAAATTCATTTCTTTAGGGCTATGACTAGAGTGAAACCTCTCCAAGGTGCAAGCCTTAGCGATTGTATATGAAGGCTGTATGCTATCCACACAACACCCCCCCCTGCCTCAGCCATATGGACAAGAATCAAAAGAAAACAGGGCATTACAATTGGCACCGGCTGGGCTGCCTGAGTTGCTGGAAAGTTGTTAATGTTGATAGCCAACTGATTTTGGGGCTCCACTCTGAGTTTTCTGTCTGGATTTACTTCCATAACCTTTTCTGTAAGCAAGGAGAATATGTACAAAAGATAGTCAAGTGAATTGCTCAACATCAAGCAAGAATTGCACTGCATTGGCCTTGTGCCACAATTGTATTTTATATACAAAAAATATCCTGCATTTAAAAGCAGCCAATAAAAAGAAGAAACTGGAGGAGATAATCTGCAGAAAATAATGTTCTGTGGTATTAACTATTAATTTTTCAACCAGTCAGATGTGTCTTTATGTTGGGAAAGTCTGAAGATGTAGAAACTGACTGTATGGGAGATATTAAATTAAATATATATATATATATATATATATATATATATATATATATATATATATATATATATATATATATATATATATGTCATCTGTTGGTCTTGAGAGACCTTGGATCTGTGCCCAGAGAGTTATGCCTCAGCTGCTGATGGCAGTGCGGCATCTGTTATGGCGGTACAGGTCCAGATGAGAGTGACAGTCTCGATTGCAATGAATGCATGTGAAAATGCTTTTTACTGATGTCACCATTTTATATTCTTTCTGTCGAACATGCTTCTTCCAGGTGGCAAGCCTTTGTTTCTCCTATCCTAGCTCCCACTCTTGTTGGAGAATGGGGTATAGGCTGGGTTACAGAGCACAGGTGAGAACTACAGCATTGGTTGGCTGCCCAACTTGAGGTGGTCAGTAGCTGTCCAGTGAGGCACTATGACCTCTTCCTCTGTTGAAAGCATCTGTTGGTATCTTGCTCCATGCCCATCAAGTGTTGACTTATAAATAGCAGACTATTGCTTCCTGTGTTTTGCCATCATGTTGAGCTGACAATGAGAGATTGGTGGTTGCCTATGCAGCATGTCTCTCCTCTTCATGCCTCTGATGTTGTCCAAGGGAAAGGCAGAGGCCAATACAGCTTTACATTGGCGTCGTCACAAGAGTTGCAAGAATGAAGATGAACATAGCATCAGACTGTCTTAAGGACTCTGGCTCTGGATTTATTCTCTGGGCTTACTCTTGAAACCTTTCCCATGATTGTGTATGGTTGCAAGGCAGCAGAAATTTAAAATCGGAGTTTTCTTTCTCTTTATAATACTCTTCCGATATTAAATAGTAATCAGTCAAAGCTAGATATCACAATTGTTCTTTTTGTACATGCTTAGCAAAAATAATCTAACGGTTGGTAAAAGATAATAATAAAATTAAATTCTTTTAAAAAATTCACATTTGAAAATTGCATTCAATGTGACATTTTTTAAATCTTCAAACATATCTTTATTTAATAAAAGAAACTCTTGTGGTGACCAGTAATGGGATGAATTTCAAAATCACACCAAAAAATTACAAGTAATTTTTTTTTTTTTTTTTTAAAATAAATATTAAGTGTAGATTTTTTTTTTTTTTTTTTTCCTGTCAGATCTGAAAGAAAACATTTTATTAAATTAGGCAAGCATGAATTCTCATAAACAAAATATTTTTTGAGTTTTATTGAATTATTTTTGTAAGATGCAGGCTAAATGTTTCATATGTTCACACTTGATATTGCATAAATATTTTACTGAAATAATATCTTCAGGGATTTTTCATTATAAAACTTAAAAGAAAAAAAAAAGAAGGTGAGTGAACACCCTCATATTAAACAGTACACATGAGATATTGAAAAATGTTTTTTGTGGGGTGGGGGTTGTGATATATATACCTCCCCCAAAATATTTCCCCAAAGTTTTTAATAAGACAACATATTCAGTAAAAAATTTATTGCTTAATAAATAAGTCTGAAAATTTTATTTTAATTGCATGATTTGTTGATTTTTGGCAAATATTTTAAAACAGTGGCTAGTAATTTTTTGCCTTCATTTTGGGAAAAAAGCATCCATATTGATGGTACATATCATATACTATTTGTGTACATTTTTGGCACAAACTTTGAAAGCACCCTTCTTAAGGTTTTCTTCATATAAAGTTGGGTCTTTTGGGATACTAGAAACTTCTATGAAATATTGAATAAGTAACCATAGCATTGTTAGAAACTTATTTTAGAGTTTAGCTACTTCCAAGGGGATTGTTTTATTATGAATTTCTATTGCAAACAGAGCAGAACCCTAAAACCCTTAAGTAGCCAACAGAAATCAATTATTCTTGATAATTTTTTAGTGTAATTTTGAAATTCATCCTGTTGTTCATTAAGATAATTTTTAGAATTATGACAAAACTATTTCAGTTGCATAAAAGAATACTTTACTGTGATTTCTCTAAAATTTACTTAGAATAAATGTTTTCTTTTCACTTATTAATCTAATGCAATTACATTTACGCTATATTTTTGTCTTGGTAGTGCTTTAATGCTTTCAAATTTATTCATTATATTAAGTTTAATTAAAGCATACACAATAAAACAATTATATTCTTAAACTATTGGTTAAAGAAAATTTATTTTTAAAACATAAATAACAAATTCTTGATTATTGCATTTGTTGATTTTAACTTTTTAAGGACATGAATTAACCTGATCTGAGGTTATTTTGCAAGTAAAAAATTTAAAATCCTCCATCCACATATTTTTTCTATTTATAATATACTATAGTACAGTATCTACTTAGTTTATTCACCTTTCCAAACATTCTCTGAAAATTTTTTTATATTTATAAAGTCAAACCTTAAAGGGTACTTAGCAATATATCAAATAGACAAACTTCTGTATAAATCTAGATTTGAAATAGATATCCTCTGCTCAAACGCCTGTAACCCTTGCTGAGCAATTTACTTTGCTTCTTATTTAATTAATGTTTAATTAAACCTTATCAATTTCAATTCTGATGTAAACTGTAATTGACATTAAACTTTTATGAAGAATTGTTTTACTCAATTAAATATATAAATTTAATTGTAATTGATTTTTATTTATTTTTTTAATTTTAATTAATTATTTTTATTTATTTATTATTTAATTTCATCTATAAGTGATTTGTTTAAAAATCTGGTTGATTCATATTTAAATTTATTTGAATATAAGTTACTGGTGAGTGCCATCCTGTCTTTGTTCTGTTTCAGAATGAAGAGTGACAATATAATAAGTTTTCCCTTACATTCTGTAACAGTATGTTCCTCTACCACTTGTGGCATTTATCTTTGAACAAATGGACACAAATGAAGATGCACTGTTGTAGTTGCAAATGCTTTCCCTGAAATTAACTATAGTATTGAAAAAATAATTTATATCTACATGCATGTTCACAACTAATTGAAATTTTATTAGTAATTCCCACAGGCTTTATTAGAACCTTTACCTGTATAGATTAAAATATGAGTTTATTTTCATTTAATACTCATGTATCATGCAAAGTTTGAAGACCTAATTTTTAAGTTAATTTCACTACAGTAAATGGATATATAGTTAGGTCAGTGGTGTAGCCAGAGCCAACAGTACATATGCTAATTTCATATCTCATGTATGATGTAACCCTCTTAAAATTAGCTTCAAAAATAGGCCTTCAAAAGTCCCAAGTATATACGGCATATTGAAAATGGATATTTAGAAGTGTAAGCTATCATTGTCAGTACTTTTGGATAAGTAAATTTATCTTTCAAACCCCTCCTCTCCTCCACCTGGTATTTAAGAACTCCCTGTCAAAATTATTTTTACATGAGTAATTAAAATTGCAAAGAAGCATGCATAAGTAATTTATTTCTGACGTCAATCTTGACAGCAAGTAAACGGTACTTACGTTCATAATTTAATCTAAAAATCAGTGTTATAAAACTCCATGGAATTTCCACGGGTATAGAATTAAAAACCTATAAATATTCTGAAGTTATGATTTGGAATTAGTGGTACATAATATCTTAGTAATGCATATCACTTAATAACAATAATCATTGGAAGTCTTAAGTGATTTTGCAGTGTGTATTTTTCTACTGTATTAAAACATACTGCTTCAGTTTCTGCTACTGAAGAAAGAGCATTGTCTTCATGGAATTTTAATGAAATAGGTTCTGAAGGAAATAAATTACAATATCAGATTATTTATATGTAATTGTATATATTAATGAACATTATTTTAATGAATTAATCTTTCTTAATTTCTGTCTGAATTTCTGGGATGAGAAGATATCATTATTTACACTATTTACATTTGGGTTATTGCCCTCATCTTTGTTGTTATTCCTACAAGACAATAGCCTAGTGGATTAATGCATTGGTTCATGAATTTACTGACATAGTATTGTGAGTTCAGTCCCTCAGTCGGGCAGTGCATACCTGAACTCGGTGAAAACAGGGTGAGCAATAATTGAGCAGTACTAAAAATAAGAATTAGACAAGATATCCCTAAACATGGACAGTGGAATGAGAACAATTTACCCCAATAGATTAAAGAATTCTGTTAGAATTCCCTATACCCGGATCAATATACTCCTTTTGAAGGCTGGTTGGCACAACAGCCGAAACCTTGTGATAGCAACAACAAAGATGTAGACAACAGTCTAAATAATCTCTCCTAATCAAAATCTTAATAAATATTTCAGTAATATGAGACTGATGTAGTAAGTCCAGTTACAATGTAAAAATATTTTCTGGCTCTAAATAATTGGCAAAAGGTTGATAAGCCATAAAAAAACAAATCATAAAAAATTATAAAGATAAAAATTAGAATATGAGTTCATTTTAACATTTGTATTTTTTTAAAAATTAATTCACCCCAAGCAAGGCAATAATGCCATGAAAATGCGAAAGGCTACTGAGAGTGAAAGAAAATGATAAGACTTTATAAGAAATTAGAAATCTAGTCCTCTCAGACAAGCAATATGGTTTCCGCTACGCCCGATCTACAGCTGATGTGCTTACGGCCATCACTGAAATCGTCTACCAAGCCCTTCAAAATAATGGTGAGGCTCGTGCCATGGCCCTAGACATCTCCAAAGTGTTTGATAGGGATTGGCATGCCGGCCTTCTTCGTAAGCTCCAGGGTTATGGTATTACAGGTTGATTGTTTGATCTAATACAATCATTCCTGTCAAACTGTGAATTAAAGGTCATTCGCAACGGATTCTCCTCCAGTTCCTATCCCACGAACGCTGGTGTTCCCCAAGGCTCCATCCTTGGCCCCACTCTATTCCTTATTTTCATCAACGACCTTCCTGACACCATAGATTCCCAAGTTGGCATCTATGCGGACGACACTACAATTTACTCCTGCCTCAAAAACAAATCTAGTGTCAGTGACAAAACTAACCTTGCCATGCGTCTTGAAATGGACCTCCAATTGGTTGTTAATTGGGGCAAGAATTGGCTGGTCAACTTTAATGCCTCAAAAACTAAACTACTCTCTATTAATCACTATAGAGATCCTTCCCTGCCCCCCCATTAGAATATCCGATAGTCAACTTCTTGAGAGCAACTCTCTGCGTCTGCTTGGTCTCATGTTGACTGCTGACCTGAGATGGAACAAGTATATTGAGTCAATTGGTTCTTCCACCGTGAGGAAAGTTGGCTCTCTGTGCCACGCCAGGAAATTTTTCTCCCCGAAATCGATACTTCAAATATACAAATCAACCATTCACCCTTGCATGGAGTATTGCTGCCATATATGGTCTGGGGCACCTTCTGTTTACCTCGGAGTTCTTGACAAGATCCAGAGACGGATATGTAACATAATTGGCCCTGATCTGGCGTCTCGCTACAGTCACTCTCTCACAGACACGCCGTCGCCTCTCTCTGTCTTTTCTACAAATATTTTCATGGTAACTGCTCCGATGAGCTGCTTTCACTGGTCCCCAGACTCCATGAATTCAAGAGCCCTACAAGGCTGGCATCCCGCTCTCACCCTTACACTGTAGAAACTTTTAAATGTAGCCATCTCTTCTACTCCAATAGCTTCATACCTCGCACCTCTCGCCTGTGGAACACCCTTCCCAATTACTGTTTCCCTGATAGCTATAATCTCCAACTATTCAAATGTAATGTCAATTGACACCTCCAGTTACCTTGATCTACCCACTATCCTTCTCCTCATCCTTTCTTCTATCTCTCCTATCTGCTCTCACTCCAAATCTTCTGCAACCCCCTGCATCCTAGTGGCTTTATGCCTTGCTTGGGGCATAATGCTTAAAAAAACAAAACAAAAAAAAACAGCAAACAAGGAATAAACCACTGCTCTTCTTCAAAAAAACTGGGGAGGAGTGTGAACTGGATGATAGGCAAACCTTTATATCAAAATAAAGGTATGCTCTGTAATAAACTTTTGTTCATTCAGAACAATTATGTTGATACAGCAAGTAATATGTAGATATTACATGATAGATGACAAGTTTGGTGTTCATAAATATGACCTTGTGGCAGACTTTAAGATATATTTATGTTTTTACTTTTTTTTCCTTATTGAATTTTTTTAAAATTGCATCTGTTATGTTTTTTTTTATTTTGCCCAGATAAAAAAAAAAAGTGTGTTGGGTGGAGTGGGGGGAGAATTACATGCTATTGAAAGTGTTAAGTATTTAGATAATCATACCAAGTGCTTTTAATTATATAACATGATGTCTTCTGGAAGTTGCTTTACTCGTGTGAGACTGAGTGAGAGCATAATGAAGAAGATTTGTGTGTACTTTTCATAAGGATGAACAAATTACACACATTTGAGTTAACATTAATTTTTCCTTCTGATGTGGCTATATCAGCATAATTGTTTGCTTCATATAACTGCCTAAAGGCATCACCATGTTTCTCTTGGTCTGATTGCAATTAAACTAGTTTTCACATCATATTCACTCTGTCCTAATATGTGTTGAACTTGCTTGACTGTCTGAAACACTAGATAACAACCATTGTAAAAGTGTTTATGATTGAAATTTGTCTCTGAGTTACAAAAATAAAATAAGAAGGATCAATGATTAGAGTATTATCAGAGATGAATTTGTACGTATAATATCATTAATGCTATAAAAATCATGCCCTGTCTTTCCATATGTAAAATGAGGTAATTTAACTGGTTCTATTGAGGTAATTGATAAGATGCAACTATCTGAGCAGAGTTCTTAAATTCTCATCATCAATTGGTTATTATTGTTTACTGTAGACTTTCTCATCAAAGTCGTCCAGTTTGCCTCATTGTAGATAGATTCTTGTGTGGTTGAGTAGACCAATATACAAATAGCACATTTTCTGTCAGTAACAGAAATGTGGTTCTACAGAAGGATGCTAAGAATCCCATGGATTGAAAATGTGAGTAACAAGGAAGTTTTAAGGAAAATTGAAACAAAAAAAAAAGACACTGAATCTGAAAGAATTGAAATTTCTAGGACACATAATGAAGAAAGAAGGCTTGGAGAATTTGGCACTCACAGGACATGGGAAGAAAGCAATGATTAGCCTACCTAATGATCTTGTATAAACAGATTGAGAGAGATAATAAAAAGACAAACCTTACTAAGAGATACAAAGGCTAGGAAATTGTAGAGAGCCATGGTTGCTCACATCCTGAAAAGTTATGGCATATAGAAGTAAGGGCATCTGAAAAAAATTCTGTATGACAATAGAAAGACTCTGCATGTGATGACTTCAATGGAATTCCTCTACCTGCTGGACAAACCTTATTTCTATGGTTTGAACAGCATCCATGCAGTCATGTTGCCAACTGGTCTGATCACCAGCCAACTTTTGGCTATAGAAGTTATTACAGATCTTCAGGATGGCTCTGATGTGGTCCCTTTATTGCTTGTACTGACAGACTTTTTACCTGACTCCAATAAACTGAAGAGTTATTCTAAACTGTCTTAATTCTTTAAAATTTTTCAGTTTTAATTTGGAATAGATTATAGTTAAATTAGATACCAATAGTTAAACATTCATTTTTTTTTTATTCTAGCAAATCTCTTTCTGTGTAAAGTAAATTGTATTTCTTTTGTGATCTGTCATAATAAAAATAGAATCACTTGATTTTGATATTTAGTTATTTTAAGACTGCAATTCATCTGTGACATGAAATTGTTTCTGGTTTTTAGGCTTAAGGTTACATATTTTGTCTAACAAGAAGAGAAAGATATCTATTCTGTTTTTTGCAAGCATATGAAGAGAGGTCTCTTGTCAATATGAGAAGAGCAAAAAAAAAATCTTCTAATAATGGGTAAGAAACATTTTTTTAGTAAAATATTCTTGTTTTTTTAAAATTTAATATTGAATATATTGCATATATATCCATTTTAATTATACTTTCTTATGTTGTAGTTTGTATAAGATACTTTTATTTGAAATAATTCTGCTCTTTAAATTTTAAAATGGTTATAAAAATGATTCATCAAGTCTTATAGTAATTCTTTAAAATACATTGTTAGAATTATTATTCTTCAGAATAATGTTATTAATTCAATAATCCTTTCAAGAGATCCAAATTTATAGGTAGGAAAAATTGTGGTTTGTTTACTGTTAATTCTAAATTCTCTATTTCAGTTGTAAACCTTTATCAAATTCTATATGTAATGCATTAATTATAGCTGTAGTATTTTCAGAGATTGAATCCATATTATTTTCATCTGTTTTGTTGAAAAGCATGAAAAATATCTTGTAGCTGTTTTATTTATATATTTGTTCATCTGAAAGAAAAGCAAATTTAGTTGATTCTTTATAACTGGTCTTTGATATCATAATTATTTTTCAGAAGACAAAAATGAATGATAATTTTTCTCAATTAGATATTAGAAAATTTACATTCCTTTGTCATCTTCTATCTTTAAATTAATAATAAACTATTTGATATTCAGAAATCAGGGAAAAGAATTGGTAGGAAAATAAGTTGTAATTTTTAAAATATTGTTACATGTATGAATTTAACACTGAACTTCAGTATTAGATTGTAACCTGTTTAAATCTAATTTATTTACTTTTTGCTCATCAATTTAAAATAAATTTATTATGTGAGAATAAAAATTAGTATAAAATAATAATTTGAAAACTTACATATTACTTGGGTATATTAAAAATAGTTTTCTCTAAAATGAAAACTTGTTTCTTATTTGCTCTTTTTTTGTCTCTTCATTCATGAAGTGAGAGCTACTATCAAACTTAGAATAGTGAGGTCAATTGTGCTGTTCCTTCTTTCATAACAGCAATAATAATAATGACAACAGTAGTTCAATATCCAATGTATCAAGAGTTCACTGAGAATCTGTTGCAGTTTGTTTATATTATGTTACTCTTTTGTTGTTGATGTTGATCAATTGCAAGAAGAAATATTTCAAAAGAAAATTGTACTTTTGCTTAATATATTTTCTTTATAAATACCTGAAAACTTTATTTTTCAAATTATTTTCCACCTTACAACCACTTTCTCACAGATTAAACAATACATGACTTTCACTGTTCTATTGCTATTTCTATGGAAAGTGTTCACATGAACTACATTCCTTAGTTTCACCAGTTCTAACATTCACAGCTAAGACCTGCCTTGCTACATGCATTGTAATAAACCACTGTCCTTCTCTTCGTATTCAATTGGTGAGGTGCAAGTTCCACTCAAACAGCTTCTTCTCATAGACTTTTGCTTTGTGGAACCAACTCCAAAGAGGATGCTTCCCAATTACTACAATCTGCTCAAGTCTAGGGTTTACCATTAACTTCTCTATATATCCTATAAACTGTGCTTCCTATTATGTAACCCTCTACCTCTAGTGGCTCTTGGGACTTGTATAGGGTGAGAAATTATCTGTTATGGTAACTTTGTAACAAGGAAACACCTTTTAACTTAGAATTAATAATGTACCTAAATTTCTTATACATGTGTAATTTTGGCTGTTTATTTGATACCAGTTCAGCAAAAGATGCGATTTCTTTGTAATCTTTTTTTCATTTTTAGAGTGCTATAGATTTATCAAAACTGATGAAAAATATACTACCATAATGACTGTCAAATGCCAAGGATGTGTATTTCCTACAAAATTAAATATATAACTATATATTGAGAATATTATATATAACTTTGAGAAATGTTATTAAAATTCAAAATTTTTGAAAAGTTGAGTGCTTTCTTTATATATTTGTTGTTACAACATCTTTTCAGTTGATCCATTCTTCAGTTATTGTCAGGTATATTCTGTGATGGGGCATAGTGGATAGGAAATCTCTCTCCCTCTTGTTTTTTCCTTTGAAAAAGAAAATCAATATGTCCACAGAAGTGATCACTAATATATCAACTGAACCAATCCATTTCTCTAGCACCCTAAGTACCCAGGAAATCATTGTAGATATTATTTTCTGTCACTTCTATTTCTCTTGAAAAAAAGTCTCTTCTGCTCCATCATCTCTGATGAGCGATGAAGAATAGATCAACTGAAATTTATTAAAGAAATCAAAAATATAAAGGATTTTAAGTGTCCAAATATTATTTGAAATATTTACACAGTATTATCATTCCAGTTTTAAAGAGTTCATTTTTTTTGTTCTACCTTGTCCAAAAAGGATTATTTTTTCCAAGATTTCCTTAACATTATGCAAAAGATGTTACTAAGATCTTTTTGCATCACTGAAAAATGAGAAAAGATAACATTTTAGCTAATGTCTAGTTTCATTGAAATATATCCTTTTTATCTGCAAAATAAGAATGGACAATATGCATTACTTTTTGTTTTCCCTCCAGAAATGCCATTTTTCATGAATAAATTTCAAATTTTACAGGATGAGAAGCAAGTCTTGTACTACAATGAATTTGATCTTTATTAGGTGCTTTTAATTGTAGTCTTGTGCTGTATGAAGCTAAGCTTAGTAAATATTGATAATCATTAGATTTAGTGGTTTATATCTATTATTTTGCATGCATATTTTGCTTTCTACTCATTTCATTTATTTTACAATCAATATCTGGCCAAGGGCTATATTGCTTCAGACAGGTGTTTACTATAAAATTTATGTGGCAGTAAAACAGGGAAACGTCTGAAGTTTGACAAACTATAATTTTTTCTCAAATTATTTCTTTCTTTCTCTCTCTCTCTCTTCACCAATTTAATATAATTTGTAGTAGGGGACTTCATATTTACTATATTCAACATCATTTTCATTGATTAACGATCTTGATTCAAGCTATTGTAATTTATGGTAAATTTTATTATTACATTTATAGCCTTGCTAATAAGTGTAACTGTATTAAAAACTCTAGATATACATTAGTCTCAACAAAATTGATTTGCTGCTGTGTTTGTTTTGGAACAATCATAAATTTAAAATTCTTGTCAAGTAAAATGGCTTGAACAGGTTCTAAATATCTTTAAAAGCAATATGACTTGAATTTATTTGATATGAATAAATTTTAATAAATTGGTGAGTTACCTTGTCATGTTATTGGTCATTTATTTTTTAATTAAATAAACTGTTGACTTTTTGGTGTAATCTTTAGACAATTTTGTACTTTTTTAAAAATGTTTTACTTAAATTTTATAAATGGTGTTGTTAAATTGTGAAATATTTCACATTTTGATTTAGTTTGCTATGTTCATGATAGCTGATATTGTTTTATAGAGATTTATAGTAAGGATTGGTAATTATATATAGTTAGTTTTTCTAGTTATATTTGTCAAGAATTTTAAAAGAAAATTTTTTTGTTTAAATTTTATAATCATTTCACCCCAAATAAGGCAATAAGAAACAAGGAGTTACTAAGTGCAAGAGAACATGAAAAAAGAAAACATTATTAAAGAAAGAAGACCAATAAAAGAATGGGAATTAAGATAGAAGATAATGATTGACATTGCACTTAAACTTTTGAAGATAAAAGTTGACTTGAAAGCATGAAGCCAGAGTTTCTCAAGCAAGAAGTGCAAGAGAAGAAACTGAACTTATGGCTACATCTACCTATTTCAACTGTAAAATGATGAGACCTTGCCATCAATTTAGTTCTGATCTAGCAGTCATAAAGTCTAGGTACCAATGGAAAAAGTTCATCAGAACAATTACAATGAAAATATTTATAGAAAAGGCACAGGGAAACTACGGTGGTGGAAAAGTGACTGAAGCTAAGATGCAAGGTTAGGATCAATAACACTGCATATTCTGTTTTGTATTTTATCAAGAACCTCTAAATCCATAGATGCACCATACCAGATGTAGCAGCAATATTCAATGTATGGATGAATAGTAGATGTTTGTGCAAGATAAATTATTTTGTAAAAAATTGCCTAGCACAGCATGGTGAGCCAAATTTCTTAGCAACAGAACTAGCAATAGATTCAATATAATCTTTCCATTTCATGTCAGGTGAAGACATCAACCCGTGAAGACATTGTGTCACTCTCCAGTAAGTTAGTGTCAGCCATGCTGACGGAAGGCAAAAAAGGCTCTCTAAGACAATTAAAAGTGAGCTGTTTTGTTTTGGGCTTGTTAAAATTAACAAGCCATTTCTTGTCCCCGTTAACAAATTGTAGGTCATTTTTTAGATCAGCTGCCAATTTGACCTTGTTGACCTGATCAAACTTATCAAGACAGGAATAAATAGTTGTTATAAGCATAGATGCCGATTTTGAGATCTGATGACATCAGGAAGGTCATTGATAAGAATTACGAACAATGTAGGTACAAGAATAGAACTCTGGGCAGCACTTGCATAGTGCAAAAAGATCTAGAAGAGTGGCCATTCAAGACAACTTTCATTTCACAATTTGATAAGAAAAATTAAATCAGATCAAAAATTTGTCAAAAATATCATAACCTTTCAACTTGTGAAGAAGACTGGTATGCCAAACACTGTCAAATGATTTTGACATATCTAAAGCAACAGCTTAAGCTTCATCATTGTTATCTAAAGCTTGATAGACTTTTTCAATAATAACTGTTAATATATCAACAGTTGACCTAGAGAGGCAAGTCATATTGCTTATATGAAAGAAGTGAGATTCTTAACCAATTCAGAGCTGATTAGAGCCTCTAGTCCATTGTCAAAAAAAAAAGTAGAAGGCTAAAAGACCAGTATTAGGAAGACCAGCTTACATTTGCAATAATTATCTAATATACAAATTCCTCAAATAAACAGTGATTATTATTTTCAGATTAAAAATCGTTTTTTATTAACTTTTTAGCATATTACAGATTTCATACAGTTTAATTCATCAACCATCTATGTATTATATTGATAGTATTTTTTATATTTAAAAATTAATGTCTGCCTTAAATGACAGAAGTCTCAAAAAGAAAATATATATATTCACATGCTTTAGTTTTTCAGAAATATACCAAATTGTATGCTTTTTGTTACAAATGAGAGATAAAGTTTTTTTTGTTGTTTTTTAACAATCCCCATAATGCTGCACCTTTACAATTCCTGGAAAAAGAAGATTCATTCAATATTCACATGCTTTACTGCTATAACAGTTTGTTTTTTTCCCCCAGTTGGACAGGATGACAGTTTTTTTTTGTTTTGTTTTTTTTTCTGTTTTTCAAAAAGTTTGCTCATTCACATTTACTTGTCGTTTCAAATTGAGGAAAATTCTGATCTAGATATTCATTCACTGTTTGGTTGGCAAATTAGTTGATATTTAAAGTGTTTACTTGCAAACAAATCCATGTCATGTGAACGATTTTGAAAAGGTAGTGACAGTTACTGACAATTCTAAATTGGAAAATTATCACATTTCTCAATACTGATTGTTTTTTTCTCTTTAGTTCAACTAAGTGATCTTTTGGATAAAATTTCTCAAATGACTATAAGTATCTGTGAAAATCATTGTATAACTGAGAAAGTCTCACTCTCACATAGATATATGTATGTATGTGTGTTTATGTGTATATATCTGTGTGTGCACGTGCATATGTGAGTGTATGTGTATAATATATATACGTACAGGCTGCAATGGATAAATTGTGGTCAAAATTATGCAAAAAATCAAAATAACACTGACATCTCATTTTAACATATTTTTACCAAAATTACACAAGAAATATCTTGAAATACTAAAGAGTAAATTTGTTCAATAAAATCAACATTGGCTTCAACCATGGCCTCTAGATGACTTCAGAATCTCCTGCATCTCTTCTGGACAGTCACCTTGTTTAAGTTGGTAAATGCTGCCATAATCCTTGACTTCAGTTCATCTTTGGTGTTATAAGGAGTTTTATTGGTCTCTCACTCAACTGCGCCCCACACATAATAATCAAGGAGGTTGCAGTCTGGGGGAGTTAGGTGGCCAGATGTAAGTGGTGATGTGGTCACAAAAATTGTCTGACAGCCATGACTGGGTTCTCCTGCTTGTGTGACATGATGCAGTGTCTTGTTGCTCTTTTCTTATCAGAATGATCAAAGCGAGTTTTCTGAGCTAATGTATCTTCCTGATCACCATTAGACTTATCCAACTTTTTCTGAATACTCTGCACGGTCTGAAACTCTGAAATGTTCATATTGGAACTTTGTGTGAATGCCAAGCTGTTTCCAAATTTCTGGTGGACTGAATTGCGTCATGGTGATCTTTTTCTCATAGATGGTGCCCAACTGATCCTACTGTACTGTGCAGTTGACAAAAACAAACAACATGCATTAAATTAAAAATATAAAATGGCGACAATTTACCCATCACACACTATATATATATATATATATGTATGTGTATATATATATATATATATATATATATATATATATATATATATATATATATATATATGTGTGTGTGTATGTATATATAATGTATGTCTGTGTGTGCATGTCTGAATGATTTTTGCTTTAACTGTATAGTTATAGATATTACTTTTCATTTTGATTTATTTATTAATGTTTACTTATCTCATATTATTTCGATGCTATCTCGTAATCACAATTTTGATTTGGAAAATGCTGTGATCTATAAGTTCCTTGTGATTAATATATGTTCAACCTATTTCAGTTTATCCATTGTTTTTAATAAATTAGCACTGAAACAATGGGGTATCTATAAATATGTTAAAATCTAATTTGTCTAAGAGTAAAGTTAAATCTTTTAAAAATTAAGCACTCACTCACTTAATGTGAATTATGTTTTGTCCTGCTTATGTAAATTTTGCTATTGTGAAATAAGTTACTTTTCTGATGATGCTAGTCAAAATGGGTGAAAGTAGTAATTTTCAAACTTGTCATATATATTTACTATTCTGTTGGATTCTCATCTGATTTTATCTGTGTGTAAAAACTTTATATCATTATTAAGTTTATTCTATCTATCTGTCTATCTATCTATCTATCTGTCTGTCTGTCTATCTGTCTATCTATCTATATAGTTTGTGTGTGTAAAAATTTGATATTATTACTATTAAATTTATTCCGATGTTGAAAATAGTTTATTACTACTTACCATTACAAGGGGGAAATGAGTGGCCAACCAATATCAGTGTAGACTGTTGGAAAATTCTTATGAACATAAAAATTTATAGATAATAGTAACACAAATTAAACATAAATAAATACATTGTAATTAAATCAGCTAATTATTATTCCAGAAAAAATCAGGTTTTATCTAATAATAGCAGAAGCCTTGCCTGGCTTTCTAAATATCTAAAATTAATACAATCACATGAGTTCACTCAAATTGTATCACAGATTGTGACAATCTTCAGTTGGTATAGGAATGTTGATTCTGTTAGAAGTCTTGCTTCCAATCATTTAAGAATAGATTTTTATTTTACTGTTATAAATTTTCCCGAAAAGCATAAATAAACAAATGTAAAATTCTATTTTATTAATTTTGAATAATTTTCTGAAGGGAAAAATGCTGTCCTTGCTCCAGTACTATACAAATTTCTATTCAATCAAGAATCTTTTTCAACTTCAGTTGCATCATTTATTCCTATTCTTACCTTTCCCAAATGTATTAGTGTGAAGTAAATGCAGAGAGTTTTTCTACTGCTAACCAGTTTTTCTACTGCCAGTAGCATTGGTATTTCTTATAAATAAACGTTTACATAGATTTCTTCATTTAGAGCATTTCTGGTTTATATAGTGTCATATAAAAAGATGCCCTTTTCTGAAGTTTGGCTGGAAATAGCACCTTTTATGACCTAATGACTATAGAGGTCATTGCCACCTATCCTATGTTCATCTTTGAGTCAAGTTACTCTTATAGACTAATTTTCAGCCATTGGGTCTGAGCTGTTTGGCCAGCCATAAGATGCATCCAAGCAAAAAAAATTGTTAGCTTTGTAGTAATAAATACAAGTAGCAATGTGTGAGAATGTATGTTATTAAAGCCAACCTGATAAATGAGAAGAGACTGTAGAAGAAAGGAAAAATAGTGGAAGAAAATCATTTTCAGGTTATTTATGTTGGAGAAAAGCAATATGAGGTTAGTGCAAAAGTAATTGAATTTTTTTACCTGTTAACTTTAAAGCAATATATCTCAGAATAAAATGTATTAAACAAAATAAGAATCATTAGTATTCCTGTGTTGTTGCTAACAGTAAACAAATTTATATATTGCAATAGCATTTAGAATTTTGAAGTCCTGAAACTGATGAATTTTTCAAAGACATTTTGAGCTGTTACTTGGTTGTTGAAAACCATCTCTTGTTGGAAATTATCAAGATGCTTGAAAAAGTGATAGTTTGTTAGAGACATCTGGTAAGTTAAGTGGATGAAGGGTTTCATAGCCCATTTCGTTCAGTTTCTACAGAGTCATTTGCAAGATGTGAGGTCAGATGTTGTCTTGGAGAAAAACTTCTTATTTGAGTGACCATTGTTAAACATAAACATTTCAGTCTTGGGAGTATTTTGTTAATTTCCTGACAATACATTCCTACTTCAATAACTTTTCCAAGATTCAAGAAGTTGTAGGGGAGAATTTTACTTGCTGACCACAAAAGAGTAACCACAATCTTCTTTTGATGTAAATTTGGTTTTGGATTGTGGTTTGATAATTCATTTCTGTCCAGCCACTTTGCAAAATGCAGTTGTTGTAAGGAATCGATTTGTTTTTGTCATATCACAATGTGACTAAGAAATGGATTGTTTTTGTTATGCAATCTTTTTGCTCAATTTGTGTGGCACCTGATTGTTGACTTTCCTGGGTATGATGATAAACTATATCTGTGTCCTGGGTAAGACGATAAATTACATGACAACAAGGCCTTTGGTCAGGAGGTTTTGAGGAGTGTGGAACCACTTCTTAATTGCTGATGTTCTCAGGTCCACTCTGACCTGGTGTGGGAGCAGCTGTCAGGGTCCCAGCAAACAGTTGACTCCTGAAAAGAGGTCAAACACTATGAAAATATAAAAATAGGTTTTAATACCAGCAATACTTTTTTGGAAAAATTATTACCAGCAATACATTTTTGAAGAAAAAAAATTATTCCCTGCAATATATTATTACCAGAAGTTTACAAGCAGTACATTTTTGAAAAAAAAAATATTACCATCAATATATTTTTTGAAAAAAATATTACCATCAATAAAACTCTTGTTGGCATTAAATAACCCATTGAGGTTGATATGCTGTAAAACAAACCAAACGAAACCTGATTGTCGTGCTGCTTTTATTTTCCAATTTGGTGAAAATATCAAACAATTGTGAAATCCTCAACATTTAATTTATCTGCAACTTCTCAAGTTGTTTTGCATGGATCTGCTTCAGTAATGTTTCTCAGTTGATTATTGTCAATCACAATCTGTGACCTTCCTCTGCTCTATTAAGAAATTCTTGGAATTATTGTTCAGTTCTACATTTGTTGACAGATTCCTGGCCAAATGTTTGGTTGATACTGCTAGCAGTTTTCATTACCAGATCAGTCACTTTAAATTCTGTACAATAAAATTGCTCAAATTTACTTTTTTTTCCTATATTTAATTTGACAAGCTAAAATAAACAATAAAAATAAAACCATTAATCTAAATCCAGTGAAATTTTCACTTTAAAATGGTACTTACAGGAACACAGTTAATAGTTTATTGTAAAACAAGAATTAATATCTGTCTATATTTCTGAGATGCAGTATTGTAATTATTAATATGATTTACATTGGATTGTTGTCCTCATCTTTGTTGACATATTCACAACATTTCAGCTGTTGTGTATGCTCTGGCCTTCTTCAGGTGATTGGAATTTTGAACTGAACCCTTTATTTTGTCTACCAGGGAAGGTTTTTCTAGTTCCACGTGCCATGCCTCTTCTGAATATCTCAGTATCAGTTATTTCTCTTTAACTCGATTCTCCAAGTTTTTGTTCACCTCTGCTGTAGCTAGGTATTGAATACATAACTCTTTGGGTCAAGTGAAACTAGAACAATCTACCTCGGTGGATAAAATAAAGAGTTCAGTTTGAAATTCTAATCACCTGAAGAAGGTTGGAGCATACAGTGGTCAAAATGTCATGACAACAAAGATGAGGACAACTGTCCAAACAATGTAAATAGTGTAAACAAGGATTAATGTTTCAAATAATGAAAAAAAAAGATGAAACTAACTTAAAACTTATGAACTCTTTTTGTTTCAAGATCCACTAATTCTTTCTCATTAAATACTTAAGCTAAGTACTCTTTTTTTTCTTTCTTTTATATTAAAAATAAATTTGATTCTAATACTGAAGATATATATATATAAGAAAAAGAAGAATCGAAATTGGATTATTTTGCTGTAATATATTTGTGTCATAAGATACAAGTTCATACATATGGAATACTTATAATCTGCTTTAAGTTTGAGTCTCAGGGCTACTTTAATGATATTAATTTATACATTAAGTATTTGCATGGATGATTGTGCATACCTTAAAGCAATCAGAGTACTATAGAATAATTGTGATAATCTTGTAAGCACTTTTGCTAATTCATATATTTGATATGTATGCATTTGTTTTTGTTTTTTTAAGATTAATTTTCAGCTGTAATGAGAAGCGTATTTTTAAAATTAACAAATTTTCTCTCCAGATGCAGAGAAAGGAAAATATTCATACTGCTAGTCACTAGCAAATAACCAAGTCAAAAATTCGTATTTTGTCAGTTTCTAAGTACCATGTGTTATCAGGGCTTATGGTCACAACTGTCTACAGCTTCCCTTTTCTTGTACTATCTTTAAGCTCTACATTACCATGATTATTTAGAGGAAAATGGTTTCTCCTTGCTTTTCTATGGTTTTGAATTTAGAATTAACCCTAACATGTTACAACTAAGGCTAGAAAACCCAGTCAACCCTGCTATTTCACCCATAGTTGGGCAAAGAAGAGACAGATTCATGCCTTTCCTAAAAGCATTTGTATAAATTTAACATAAGCTGTCTCTGCCAGAATTTGAACTTGGCACATCACTTTTATTTACTGAGCTGTTAAACCCTTCTGTCATCTGTACGTCAAATCTGATATTTCCTTTTTCCATCATAAAGGTGGATGTACAACTGGTGTATTAAATAGCAACTTGGAATGAGAAATCATAGAGCTGAGTTTGAATTCTAGTTGAGTTCATTACATTTACTTACCCACAAATACCTTGGTAATGATATGAATCCAGTTCTTCTACCTTCTGATGTGGGTTAAATAGTAGGGATTGTATCTGGTAAATCATTTTTATCTCCAAAATATTGTTAATACAATATGCACTTGCAAAAAAATAAATAATTCTTACAACCCCAAAAATATAACCCACAAAGGGTGGATAAACTGTAAAAATAATCACTCTAGAATAGGATTATTGTCCTTTTTTTTATAATTAGCTTTTAAAAAGAAAACCTGGAATTAATTTTAAGGCTATGTAGGTACTGGTACTTATAGAGAAATTCCAACAAACTAATTACCTATGTTTACATTTGTCTATGCATCTATGTTAACAACTTATTACTATTCTTCATGTTTTAAATAAGACATGCTTGATATGAGAGTAAAAACATTGATGTTTGATGGATTCTTAAAACATGTTTTTATTTCCTGGAGGTCAGACTAGATCAGTGTTTTGCATTTATTATGTATTTATCTTTGTTGAGTAAAGACAGAACCTAGCAAAATAACCTATTATGTGACAGTGTGATGTGATATTCACCCAAGCAAAATGAAAGTTAATTTAAGTAAATAATTACAAAATAAGTCTGTGGTATGTAAATTAAAAATACTGATCATGATCTAATGTATTTTGCATATTTGTTTCTTTACTTTTAATTTATATTTTCCCATCATATGAATATTAATATAATCAAGAATGACAAGATATTATCTGTAAGTCATCATAATCAATTGGAGATATTGATTCAGGGCCTAGTTTGAGTACAATTTATATTGTATGGGGAGTTCCAGTGAAGTAAGCTTGTTGGTGCTGAAAAGAAGGAATAGTAAGAAAAGAAAGCTAAAATAACAGAAATATTGTAAGTATATAAAACAAGAATAAAGCAGGGTGTGGGAGGAATTATGAAAGTCTTGTTTTGATTTTGATAAAGAGAGCAAATATTTGCAGGCAGAACAATGGAATTTGATGTCAGAAAGAGAGCTAATATTCTATTTGTTGATATATTACTCTGTCTCAGTATTTCAATTGTTAAATCTTATACCCTAGATTGGGATGAAACAAAGGAAACTATTATTTTATTCATTATTATTATAATAGCTCAATTCTCTGTCAGTAAAACTTGTTTTGACCACTGGCAATTACTTTTCTTTTTTCCACATACAGTTTGAGTGCAGGAATTTAATCAAATTTTAGGTACATAGATTGTATAAATAGATTTTATAAATTCTGTATTTAATTATTTTTTCCTACTTCCAGAAATATTTGGTTGGTTAATAGAAAAATGATTAAACTCCTAAGTTGTGAGTGTTGGAGAGTGGGGAAAATTCAGTCAACACTCATAAGAAAAGCTGAAACCTTGCTATACCAGATTTTAAAATCTAGTATAGCTATCAGTACTAAAATGCAACTTTATTATTTTTTTTTATCTCCTGACAGAATTTGTTGTCACTAAGAGTAAGTTTAGCATATATACCCCCCCACACACACAAAACAGGTCTGTCAAAAGGACATTATTTTTTGTGATAGCACTATTACTGGAGACTCCCTTGTCAATTTTTCTTATTTTAAAAGTGTTTTTTAGTATTGCAATAAAACCTAAACATATGAAACTGGATTTATGCTTTCTCTTTTTTTCTTGAGAATTAGAGTTTGTGAAACTTTCGATGTATTTGTTTTATAACTTCTACCCATGATGTCAATAGTTACTTAAATGGATACTATCATGTGCTTGAATTTTGATTTAATATTTAATAATAATGAATTCTTGAAGTTTTTCATTGAAATTATCAGTTTAAAATGCTTTGTTTGCCCTATTCCAGAATTGAATTTGTTGTCTTATTTTTTCATATTGGATTGTTTTTATGTATATTTTGTTCTGATTGTTTTAATATTGAGTAGCACTTCATCAATTTCAATATTTTTTACATTTAAAATGTAAAGATTAAAATGTTGATTTTTCTGTTTATGCTTTTAACATGAATCTCATGTTTTAAACTGATGAATGGAACAGATATATGTTTAATATTTACATTACAATTGATGCTTGTTTTGTGATTTTTCTGAAATTAATTTCTCTTTTTTTTCTCTCTAATTTTAGGTAAGTAACAAATTTGATACAAGCTTCCATGTTTGGTGAGACACCTGCTTATTTTTTTTTATTCTGTTATATGAATTAAGAGAAATGCTGATGTGTGTATGTATGTATATATATATATATATATACACACTATATATGATGTCAGCTGCTGAGCAACATTTTTCACTCATGCCTGATAAGACATTACATTTGCATCAAAATTTATTCATAATATTTTGAACTCAATCTGAAGTCAAAAGAGAAATGGAAGATTATTTTACAGAAAAAAAAAGAAAAATTTATTTTACTCAGGGCCAAATTAAGAATATGTGGTGATTTCAATATTTGCCATAGGGAGTGGTTAACCCACTTATCCAAATACTGCTATTACTTCTCCATCAATTATGAATTAACCCAGGTTGTTAAGCCTACTCATGTTTCCAATATAGCTGGATATCATGCTAAACTTTTAAACTTTTTCCTCACCTCATCTCCTGATCAATTTTCCACTGATGTTATCTCTCTTGAGCACATCAAACCACTCACTAATCTGTCAAAAGTGATGGCAAACAAAAGGCATCCTCTGATGTCTCATTTCAAAGGACAGTCTTCTCATACACCAAAGGTAACTGGGATGGCTTCAAATCTTACATTGTGTATGTTCATCTCTCAACTTTTCTAAAATATAGAGCTTCCAGTACAGCCTCTGTCATTTTCAAATAGATTCTTTCTGGCATGAAAGGTTTGTGTACCAGAAGTGCCAACAAAGACTGAATATGTTGTAACCAAAGCTCACCATAACCACTACTAGCATCTCTATTAGAGGGTACAGTGTTGCACACATACTTTTGCTATTTTCAAAACTGCCCACAACCAATGCAATAGAGTCCTGGGAAATGCTAAGAGCAGTTATGCACAAGTAGTACAAGTCAAAGTTGAAAACAATAGAGTTGTGGAAATTTGCAAACAAAATTTTCAATAGAGATAAACCATTAGTGCTTTCTATTATAAATGACCCTGAGGTTATCTTAGCCTCGTCAGATGAACTTTTCCTCTAGAATAGAGCTGATAGAATGAAGGATTATGTTCTGTTTAAACATCAACACTTCCATGATTGAATTGTTTAAGGCAATATCCATGAATGACTGGCTTCTCAACTGTGAAATCCAAGTCCAATTTCATAAAAACTATTTTTTTATCTTTTAATTTTGTGCTGTTGAGTTTCTTGGTTGTAATAAAAACAAGATTGATTAAATCTTATAATGAAAAATGAAATAAAAATAATCTCAGTCTTTAAAAAAGAAATAATTTCAATATATTCAAAGGTGTGAAGTGAAGCATATTTATCTACAGTGAGGACACATATCATCAATATGTTACAATCAATTTCATTTAAATAAATAAAATAAATTATTTCATAAATATTACAGCATGTTTTTTTTATATTATATTAAAGAGAGAATATGATTTTAGGCATAAAATACTCATAATTCATTTCAGCAAGTTGTTATCGAATGCAGTAACTTTATAACAGGAACAAAATAGGCAAGAACAGAATTATTTGTATGACAGAAAATTATTTTAATGAAATTCGTTAAATATATTTATATCATGTTATGAGGAAGTAGTCTATCAGGATGTATCTGTGAGTTGTAAATCCTTAGAAGTATTTAGTTTGCTATAATAATAATGGACTCTCTTGTCGGTTTCAACATATAAGGATCTGATAACTTAACCAATTGATTCAGTTATGAATTTTGTGTGATAATCTTAAGTGGCACTTAAGACCCACTAGTGATTTGCAAAGGAGGCTGCATATGAAGCAAGAGTGAGGATTGTGGTACAAGGTCACTGTTTGATTGGCTGACCTTTTGGATCTTGCTCTCACTTACTCTTACTGTAATGAACATGCACATTATTCAGTTCAAGCCAGCTATTAACATGAAGAAAGTGAAAAAGTTGTCTGTGGATTTAAAACAATGAATTGTGAACCTGTGCAATTTAGGAACAAGTTTTTCAGTGCCCAAGTTAATTATTCAGTGTATCATGGGAAAAATATACTGAGACAAAAACCAGTGTAACTTTTCATGGAAGTGCCTAGAAGCCTAAAAGATTGCAAAGAATGATTATCTGTGAATGCAAAAAGAACCTTAAAGTTATGTTGATTGAAAGACCTTGTTTCTGATTTAGCAAGCAATTGTATAAATGTGTTGTCTTACAGTAAGAGCGTAATGAATATTTTCTCAGTAGTTAGTGTTTAAGAAAAACGCTTTTGCTCAAAAGTCATGTTTGTAAGTCTCACTTGGAAGTTTTATGTGCATAATTGGTAAAAGATAATGATTTTTGTAATTCAATTCTGTGGAGACTAAAATTGAATCAGTGGGTGTGGTAGAAAAGAGAAGCCATGAATTCTAGGTACCTCATCCCTAGTGTAAAACATGTGGATGGGAAGACAATCTTATGCTTTGGGATTATTTGTTGAAAATGGAATGAATCATTTTTGTAAAATCCTCAGAACCATGAAAAAAAGAAACATTGTGATATTTTGTAGCAAAATCTGAAAGATTCTGCCAGGTACTTTTTTTTTTGTAAGATGTTTCAATTTCTAACATAATAATGACTAGCAGTAGAGCCCGTCGTTGCCCAGGGATGTAACAGTAAGAGATAGATCAAGTATCGACCATCATAAAGACTGAAAAATAAAATTGACAAAGATTATTGTTTAAGGTTGATGGACACGCATGTCTTAATTAGTGTTTTTTTTTTTTTTTTTTTTTACGAATTGGTCAAACCCAAACTCAAACAAAAACATTGTTTTCAATCGTTATGAGTCTACCGATTGAATAGAATTTTATTATAAACAATTGTCTTGTAAATAGAATTTTTAAAGCATTCTGAATGTAAAAATAAAGGAAAAAGTGTGCAAGACAATAAGAAACACTACCAGCCAAAAAAAAGTGAAGTTTGGTTGAAATCGGTTGAAAAATGTAGGAAATCCGATTCCATATATAAATGAACACACACACACACACACACACAAAACCAACCTGGGTTTTATAATAAGTATAACTCAATATGAGTTGTCCCCCTTTCATTAATGCCTCTTAATCGTATTTTCAAATTGATTTCGTGCAAAAACAATTGTGTTTTTCCAGTTTTTGGCGCTGTCAGAACCACCGCAAGGTAATTTTAAGTAGTCCTGTGAAGTTTTGTTGAAATCGGTTGAAAAATGTAGGAAATCCGATCCAATATATAAATGTACAGACACACACACACACACACACACACAACCTGGGTTTTATAATAAGTAAGATACTTAACACACAAATTTACTGTTAAAACATTGGCTCAAAGACAAGATAATCATCAATTTAACCTGCTATGTACGAGTCTGGACCTGAATCCAATAGAGAATTTATGTGGAGAAGACTGTATATTCATATTACCTACTCTGACTTCAAAGATGAATTTGGTTAATATATTTTAAGGAACTTGTCTGGTGCAATAGGTCAAATGATATAAACATATAACAGTCTAGTATATGATATATAAATTAAAAAAAAAATAACAGTATACTGGATGATTTCACCTTCCCAGTTTGTAGAAGTGGACACAGTTGAATAACATCTGTTTGATGTAATAGGTAAAGATTTAGTGTAGCTGTAACAACTGAGGGATACAGGATTCTGTGCTAGAAAAATGAAACCCTCTCTCTGGTGGCAATTCCTGCTTTAGATTTTTCTTAGGTAACATTAGCAATGGTTGACCAGGAATATTTGAATTGAAAACTGTCGGTACCCAGAGATAATGCATAAATGTGATCACCAGTGGCTGACAAAAATAGTAACAATAAAACAGTGCTGGTACCACTCAATCTATCTATCAATGATCTGTACAGTGTATGTGGAATTCTATGGAATTTTGTAGTTTTGATCAAGAAGGGCACCATTATTGCCACCACAGCATTGGTTATTTTTAACTCATTGCTATTGGACCATGGTTTATAGGTACTCTGTCACCTGTGAGACAAGACATGGTTTCAACACTTTAAGGTAGATGGTTGAGTTTGTGTGAGAAGTTGACTTCATGTAGCTATTGATCTAGCCAGTTAGTAAGGATTGTGCAAGTTTATAGCATGAAGTGTGTTCTCTTGGAGTTGGCAAAGACTACAAGTGAAACTGCATTCTATCTTGACAAGTGTAACTCATTTATTTGCACACTTTTAGGTTTACTATATTTCCCAGTGATAAAGGTTTGTTCCAGCAAGTTAGCACATCAGTCAACCTTACTCTAATCATACTAGGTGAAACAAAATTTGTTTCAGATACACTTGGTTGATTTTCAGATACTCCATTGCACCACTTTCATGCTTATCAGATTTAAACTCCATTGAGGAGATATAGGAGATGTAGATCCCCTGAATTTCCCTGCAGCCATACTCAATAAAACCAACTAGCACCTTGTAGACTCCCTGTCATATTACATAGCCACTATTATTAGGCAAATCTAGGAGCTACACATTATAAATGGTTTCTAAGTTTTTTGGCACTTCAGTGTGTGTGTGTGTGTGTGCGAGAGTGTGACCTCAGATGATGCTAAAATAGACTTTACACTTACTAGAGAAGCTAGGTGTATTGGCAAGTTGATCTGAAAGATGACCTAGTCACTACCTGAAAATCTGCATTTCACCTGATGTCAGTGGCTGCCTCTGACATGTAAACATGTGGTCAACTTAGTTATGCTTAGGATGTGCACTCATGAGGAAAAAAAAATGACAGATAGATATATATATAGACATCCACCCAAGAAGGAAAAGAGAAAATCATGAGATGTAGAATCCATGTTAGGGGGAGCTCCAAAGTCACATACTTGCTAACAGAAATTGACAAAGTTTAATAAACAGTGGTGCTACTTATAAGAGACTAGCAATAGAGCCCAGCATTGCCTGGGGATGTAACAGTAAGAGATAGATCAAGTATCGACCATTATAAAAACTGAAAAATAAAATTGACAAAGATTATTGTTTAAGGTTGACGGAACGCATGTCTTAATTAGTTTTTTTTTTTTTTTTTTTTATGAATTGGTCAAACTCAAACAAAAACATTGTTTTCAATCGTTATGAGTCTATCAATTGAATAGAATTTTATTATAAACAATTGTCTTGTAAATGGAATTTTTAAAGCATTCTGAATGTAAAAATAAAGAAAAAAGTGTGCAAGACAATAAGAAACACTACCTGCCAAAAAAAGTGAAGTTTTGTTGAAATCAGTTGAAAAATGTAGGAAATCCGATCCCATATATAAATGAACACACACACACACACACAAACAACTTGGGTTTTATAATAAGTATAACTCGATATGAGTTGTCCCTCTTTCATTCTGGCAACAGAATCGTGTTTTATTATGTTTTCAAATTGATTTTGTGCAAAAACAATTGTGTTTTTCCAATTTTTGGCACTGTCAGAACCACCGCAAGGTAATTTTAAGTAGTCCTGTGAAGTTTTGTTGAAATCGGTGGAAAAATGTAGGAAATCCAATCCAATATATAAACGTACAGACACACACACACAATCTGCGTTTTATAAGTAAGATTTAGTCCCATGTTTTTATTAGTCTCTACAATAATAACATTACACATGTGTTAGTTGCTGAAAAGTTCATTACTTTTAAACTTAACATCTAAGCATGTTTTTGTTTTGTTTAGTAATAAAAAAAAGTATTACTTGAATACTTCAGTTAGAAAAATCATTATAGAATATTCTCTAACCTTTATATTTTTTCATATTCATCGTTATATTTTTTTCTTTAAAATTTTTCTGCATTTTGTTCTCAAATATAACTCAATATTAAGTTTTTAAAGAAGATAGTGCACCTGGGATACTTTAGTGCAAAGAATTTTGATGAAAAGTCATTTAAATATTGATCGAAAAAATAGTTTACTGAAAGGTTTTCTAGAACCCTTTACCTATTGGATCTGAAGTTGTTATGTACTCTTATCCTATGAGAGTTAAACATTATAAATGCATAGAAATCATTTAACCTTTCAGCCTAATCTTTTTGTTTTGATGCAAATATTATTCATTGAGCTATTTGATTGTACAAGACCTTTGTCAGTTGCCTACATCTATCAGTTTAATGTTGTTACTCTGTGTAAACTTTTCATGCATATTTTATTTATCAAAACTGGTTGTTGTCTTGTGTTTTGGTATGAATAGCAACTCTGGCCAAGTTTTTTTAAACAGTCTAACAAAAATAAAATAACCTTTGCTTTATAGTGGTTGAAGTTCAAAAGAATCAGCCAGAAATTTATATAAAAACCACATTTAAGTAATCTGGTTGAAATAATTCTTTCTTTCGCACAATATTTGCTTGAAAAATAAATGTAGGAAAAATATTAGTTCAACGATAATAAACAGAATTCGGTATAAACAGCTCACTGTTACCATTTATTTTTTCCAAATTATCTTGTTTAAGTCATTTGAACTTTAAAAAAGTCATAAGTTTATTGATCCTGTTTCTAAAGCTTTATCGCATTGTTTTTTCTTTTTTTTCATAAAATACAAATTATTTTTCATCTGATTTATAAGTCTTTTATTTGTTTTTATATATAGTAAATATATAAATAAGTACATTCCTAACAATTTTTTTATAAAAAGTTAATTTTCTTCTGAATGAAACATGTCGAGATTTTATTATTTTTATTGGAATATTATACATTCAAAGAGCTATTATTATTATTTCCAAATGCTATAACATTGCAAATCTTTAACCAAACATATGAATATGTATTAGTCCAAAATACATCTCTATGAAAATTTTATTTTGTATAGTAAGTATATTTTCATACCAAAAATTGATTTCTTTTTTTCTTGTAGGTAATTGAAGTACTTAAATATAGACTGCACAATGTTAAAATCATTCTTATAAAGCCAGTTTTCTAGATGTTTATTTAAAAATGTCTTCACATGTAAAAGAACTCTCTCTTGACTACAAGGAATGTATTATTTATTGGTGCCAACAGAACAATGATTAATAAAAAAAAAAAAGAATAGTTACCAGACTGATGTTAAACAAAAAGTGCTGTTACCAAAATTATGCAAAATTGAAGAAAAGTGGAAAAAGTCAGAGAAACAACAGAAGCAACCAAATTGACCATGCAAGCTGACCCCATATATCAGGAAACCAGTGGATGAAGACCCAAGAAAAATGGTTTGGGATTTTGCAAATGAAGTAAAAAAAAAAAAAAAAAATGTGTTGTGAATGTTTAAATTACAACAAAATAATGTCTTGAATAAGATGGGCTTATATGGCTAACTGCATTGTTGCAAACTACTTTTGAATTCAAGACATCTAAAGTTTGCACAGGATGATAAAGAAAAAAATTCAAAATTTTGGGACAGCATACTCAACCTCTTTGGGAATGATAGCATCTAACAATAGTCTGGATATTTTAGCTGGTCTGCAACTATACAGCACTTCTGCATTTATAACAAGGATTAATGTATTGTTTGCTGTAATGCATTTCTACTAGCATCTGTAATTAGTGTCACACTAGCCTCTCTGTTGTCTCATACTTAATAGGTAAGGCTCTATTCATTTCTCACATTGAGGTCTTGGTTGCCAAATGATTTGTTAGTACTAATTGATTTTTTGTCTTTACATGACTCCTTTTGATTGGTAATCACTTCAATTGAATGTGAGCACTCACATGTCGCTGGTGATAATGTTTTCCTTCAGGTATATTATATATATGCGGTTGCATGTAGAGTTACTTGTGACCTTAGGTTTCACACTTTTACAATCTTCAAACTGGTTTATTTTTTCAAAAGTGGATCTATTTATGCTCTATTTCTGTTTAATTATTTGTGTAAGGTGGGACATTTTCTACTTTGTTTGTTTGGGATAACAAAAAATAAACCAGTTTGTTTGAAGATCACAAAAGCATGAAACTAAAGGTCACAAAAAACTCTTCATACAACCACATGCTAGTTCTATCATGAATATTAAGCACTTTCCAGTAAATACTACACACATGCACACACACACACACACACACACACACATTATATATATATATATATATATATATATATTAATTGGTGTGTTAAAAAAAAATAAATGTGGACAGATTTAAATTTTGTTATAAAGTCGTAACTAAACTCATTATAAAAGAAAAATTATTAAAGATTAACCAAAAATGGTTTTTCTTTCACTTAATAGGAAGTGGTAATATTTATATTTTTAAAAAAGAAATCCATAAAGATAATCTTTCAAATTTTTGATTTAGATTCATTAATTTACTTTTGGGACATGCAGGTGGTATAATGGTTACTGGCATGGAAAGTGGAATTGTAGGCCAAGTTCAAATTCTGGCCTAGTCTGTTGTATTCACTTCACACTAATGCCTTTGGAAAAGGTATACCTTCATCTCTTCTCTGTGCCAGCTATGGGTTAAATAACAAAGAAAACAGGGCTTTGTAGCCATGGGTGGTTACCCCTCTAGGAGAAAACTAGTCAGAATTAAAAAATGTGGAGAAGGTAGACTAATACATTTCCCCAAAATTTTCCCTGGCAATCTACATCTATTTAAAAGACTCATGATCACCTATATCCTGAAGGGATATGGCATTTTAAAAATATGTACTCATAAAGATGAAAATTAAAAAAATAATATAATGGCATATGTCGATTTTTTTTTTTTTTTTTTTTTTTATTATGCATGACTTTTATTTCATTTTGGCAAGTTGACTTTGTTTCTCATTAGCATTTTAATTAAAAACTGAAATCCTATATATTATTTAATGCAAAATATATTTTATATTTTATGCTGTTATATGGATTATGGAGAAAATTACTTGTACATAAATATAAAACATTAAAATCCAAGCATAGAAAATATGCAGATGGAAGTTACTAAGCAACATTTTAGTAGAATTTATAGAGCATTTATGATTATTAACCTAAAAAGTGTACTCATTTGGTATCAAGATCCATCTGAGAAAATACTAATAAATTTGTAATTTTGTAGCATTATCAAGGTCATAGCTTAATTAACATGGAATTAAAAAAAAATTGTTTGGTCAGATTTCATGAAGTAGGTTGGGATAGAAATTTTGATTACCATTTCTTGAAATCATTTTCACTCTGTGGTTAATTGTGACAGATCTCAGAATACTAATTATGGGTTAAATTTGTTTTATATTTTAAAACCTCTTTATTCACCAAATTATGACATGATGACAATAAAGATATAAACTGATAGCTTAAGTTATTTGCTTTCTTAATTATTTCATGATTTTCAATTTCTAATATATGATTAAAACTATACATATGGTTTATAGGAATTGCTTGAAAAAGTATCCTAAATGATTGTCTCTTATGATACCCACATAGTGCCCACAAAAAATATGATTGGATTATATACGTATGGATTGCAATTTCTGCCAAAGATCAATGTGTAGTATCTGTGCATTTTGTGAAAATATTTTGTGCATATCCACACACATACAGATACACACAACCTTTATATATATATATATATATATATATATATATATATAAAGGTTGTGTGTATCTGCTAGAATCTCTGAACATTAATTAAAAATAAAGTTGGTTGTTTGCATATGTAAGCATGCAAATATAAAACTAAAACATTAAATAATTTGGTTTTTATCATTTATATCTACCAATGTGTATTTTATATCTTACTAAATTTAGTGGTTCTTGCTTAATAGATAATGTTTTGTGGATGATTCTTGTAATTAAATTGCTTAGTTATTCAAATAAATTTATTTTCTAGCCTGAAAGGAGGTAAGTACCTTAAAATTTAGATCACAGCTTGGTAGCAAATATAAGCAAGCAATATATAATGGGAAGTAGGCATTGTAGTATTTTAAATCTTTTTGGTATATTCTGATAATTTAACAGATTTTATAAATTATGATTGTATAACATGCTGTGTATGAAAGAAACAACATTAAACTGTTTAAACCTTTTGAAATACTTTAATTATTATAATTTTGCTCATATCACTTTACAATATACAAAACTCTTTTAAAGAAAGAAATGGCTGTATCGTGCTGCAGTGGAGTGTAGGAAAGAGATTTAACCCATAGCTAGTTAATGCTAGTATATACATGATGATGTGCATTGTATTTCATATCTATAGATTATTATTATTGGTTATGTTTATTTGAATTTGTTTATAATGATATTTTGGGGGTAATGATTATGAAACTTAAGATATCAAAAAAATATTGAGACTAATGAGATTTGAAACAAGGTTATTTGTGATTCCATAAATAAATTCATTTGAAATCATATGTGAATGAACATTTACAGTTAAAAAGGTTGGACACCATGCATGTTAATACAAATGAGATAAAAATCAGAAAAGATATTCTCACATATAACAACTGAAATGTTTAAAAGTGCTTTCGGAATATCTTAGAGTAAAGATAGGTATAATGAGTTAAAAAAAAAGAAGCTATTATATAATTGTAAATATTTATAAAGTTTTATTGTTTCCTGAAATGAATGCTTCATTATATTTTTTAATAAATTAAACATGATGTTAGCACTATAATTGTTGAATATAATGATTTAATGTGCTAACATTAAGTACTATGATTATTTCATTCAATTTCCTGTAATAAAATTTTTCACATTTAATTTTATTTGATCTGAAGGTGATTATGGGTACATACATTTTATAAATAGTTGAATCTAGTAGAAATTTTGTTCCTATTGATTTTTGTCCATATTGAACATAAAAAATGAGTTTCAAGTCATACAGAATATAAGTAAATTTGTTACAAGTTGCTAATGTATATTTGCCAGAAATAACTTATTGAGGTGTGATATTAATAACATTAAAATTTTGGTTTGTTTCTCTTATATTTAAGATGATACGTTTTTTTTTTGTACTTGCGTTTATTGTTTTTTATCCTTTGTCTTAAGAAATAAGGGTTAATTTATTCATGTTTTACTGGGTGAATATTTATCCTTTAAAATTGAACAATTTTAATTGTTTAATTAAATCAAAAATATCTTATTAGTACATATTTTTTTATTTCCTTCCTCAAAAATAAATTTGGCAAACTATAAAATTTATGGCAAACTTGAACCTTTGTGCCTGCACCCCCCCCACACACAAAAAACAGCTTCAAAACGTTTTTTTCTATTGACACTGCTATTATTTTAACTATCTTCACTCCTCAGCAATAAATTTATGAATAAAAAGGTGTTTTCATATTTATTTCTTTATAAGATGATAAATATTGCATTGCATTAGTTTTAATACAATTGTATTAATTTTTAGAATGTTGTAATTATAAGATTATATATAAGTCTAATAAATAATGTTTAACATTTTTGTTGTAAATTTTTAAGAACAAAGAAAATCTATAAATTCACTTTCATATGTTAAGGTTTTATTACAATTCTAATCATTGCTTTTTAAAACAATGAACATTGCTAAGGAGTGAAGGTAATTAAAACAATAAGTGTCAATGGAAAAACCATCCTTTTGATGCTCATTTTGAGTGGGGGTGGGAATGAAGGTCCAAGTTTGCCATAAATTTTATATTTCTCCAGCTGTCTGTTAAATTGTATAAGACACTCTAATAATTTATTGAAGCATTTCCCTAAATTTGTATCTTATTAGAATATCAAATATATCAAAAATGTTGTAATTTCTTTTTTTGTTTTATTTAAGTTAGAATATTGCTTGTAATCAAATCAAAAGCAATTGTCATCTTACAAGTGGGTTCTGAAAAGTTCTCAGCTAAACCAAGAAGATCTTTTAAAAACAAAAAAAAATCTGATGTTTAGTTATTCGGTTGGATTTGGGGAAGTTGATAGAAGCAAAGAGTTTTTCAGCATCCCCTTGTAGTGGTTTTCCCTATAAGTTATCAGAAAAAAAAACATGTTGATTACACATCCAGCATACTGTACTTCATTTGGCAAAGTCATTTCCAATCTGCCTTGTTTTTATCGGTTCATATATGTTAATCTCTCATAAATATTTATGGTCAATAGTCTCAATCAGCATGCTGACCACTTCATTGTCTGCCTTGTCTTCTGTAATATCTTCATGGTGCACTATTTGGTCAAATGTTAGGCTGGTTTGCTTGATACACATGCATATAAGTGACAGTAGTAACAGTGTTTGCTGTAGCATATGCATTAGTCTCATTTGTTATATCTTATCCATAGGATTATAAATTGTGAAATATTTTTCTATATGAAATCAATTTTATTTTCATTAAATTACTTCAATTAAATACATTTTAATCAGGTGTTAATACAATGTACTCTAGTATTTTACTTGTTTCTTTCTTAGAAATTTTTTTGGTGGTGGAGAAATACATTTTTCTGGTTTAAAAATGATTTATGACACTTGAAAATGATAATATGATAAGATAATATATAAGACATTTTTAAATAATTAAAAATTACTTTTATCTCAAAGATTATATGGTTTACTTTATTGACCAGAATGTTCATTTTCATTATTATACTTACTATGTTTTGGCCATTGTACTCTCTGACCTTCTTCAAGTTATGTGCCTTTGTACTTGGTAACCTTTTTGGAATTTCAAACAAAAATAGCAAGATGAGAAAAGCATATAATAATGATAATTCCTCATCTAAAAAAAAATTCCAACAAAGATTATCTCAAATATATCACTGATGCATGCATAAAGTTTATAATGCAATTTAATGCAAGTCAAGCTGAAATTAATGATATCTATGCACATCTTCTCTCGTATTCAGTCTAATATCAACTGTTGATAATCCTCTACATTCATATTTGGGGTCATTTTGTGCTCTTTTATTTATAATATTACATTTTTTGTATATTTGTATGAAAGAAAATATGTAATACTTATTTGTGGTTTCATAGGAATACATATTAATTGTATAGTAGGAAAACCTCACAAATGAATATGTTGAAAAGTTCTGGGTCTATCATTTTACCTTCTGTTGTGTTCCTATACTACAGAATTTGAAATTTGTGTCTTGCTTCTGCTATTGGGCAGTTCACAGCTTGTGATAAGGTTAACCTAGCCCTGGAGATTACAAAGTTATAACAGATTCTCCTTCACTGCATCAAAAGGGAAGGAGCAGCATATTATGTCACCTGTATAGTAGCGAAAACCTACCACTTTGGCAGGGGTTAAGTAAATACATGATCAAAGTATAGTATTTATGTAATCTATGAAAAGTGTTACATGTACAAATACACTGATAGTAAATAAAATTGTAACACCTTGAATAATGATATCAATTTTAACTTTGGTGCAGTATGTGCATATTAGGAGATACAAGATATTCTGATTAAATTTTCAAAATCATTGGCCATCTTGTAACATAGTAACACTCATACCAGTGCATCTTCTGAGTTTGAACTTTTAGATGCTGCTATATGATTCAGCATAATTAAAGACTCCTGTGCAAGCAGTGTTATGTCACAGAGATACATGTTCTTTTTTATTAATTAGAGCCATACGAAAAGTTGGATGTTGGTGGGGTTTAGATGTTGGCAACAGTAGTTAAATGAATGTAACTATACCTATAGACCAGGTTCTGGACAAACATGCAGCACTTACACTTGCCAAGACTGAAGTATTTTAAGGGAAGCAGTGATAGACTGTATAGTATGCCCAGCATAGATCAGAGCAAATATAGCTCCAGCAGTGTCATCATGGACTGTTGAAAATATTTATTAGCAGCAACATGATAAGCATGTGTATCTTGAGTTAAACTACAACATTGTGCGCACCTCCATTGGTGTCGCAGGAGGTTTGCCTGCAAGGTCAAATGACTCTCTGTAGTGTTCAGGATTGAGAGCAGGTTTTGCACTCATGCAAGTAAAAGTGCAATGTAAACTTCTTCATTTACGACACGAGGGACACATCTATATTGTAGAAAACTATAAATTACTACTCTCACTTGACTTTAGTGCTTGTGGAGGGAATCTTTAGTTTCTGCAAGAAGACATCATTGTGCTTTTCAACAGAATAACACCTTTTTTTTTATCATTTCTCTCCAAGCAAGGCAATAAAGCCACTAGGATGCAAGAGGTTATAAGTGTTAGAGAATATGTGAAAAACTATTATTAAGGAAAGAGGACAATAGAAGAATAAGAATTAAGCATTTACATTTTTGAAGATCAAATTTGTGCGAAAAGCAAGAAGCCCAAAGAGAGCTCCACAAGCGAGAAGTGTGATAGAATAAACTCTTATCATAAAAATTACAGTTACATCTGGTCATTTCAACTGCAAAATGATGAGACCTAGCTGCCATAAAGTCTACGTGCCATAGAGGAAAGTTCATTAGAACAATTATCAAATTATTTATAGAAAAAGCATGAGGAAGCTACGTTACAGTGATAGGAAAAGGACTAAAGCTTAGATTCCAGGTCAGAACCAATAACATTGCAGATTCTTCTTTGGATTTTCTCAAGAATATCTAAATATATAGCATGAGCACCATACCAGATGCAAGGACAAATGGTAAACTTAAAATTATGTAATATAGATTCTGGTTAGTAAAATTGTCTAGCACAACATCGTGAACCAACTTGTCACGCTAAACAATTTTACCTGCCCACACAGTCAACATGTCTGGCAAGATACTGAACAATTTTTCAGGCTGTTACAATTGCCAGACCTGTCTCCCACTGATCATTTATAGGACATGAAGGGAGGATCTCTGACTTGTTCAGCCCACCTACAACTCTTGAAGTATTGTGTCAACAGGTGCAGAACTGTGGGATAATGTATCACACAATAGTATTCCTCATCTGTATGATAGTATTGCATACAAGAATGCAGGCCTACATTAACAGTCAAAGAGAAAGAGTGAGACTTGAGTGCTGTTGATGTAAGCCTTATTTTTGAATCTGTGAATGTATTATGATTATATATTATCTGTTTAATCTTGAGTAAATTGCTCATATTCAGTGAATTGCAGTTTTATTTTCCATCAGAAAGTGTGTGTGTATGCATGTATGCGTAACTATGTGTATGTATATTGATTAATATTGTGAGAATGTGAATAGGTTTGTGTGACAGATTTACTCACTTAGATTTATTGGTGTGAGTCTGAAATGATTTTAACAAAGTCTCTTTGAATATTTTATCTAATTAAAAATGGCAGTGTAATTTCTTGTGCAGATGTATGCATAGGGTGGTGGTTATTGGTGTGGAAAGTGGGACTGACGTGCTGAATTCAATATTCAAACAAGGCTGTTACATTTGCTTTCGTACAAATATCATTAGAATCCATCTCTTCTCCTCCCCTGCTAGGAGTTAATAGCAGAGAAGACTGGACTCTCTAGCCTTGGTTGGCAACTAGTCTAAGAGTAAGATAACTGTGAATTCAAAACTGATTAGATGTGGGGCTTGCAACTAAACTCCATTTTATGGAAACTGCAGCAGCAATGCCTAATATGGTAATTCTGTGGTCCGATACTACTCTGAGGAGTTTACAGGATTTACTACTATTACTACTTTTCTTTATATGTAGTTATTATTATTTTCAATTACCATATATACTCATGTAATGTGCAATATTTATTTTAAATAATAGCTGTACTTTTTGACTCCAATAAATGGATATATAGTTTGGTCAATGGTGTAGTCAGGGCCAGCAGTACATATACTAATTTTATATCTCATGTATGATGTAACCCTCTTAAAATTATCTTTAAAATTAGGTCTTCTAAAGTTGTATGATATGCAAATATACACGGTAAATATGATTCAGCAATTAAAAACAATTTCTCTTTAAGTAATTTTAATGCAATTTTGATTTTCTTCCAGTAGTTATGAGTTTAAAACTATTGAAGTTTTGATTTATATTATACAATCTTTCATCTTAAAGAGTTACTGAAAATTATTGGTAAATCAGTTGCTCTTTATTTTCAAGTTAGTATTTTCTCATTGTTACTTACAGGCATTTTTTCAGTAAGACATTTTTTTTTTTAGTCAGAAAGATACTTGAGAATAGTTTACAAAGTATTTTATCTTCTTTAAGAGCTTTTATAATCCTAAATAAGAGTAGTTCTTTGATATTCCTATATTGTTTTTACTCTTTTACTGTCAGGGTTCTGAATGCTGTACAGCTTTACTTAAAGAATATTTAAGTATCTCTTGTTCCTCCTTTATTGTTTGTTTTACACGTGTTTTTTTTTTTTTACATTCTTTTCTTCATTTGATTTATGTTCCCTTGTCTGTACCTAATATTTTCTCCCTTATTTTTTATCTTCTCTTTTGCCATTTCTCCCTAATACTTATTATTTATCCCCCTTTTCCACTCTGTAATAATGCCTTTCATTTTACCACTCCTTATTCTTTCTCAGTAATGTTCTTCTTTATGATCTACTTGCTTCCTTTGATTCTTTTTGTAATACATTTTCTTATTTTCTTTTTCTGCCTATTTGTCTATCTGGAATACAGCCTTCCTTTTTCATGATTTTTCCTTTTCAACCTCTTTGTTCTTTTCCTTTTCTTTCTCTCTTATCACTGTGTATAACACATTGTTACTATTTATGTAAAGTGGTAAGAAAATTAGTTTACATACCAGGCATCTCCCCTTTTTCTGCCCACAAGATCACAGATTTTTTCTCTTTTAGGCTAGTAAGTGCTGATGGTCCCAGCAGATGGAAGGCCAGTCTCATTATATAGCCTATCCTCATGAGCATGCTCCTCCCTATTTGTAGTCCCCTGGCTGTTTTGACATCATTGCCACTAGACCCTGACTTGTACTTACATCTCCCATTGCATCTTGTTTTGCTCTTCTCATTACGAGGTAGCCCTACCATTTTTGCACATGCCATTGATTCTAATTTTGCTCATCTTCATGTACCATGAATTTCTTTCAGAACCACACACTCATTTCTTCTTATTCCATACAAAGCTTACTTTTATCACTGCTTTCATATAATGAAATATTTTTTCTGATGCATTGTATTTTAATAAGAATTATTGAATTTTGTTTAATCCCTGGTTTTGGATCATGAGATTTCAGTATGTTCTATTTGGCACCTTTTACAGAGTAAAACTAAAGGTTGCTGAAATATAATGTATTTAGTTCTTAAAAACAGTTGGAAGAGTGTTTTTTTTTTTTTTTTTATATCAGAGAGCTATCTGCCTGTATTTCTGAGATTAGGTATTATGTACACTATTTACATTGTTTGGACTATCGTCCTCATCTTTGTTGCCGTATTTATCACAACGTTTCGACCGTTGTATACTCTGGCCTTCGTCAGGTGGTTGGAATGTCAAACTGAACCCTTTATTTTGCTCACTGGGGTAGACTGTTCTAGTTCCATGTGCCATGTCTAATGGATGTCAGTTATAGGTTATCTCCTGTTAATTCCCCTCTCCAAGTTCTTCACTGCCTTAACCAGAATTACCAATGAAGAAGACCAAAGAAGGATCCAAAATGACCTGGATAAATCCTTCAGATATGAATTCAATATAGTCAAGGTTTGCCAAGTACAAAAATTAAATAGATTGAAAAATCAGAAGGTGACGCACAAGGTCCATCACCCACTGATGAAAGCAGTAATCAACATCAGCCAATATCAGCTGAGTGCCTCTGAGGAGTCAGTATTGAATAGGGGTCTCAACTTCACCATAATCATCAGGCAAGTGCCATACTTGGACTTCATTGCAAGAATCAAGGAAGTGGCTTTGAACTTACCTCAGACTCAGGCGGATGAACTAAGATGGAAGGTGAGACAGACCTTAGAGAAAGCCAAGCCTCCCAAGTAAAACATGAAACTGGAGAGGCTTGCTATCAGGTCACTACAGAGGAACGAAAACAATCATACTACCAACTGACAAAGGCAATGCAACTGTAGTGATGGACAAATCAGATTACACAGGTAAGCTGGAAGACCTCATTAGTAGTTACAGTAAAGTAAAAAAAGAATCCTACAATGAAAACAGAACTCAAACTGTCACAGATACTAATCAAGAACAAGGATCACTTCACACCTAAAATATATAGGCAGTTGTCACAATGTTACACCAAGCCACCTCACATATATGGTCTCCCTAAGATTCACAAAGATGGTATTCCGCTCAGGCCGATTGTTATTTGCCAAGACTCTGCATGCCACCCTCTGAGTTGCTTCCTTGTAGATATAATTGGTCCATTGATCAGAAAGTCACTTTCATATGTCCAAAACTACGCCCACTTCATGGAAATAATCAAAGATGTCTCTATCCTATCCATCCATATGGTGAGCTTGAACGTGGTGAATTAGTTCACCAAGGTACCCATGGAGGAGACACTCTCAGTAGTCAGATTGACTTCTGACTCATCCCTAGGAGAATGGACCAGTATTCCAATATATAATCTGATAGAGATGTTGACTTTCTGTACACAAACAACACACTTTGGAATGGGATCACACATATATCAACAAGATGAGGGCTTAGCAATGGGCTCGTCATTATCACCAGCAATGGTAAATATATACATGGAATAGTTTGAGGAAATGGCATTAGAATCTATATCTCTAAGGCCAACTCTGTGGTTAAGATATGTAAATGACACCTTCATACTCTGGCCACACCAGGAAGATGTCCAGGTTCTACTGGACCATGTGAACTCAATAAGACCTTCGATACAGTTCACAATAGAGAAAGAGAGTAACAACATACTCTCATTCCTGGATGTTCTAATATCTCGAACAGAGCATGGGTTCAAGACATCCATATACCACAAACCGACATTATAGGACAGTACCTCAATTTCAACTCCCACCATCCATACAGCATAAGGAAAGGGATCGTTCGCTTACAACATCGATTAAAAGTCATAAGTGGCAACACAGAGTCATTAGATAAAGAATTGGTCAGTATAAGCAGTACCCTACAATGTAACAACTATCCTGGGTACATGGCAGCAGACCCAATAAAACGGGATAGGCAGGTACAAGAGGAGGACAACGACACTCAGAAAACAGTCTGCCTGCCTTATGTGAAGGGGTTATTGGAGAAAATACAAAGGATCTGTGGTCCATATAACATCAGGACAACCATCAAAAGCTGGACGACACTTCGCAGATATCTCACCCATATACTCCCCCACCATAGAGGAGAACATGACTAAAGACTGTGTGTATGCCATCCTATGCAAATTCAGAAAGAAATATAAAGGGGATACATACTGCCCCCTTAAAGTAAGCCTTCAAGAACACCAAAAAGCTGTAACATAAAGGAAGTGGAAAAATCTGGCATGGCTGACCACATATGGAGCGAAAAAGGAGATCACCACCCTCTGTAGGATCAGGTTGAAATCATAGACAAAGAATATTATTGGAAAATTCATAAACTTAAGGAATCAGCACATATGCTAGGCCACAAAAATCTCCTGAGCCAACCAAGCATAGAAATGAATACAATATGGGAACTAGTAATAATTAGTGCCAGAGAAAAGCAATAGTAAAAACAAAAATTGTAATGTAAGCTCTGGTAAAAACATGCAATGATAACTGCAAAAATTGCAATATGAGTACTGGTAAAAAACTGTAGCTGAAGACATTAGGTTTATAAGTCCCAGAAATTCATACACAGATGTCCTCAAGGACTCATGGCACAGTGGATAAAGGTGTGAGTAGGATCCAGTGACAGGACCCAAAGACTGCAAGATAATACATGGTTAAGGCAGTGGAGAACTTGGAGAGGGGATAACTGATATCCATTAGACATGGCACATGAAACTAGAACAGCGAGTGAAATAAAGGGTTCAGTTCAACATTCCAACCACCTGAAGAAGGCCAGAGCATACATCATTCATTTTTTTAAGATTTTATTACTATATATATATATATATATATATACATATATATATATATATATAATTTTGTTCAGTAGATTTCTTATTTTTAATTTAAAAAATTATCATTTCATCCCAAGTTAGGCAATTAAGATGCAAGGGGTTACTGAGTGTATAAGAAAAAGAAAAGCATTAAAGAAAGAGAAGAATAAAAACAGGAATTAAGAAGACAGAAGATAACAATTGATATTGCATTTACATTTTTGAAGATCAAAGTTGATTGGAAAGTAAGAAGCCAGAAGGGAGTTCCACATGTGAGAAATGCAAGAAAAGAAACTGTCTGTATAGAACTCATGGTTACATCTAGCCATTTCAACTGTAAAATGATGAGGCCTAACTGTCAATCTAGTGCTGTACTTAAATTCATAAAGTCAAGATACCAAAGAGGAAAGCTTATCAGAACAATAGTAATTAGATGATTTTTACATTTTCTTTCTATCAGTAAAGAGGACAGAATAAACAGCTGTATGTTTAACATTAAGAAACATATAAAATGATATGGAAATATTTAGAAGCATATAGAATTTGTGTATACTGCTGAAAAATTATTTTGATAGTACTTCTCTAGCATATATTCTTGTAATCTAAACATTATCAGATGGAACCCTAAAACTGTTTCTAAAAATTTCTTTTTATGGAGTTTGAATTTCTAAAATAATTAAAAAAAAAAAAAACAAAACAAGTAATCTTTACATAGCAGATTTTCATGTCTCAATGGGATCCAAATTCTGTAAATTTGTGATAGATCACATTTGAGTAAAGAGGTGCCTCAATTTGGTGTCTATTAACAAACACATGCTGTAATGCAAGCAACTTCCTATTTTTCACTTTCACAGTTCTGTGTAACTGGAAAGCAACCATTTAATCTAGTTTCTGTTTAACAAATATGAATTGCATTCCTTGGATCATAATGAGAGCAGGGTCTATAAGAATCATTTTATATTGCACATGGTTGTAAGTAGCAGCAGTAAATAAAGAAGTCATTGATAAAAAGGAACATCTTCATTGTGTGCTAGGATAAATAGCAAATAATCATTTTTTTTTGTATAATTTTTGCTTATATTAATAAATATATGCCATTTTCTCATATTCATGAAGTAATCTGGGATTAGATGCTGAAAGAAAAATTAAAGATTGCCCATTGGGAAATGGTTGGTGGTAAGGCTTTAAAAGACGTCTACTCATTCTAGTTTTGTTTGTATTGAAAAAATCAGGTTATCTGATGTGAATATTATTAGAGAACTATTTTGAGCTTTAATGTACATCAAGAAAGAAAGATTTTATTTCTTCTTTAAAGATTTGCACTTATATTTTTGATTTCCCTTTCTCCTTTTATAACTGGACATATAGCTGAAGGTTTTAGATGACCAATGTAAATCATAGTGTATGGTTTTAAATAGATGAACTGCAAATAGAGGTTTTTGATTGTCTCTACAAATATAAACAGCTTTTCATTCTTGAGGAACTGTATTGTAGTTTTTAATTCTTCTATGCTTTTATCTTAACAAAGCTTATTTTTATGACATCTAATTATGAGAAGAAAAACTACATCTGTTTGAATCATATTAGTTTTATTGCTGCACAAATTATAGTTCTGGAGTTTTTTTTTCAGTGGTAACATACTTTATAAGTATGATCAACTAAATGGTTGTTTCCTTTCAAATTTATGCTTTCGTCATAAAATTGATCTGATCAGATATTGAAATTGATTTTCATTACTGATGAAGAAAAAGTAAAATTTAAATTGAATTACATTATTGATTAAATTTTATTTTTTGCTTTCTTCAGTAATTTGAAATTCAACACATTAAACCTTTTTATAAATATAAGCAAAAGAAAATGCTGACCTTTTAGAAATTAAAGAAAGCTCAATCATTAATATATTTACATAAGAATCATTGCCTACTCTCTAAGAATTTCAATGTAAAGCTTTTTTGTTTTTCTTTTTTCATAATATTTTATCTTTTAAGTTGATGGATCTTGATTACTTTGCTTTCTTGAATTTTATGTTACAAATTTGTCATGCATATATCTGAGCTTTGTACAAAATAAAATTATAGGTACATTTTATAATATAGATTTCTAAAACATTTTATATCCTACAAAATATATAATTTCATCTTCTTTAAATATGGAGCTTAGTATGTGTGTGTGTCTATATACATACACACACACACACACATATCATTTGAACCCCAAGCAAGACAATAAAGCCACTAAAATGCAAGAACATAAACATTATTTAGGAGAGAGAATAATAAAAGAACAGGAATTAAGAAAATAGAAGATAATGATTGCTATTGTATTTTAAAGATCAAAGCTGATTGGAAAGCAAGAATCTGAAAGAGAGTTTCACACATGCATAGAATTTATGGTTACATCTAGTCATTTTGATAGTAAGAAGGCAAGACCTTGCTGCACATCTAGATATGATTAAAGTTATCTTTGTCAAATTTGGACCATGTGTTTGTTTCATTGGTGTGGAATTGATAAATACCTGAACAAGGCATCCTTTTTCAAAATCCACTAATAATCTGAAACTATTTGACAGATGCATTTCAGTTACGAAATTAATTCCATTTATAAATTTCTTGCATAAGCCATGTGCTTCACAATCCAGATTCATAAGTAAAAAAAAAAATCTGTCACACCTTACGATCATGTCAGTTTGAATATTATTTACTTATTATTCAGCACATCCTCACTTTGTCATCAATTGCAGTAATATGAAAACACCTTACAAAGGTACCTTTAAATTTTTTTATGAAGAAACCCTTAAGAAGAGTGTTTAAGTTTTGTGATAAAAACGTTCACAAACAACACAGAAGTGGAAAGATTATATTGAATCAACTGCTAGGAAATTTGGTTCAATGTGTCATGCAAGACAATTTTTCTTGCCAGAATTTGTCTTACATATTTATAAGTCTATCATTCATCCTTGCTTTGAATATTGCTGTCATGTCTAGTCTGGTGCTCCTGCTATATATTTAGAGATTTTTGATAAAATCCAAAGAATCAGCAATGTCATTGGTCCTGTTCTGGCATCTCGGCTTTAATCACTTTCTCACTACTATAATGTAGCTCTCTGGCTTTTCTATAAATAGTTTTATGGTAATTGATCTGAACTTTCCTCTATGGTACCTAAACTTTAGGAATTTAAGTGCAGTGCTAGATTGGCAGCAAGGTCTCATCATTTTACAGTTAAAATGACAAGATGTAACTGTAAGTTTTATGCTAACGGTTTGTTTTCCCACACTTCTCACTTGTGGAACTCTCTTCCAGCTTCTTGCTTTTCATTCAACTTTGATCTTCAAAATTTGAATGCAATGGCAATCATTATCTTCTGTCTTCTTAATTCCTGTTCTTTTATAATTCTCTTTCCTTAATAGTGTTTTTTTCTTATATTCTCTAACTCTCAGTAACTCTTTGCATCTTAGTGACTTTATTGTCTTACTTGGGGTGAAATGATTAAAAAAAATGGTGTATAAATGAATATAAAGTGTAATATTAATTGAATTACTAATGGCAAAATTGTTGCTGATAAAGCTTTGAATGCTAAAATCTTTTTGTTAGTGTGAGGACACAATCTTCAATTTGAAAATGGGCACTGATTAAATTTTATGTGCGAGGTAATTTTAACTTTTCATAAGAAAAAAATAATAATAAATAGGTCAGATGAGAGGACATGTATTTAGTTTTCAGCTTCAAGTTTTCCAACTTATGATATTTATTTTAATAAATCTGATTTTACTTGAACAGGATTTCTTATTTCATCTTGTTCTATTTTACTGGTTAATCTTGTCGAAATATCATAGCTAACATCAAATCCATCAGTTATCTACTTCTTCCTCATTATTTAATCATTTAATGTTGGATTTTAATGTCTTTGAAATCAATTTCTCAGATATATAACTTCTTTCCATTCAGAACAGTATACTCATAAGAATTTTTTTTTTCTAAGTGCAAATTCAAGGATGTTTTTTTTTTTTTAACATTTTTATGCTTTTTATTTGTGCTGTAAACTCTGCATTCAAATGTATTAAGAAATAAAAAACTTGAATAGCAAAGATTTTATGTGAGAAATATTTTTGATGTTGAATTACATGATAGTTATTCAGTCATACTTATTTAATATTAGCTTGTTCTATTTTATTTGTCATATATCATTTTGTCATTTAATAATAATGCATAATACCTTGTTTAGGAAATTAATTTACTAAAGGCTGTTTCGTCAGATTTTGGCATTGTTCTATCAAAATAGAATCTGAGAATAAAGTGTTTACTTAAAAAATAGGTTAATATTCTCTATTCTATGAATTATTCAAACCAACATCTTCATCTTTATTGCTTTGATCACAGTGTTTTGTCCAGTTCCTTTATTCAGATGAGGAGTGGTTTGAATTATTCATGGAATAAATCCTGATGATATATCACAGAATTACAAACAATTGTTAATAACCTTTCTTTCATATTATTCAATTTGAAACATATCCTCTATTTCAGATTATTAAATTTCTGATATTTACTAATACTCATTTTGCTTTTTGGTATATTATTTTCTTTTCTTTTTCATCACATGAAAATAGTTATCGTGAGCCACTCTGAGTAGATTTTTCTGTGCTAGAATGTGTCTTGTTAAAGCTTAGTCATTATATATTTCTTTCTTGTTACAATCTGAGGTGTAAAAATCAGCTGTTGTTTTGTGTGAGTTCACAAAGTACAGCATTACTGATTTTTTTTTTTACGATGTTTTTTTTTGCAAATCTAAGAAAACATGACCTATTTTTCAAGTTACAAGTTGAATTAGTTTATTTGATATGTAAATCTTGTGGAATGAAAACAAGATTATCAGTTTTCTTGATATTCCAGATAAAATCAATTTAAACAAATGTTCTTCATGATATTTAATTCTTATCATTTTTCTTTCAGGAGAGATAAATACCAAAATGCTTCAGTATATTTTATAGTTGCAAAACAAAACAGGAAAAACATTTGGTCAAAATAACCCAAGTCATCTTGAAAGTATTTTGGTATATGTTTTTAGCATTCTGTGCTTGTTTTTAGCATTCTGTGCTTGTTTTAGCTGAATACTTTGGATTTTACACTGGGCCACCCTCTGGATTTAATAATTAGTAACTTTCGTACTGTCTTTCATTTAATTAACTCCTACTAGGTTAGGATGATGATGATTCTATTTTACCCTTTAGTGCATGGCATCCAATTTATAGAGGGAGGTTAGATAACCTTTACATTGTTTGGACTGTTGTCTTCATCTTTATTGCCATATTCACAATGTTTTGGCCCTTGTATGCTCTGGCCTTCTTCAGGTGATTGGAATTTTGAACTGAATCATTTATTTCATCTAATGGGTAGATTGTTCTAGTTCTACATGCTATGCCTTTTTAAAATGTCCTAGTTATCTCCCTTTAACTCAATTCTCCAAGTTTCTGTTCACCTCTGCAGTATTCACCAAGCCAGGTATTGAATTCACAACACTTTGGATCAAGTAAATGGATCCAACCAATGCTTTTATCCACTGGGCCATGCTTCCTTGATATTTAGAACTCATAAACTTAATGTCTCAGTAATCATTTTTTTACCAGATCTCACATTGCAATTTTTCTCTAGTACTGTATATTACTGGTTCCTATATTGTATTCATTTCTATGCTTGGCCAGCTTAGGAGATTTTTATGGCCTAGCATATGTGCTGATTCCTTAAGTTTTCATATCTTCCAGTGATACTGTCCATTATTTCAACCTCATCCCACAGAGGTAGTGTTCTCCCTTTTCCCTCCATGTAGACAGTTATACCTGATTTTTCTTTTTCCCTTTGTCTTACAGCTTTACAATATTCTTGCACTCTTACCTAAGGGGGTCAGCTTGTTTCTCTTTTATATTTCTTACTACAGCTTCACAGGATCGTGTACATACAGCTCTTTTTCATATTCTCCTCTGGGGGGGGGGTCTTATTTGAAAGAGGTGCCTGTGAATCATCAAACCACTTTTGAAGGTTGTCCTGATATTATCTGGACCACAGATCTTTTGTATTTTTTTATGCTAATCTCTTCACATAGTGTAGGCAGACTGAAGCTGTTTTCTGAGTGTTGTTATCCTCTTGTACCCTTCTATTCCAGTTTGTTGGAGCTGCTGCCATGTACCCAGGGTAATTGTTACATTGTAGGGTACTGCTTATACTGACCATATCTTGTTCATATGTCTCTGAATCGCCACTTATGACTTTTGCTCAATGTTGTAAGCAGTCGGCAATTCCTTTCTTTACACTATGGGAGTTGAAGTTGAGGTATTGTCCAGTGAATGTTAGTTTGCAGTATACAGATGTCCTGAACCCATGCTCACTTCGAGATATTAGTACATCCATTGTAAACTGTATCAATGATTTTAGTGAGTTCACATAGTCCAGTAATAGCTGGACCTCTTCCTGGTGTGGCCAGAATATGAAGGTGTCATCTACATATCTCGGTCATAGGTTTAGCTTTAGTGATGTGGATTCTAATGCCATTTCTTCAAAGTATTCTATGTATATGTTTGCCATTGCTGGTGATAATGGTGAGCCCATTGCCTTTATCTTATTGATATATGTCTGATCCCATTCTGAAGAGTGTTGTTTGTGTACAGAAAGTCAGCAGCCAGTAAAGAAGATTAGGTAAAAAGAGCTAAAATGTTAAGGAAATCTTATACAGTAATGGGTTAATTTCATTATTATAATAATTATTATTATTGAATATATGATAAAACCTTTATTATGGTAGGGACAGTCTTTTTACTCCCTTACTCTCACCAAACAGAAAAATATAAAAATGCTGGAAAAAATAAATAAAAAAAAATTAATAAAAAAATTAATAAATATATGATAAAACCTTTCAAGAGAAAGTCCTTTTAACCTGAAGTGAGCAGGTAAATTAGTTTTGAAAAAGGCATGAAATCTTCTATTTTTAGACTATTCTTCAAAATCCAGAGGGGGTGGGTGTTATCTCAAATAGTTTATAATCTGAACGAGAAATTTTTTTTTTTTTAATGAGTTAATCATCCAAAACAGATTAGGCTAATGTTCACCAAAATTGGACATTTCCATTTTTCAAGAATTTAAATATAAAACATAATGTCTAAGTAGTAATCATTAATATAAATCCATGCAAAGAATTTGATGCACCAGAATGAAGAAATATTTAATTCCACTAGATATCAAGTGTATTGAATTGGTGACAATAATTATGAGGTCAATCCTTTTGCAAAAGTAAACTTGGTAGAAACAAGATGAACAGTACTAAATAAATAAAAAAGACAAGATATCTCTAAACATTGTCAGTGGAATAAGAACACTCTACATCCCATGTATTAAATAAAGGGTTCAATTCAACATTTCCTAAAGGTTACTTGGGTTGATATACTCTTGAAAGCTGGGGATACAATAGCCAAAATGTTGTGATAATAACAACAAAAATGAGGATAATAGTCTGAATGCAAACAATGTAAGTAATAACTCCTCTTCCTAGAAATTGAAACAGAAACCAAGAATATTTGGCAGTTACCCAGACAAATGATGTCGTACTGGAATAAAATGAGTATGCTGCTTCCAGATCTGTATTCAGTATTGTCTTAACTCATCAGGTTTTTAAGATATGTGCATAGCAAATATTACATTAGTAAATAGTACATTTTTGTTCAAGGAACATTTAGTTAACTATGGAAAATAACTGAATAAATATAAAATACTCACTTTATTTCTGGTATCTTCAGAAATGCTTGAGACACTTTCTCTTTTGCTTGTGCATTGAGCTGGATTCCCAGCAGAAGTCATCATTCATATTCAAGTTAAACTGACCTTGATTCCATTTAAGAGATATCTTGATGGAAGCTCTAATTATGCTCATGGCACCAAGATCTGTTAGGAAAAATTTAGATGAGAATGAGAATGCAAAAAGGGCTCTTTAAGATACATTTTGCTTCCCATTCTTCGATATGCTCTTAGCATCTTATTTATTAAATTAGCATAGTTTTAAGTTCTATGAAACTCAAGAAATTTCTGTACAGCAAACATGAATGAATCCTATACTACTAGTGTAGGTGGATACTAATATGTACTTAATATTACCTTATATATAAATATACTATGCACATATCTCTAAAACCTGACACAATTCCGAGTATAGATTTGGAATCATTGTAGTCGAGTAAAATCTCTATTTGTCTGGGTAATAGACCAAAAGTTTTCCATGTTGACTAAATGTAATTAATATAAGATAGGATCTCTCCAATTATGTGCATAATAGAAATCCTGACATGTGAGAACAATTCCATGTATAAATTTGAAGCCAACATATTTGATTTAGTCTAAAATACATATCTTTATTCCAGTATCAAAACTTTTGTTGCTCAGTGTTACATACTTTAAACTCTTTATCTGATTCAAATAAACAATTGAAGTCATTTCATTCTTTTTCTACTGAAAATAACTGCAGGTGCTGTTCACAATTAAAAATGATTTAGTTTGGTTATTTTCTAAAAAATGTAGGATTTGTTTTCCTTTCATAGCAGTTAATATTGTAAAATCCTGATAAGTTATATATAAATATTAGCTGTGTGTAAGTTTCCAACTTTTTTATTATTTAAAAAATTGTTCTTATTGTGAATTGAGTCACTAGTTTTCCGAAAAAAAAGGGTGTTTTTAAATTCAACTTTTTCAGCTCAAAACAGCTTCACCAGGAAATTGTGCTTTATGTGTTTATTTGTTCATTTCTTAAATGAATAAAATATAAATGAATTGTAGATTTGATTATCCTACCAGAATTAAAAATATTACTTGAACCTTTTGTTACTTAGTTTTGTCTGATGATACTAGCTTCAGTAACTTTTATTAAAAATAAAAACATCTGGTCTTTCTGTAAACATGATACTTTAATGGTATATTAAACTGTGACAAAAGGACCAATGTACCTTATAAATAGACAAATATTTTGTTATGCTTACAAATTTATTGGTTGTTTTTATTTTTATGTAAATAAATGATAGTCAATGATTATGATTAGCATATTGTTGTTTTTTTATCTAACATATTTTATTGATGTAAAATTCCATAAGATACATAAGAGAAATTTAATCCCAGCAACTGCTAACAAACTGCTTTTTTAGAGGCCAAGTTTAGAAAAGACACTATGAAAACAAACTGTATCAAAATTACTAAAAAACAAGAGTAAAAATATAATAACTTGTTAAAGATAAAAGATATAGAATAGAAAATGTCTTGTGTAAAGCATTTGATACTGATCATTATTTTAATGTTCTAAAATATAATTCAATATCAATTATATAACTTATGCAAACTCTCAGTCAAGTATCATATTATGATCTGGAATTGGAATGAAAGCAGTGATGGCATGTACATTGAATCATAAAAATTTAGGCGGTAGAGTTACTAAATACTATATACTTCAAATACTTTGATCTATGGATCAATTATAATAAATTTAGTATAGGATATAAGGAAATTGAACATAGAATAATAGGCTGTACAGGGAGTAGTTTTTCCCAACATCACAAATTTACTTCCTCTCTGTACCTTGTCCTTTGAGGACGTTGGTGATCATGGCTGTCCACAATTTCGTGTCCTTTGTAGCTCTTAATAAATTTTGTCTTTTTGTTATCTCTTAAACCTTGCTCTGCTAGGTAGGTTTATACATTGTTTTCCTCTGTCCCTCTTGCCTTCAATATACTTCTTTTTTTTTTCTTTTTTTTTTACAATAATGTTCATTCTGTACAAGGCACAAGAGCTACACAAGGTTGAGTGTTACAAAATAAGAGGCACCACCCCAAGCAAAGCGATAATGCCACCAAGACACATGGGGGCCACCAGAAGTGAAAGAGAATGAAAAAGCTTTAAAAGGAATCAGAAAGCTAATCCTAAACAGGAAACAAAGGATAAACCTCTACTCATGTTTAAAAAAAATGGGAAAGAGGGAATCGGATGATAGTCAAACCTATCTACTGCTATTGAAGAAAAAAAGTAAATGAATATTAAATAAAAGTTCAGAGTTTTTAGGAGATGTTAGAAATATAGAGTTGAAGTAAACTTTAGAAAGAACATTTAGAAGGCATCCTCCTATAGAGCCACATTTCTGTTGCTTCAATTTTCTTTATCTGTGAGAAAATTATCCACTATTCACTGCTATATACTAGGACTGATATTATATAACAGTTCAGTACTCTTTCTAATGAAATTTATCTGTTTCTTAATACTTTGCTTAGCTTTTGGAAGGCATCTTTCACCATCTCAATGCACATTTGGATTTCAGTGTCGTACATTCCATCCTCTGTTAAGACACTTTATTACTACAAAACCCAAACATTAAGCTAAAATCTCAAGTCATGTTCTTGTTTTCTTTTTTTTTTTAAATCATTCCCCCCCCCAAGCAAGGCAATAAACACACTAAGATGCAAGGGAGTTACTGAGCATTAGTGAATATGAGAAAAAGGAAATGTTAAGGAGAAAGAACAATAAAAGAACAGGAATTAAGAAGATAGACGATAACGATTACCGTTGCATTTGAAGATCAAAGTTGACTGGCAAGCAAGAAGTGTGTGAGAAGAAACTGTTATCATAGAACTTATGATTACATCTAGTAATTTCATCTGTAAAATAATGAGACCTAGCTGCTGATCAAGTACTGAACTTGAATTTGTGAAGTTGAGATACCAAAGAGGAAAGCTCATTAGAACAATTACCATGAAAATATTTATAGAAAAGTTACAGGGAAGCTATGTTATGGCAGTGTGAAAGTGACTGAAGCTGCCTGGTCATGACCAGTAGCATTGCAGATTTTTCTTTGGATTTTATTGAGAATTTCTAACTACATATTGGAAGTATCAGACCAAATGTGACAATATACAATGCATGGATAAATGGTAGACATATTTTTAAAAATAGTCTCATCAAATTGAGAATTTCATATTTATGTCATGCATGAGAACATACCAGTTTAGAAATATCTAAACTGTCAGTTGTATACAATCATTTTCTCAGATCAATGATCAAAAATGGCTTCAAGTGAATGAAGCCTTGCTTGTGGAATGGTGCTAAAGATTCATAAATAACCATACCATATAACAGAAACCACATCACTTGAGGACTTTCAACAACAGTAACAACTAAAATGGATATTACATGTAACTCAATGAGAAAATAATGGCATAATCAAGATGTTGACATTTCACACTACCTCAGACAAAAGGTTAGGAAGGAAATCTCTGTCAATACTGAAAAAAGTGATGACAGTGAATTTGAGAAACTTATTTTCCTGAAAAGTAGTTTTAAGAGAAAGATTTCATATATTTCAATTGACAGTAACACTAGCTGCTCAGTCAATGGATGCTAAATGTTTCCTTATAAGGAAACAGCTGATATTACTATTATCAGTTTTTATGGATTATAAATTAGTTTTTTTATCAAATAAAAATGCATATAGTACTCAACAATGTAATAGGAAATATCAGTATTTATTTAAAAATTAAAAAAATCTCAAACTAAAAATAAGAAAATTATTTTTTTTTATATATAGTTTCTGTTGAAATAGACATTAATTGGGTCTTTTATTTTACTATACTTTTACATTTTTTTTGGTCATTTTCAATGTTCCAGATAGCATAAAAATTGTATCATCCTTTGAGCTAGGAGTTTTTCTTTGAAATTAACATTTGTTAGTAGAGACTTCACACTAGACATGGCAGATAGTAAAATATTCAGTAAATGATCAGTGAGTGAATGCTAATTATCTGTGCAGTTACAAGAAAAAGAAAATGTTGACCTTCTGTTTGGATTCAAATATTACTCAACTCACAAACCACTTCATATATATATATATATATATACACACACACACACACAGAGTGTGAGGGATAAATTGTTATCTAAATTAAGCAAAAATGAAAGTAACACTGACATCTCATTTTAAGAGATATATTTACCAAAATTACACAAAAATTTCTTGAAATACTAAAGAGTAAATTTATACAGTAATATCACCATTGTCTTCAACCATGGCCACCAGTCGACTTTAGAATCTCCTGCAACTCTTCTGAATGGTCTCTTTAAGTTGGTAAATGCTACCATAATCCTTGCTTTCAGTTCATCTTTGGTGTTATAAGGAGTTTTGATGGTCTCTTGCTCAACTGCACTCCACACATAATAATCAAGGGGGTTGCAATGTGGGGAGTTAGGTGGCCAGATGTAAGGGGTAATGTGATTGCAGAAATTGTCTGACAGCCATGACTAGGTTCTGCTTGTGTGGCATGGTGCAGAGTTTTGTTACCAGACATAGGGTCTTCCAGCAGCCATCCTCTTGACCCAAGGCAGTACTACCTCCTCAAGGCACTTGATGTAGGCTTCCATGTTGAGTCTGAGGCCCTGTTGAAAGATGAATGGAGGCATAACGTTGCCATCACTATTGATCCCTCCAAATACCTTCGTAATCACCATAAGATTCATCCAACTCTTTCCAAATCTGCTGCACTATCCTCAGATTGACAACCAAACACTCTGAAATATTCATATTGGAGCCAAGCAGTACAGCATGCCGTTTCTAAATTTCTGATGGAGTGAATTGCTCTTTTTTTCATAAACAGAGCCCAACAGAATCAAAAACAATGTGCAAAATTAAAAATGTAAAATGGTATCCATTGCACTCTGTGTGTGTGTGTGTGTGTGTGTGTGTGTGTGTGTGTGTGTGTGTGTGTATATATATATATATAAAATCCTCATATATTGATCAGTGACACCCTTCATGTTCTAATCGATCTAATGCACGGATCTAACAATGATTTCTCCTGCAAAGGAGGATGCAAATTCAAATCCTGTTGAAGGAAATCATTTTTTTCTTTTAATAAAATTTCTCAATTATTCAGGCTGGTAGATGAAAATAAATAAATATACTGTTCAATAAATAAACAGTGCATCTACACAAATATAGGTATCCATTAAATATAACATTTAAAGTGATAAAACACTTCTTATGTATAGCTAATTATATACAAATATTTTTATTCTAGTTTAGATATACTAGTGGGTGCTAAAGAATTCTTAGCTCAGCCCACTTTCCAAAATCAGTATTTCAGTGACAGAAGATTAGAATATTGATCTTTGTAGTGGTGGGTAGTGGCAGTGGCATAGCTAGAGTAAATGTCACCCGGGGCATAGCTAGAGTAAACATCACCTGGGGCGGTCCGCTCAAATGTCACCCCAATGACCCCGATTCACCCTATGCTGAATGGTTAGCTGTAGCTAAATTTTCATACATGCTCTACCTCTACTTTACTCTACTGACCGGTAATCAATGCGTTATGACAGATTTTAAGAAAAATCCAATTTCACAAAAATTTTGTTCAAATCAAAAGTGAAAACATTGTTTATTTTTTTATCATTGAACAAAAAAGGAAATTTATTAAAATTTTGGTACATTATGGGACAAAATTTTAAGAAAGTAAAATATTTCTGCTTGGATGCATATGAAAAATACAAACCCTGTGTCTCCACCACTGTTTTCAAACTATTTTGGCAAATTTAAGCTAAATGATCCAATAGTTGGGGGTGAACATTGTGTCTTAACCAATGTGCTGGCACCTTCCTTGACATCTGCATAGACATAGGGATAAAAAAAAAAGCTATATTTTTTCAGCACCGTCTGATTTTTTAAATATTAACTCTTTTGTAATCAAATACATAGAAACTCAACTCCATGAAAAGTAAAATATGTTTTTGCAACTGGTTTACATTTGTTTTATCATTGCACACAAAAAATATATTGATTTTTTTAAACTCAAGATATTAATCATATTGTTCTTTAAATCAATTTCAGACTATTATTCTTAGGTTTAAACATTCAAAGCTGCATTTTTAATGAAAAATTCAAGAAAGAAATTAAATGTTTGAATATAACTTAATAATATTTAAAAAAATGATTAAACAAAGACTTTTCAAAAATCAATATATCTTGAGTTTAAAAACAAATGAACCATTTTTGTGTGCAATGATAGTTGTATTGTAAAACAGTTGCAAAACATATATTTAACGTAAGAGTTGAGTTTCTATGTATTTGATTAGAAAGATTGAATTTAAAAAATCAGACCTATTTGCTAATAAAATATAGATTTTTTTTTTTTCCCAAGGTGTCTATGCAGATGGTCAAGGAAATGGGACCCAGAAATTGGTTAACCATGTTAAGGTGCTAAAAATAGTCTGGAAACATTTAGGAGAAATTTTATTTAAACACATTTGTCTTGATTGCGTTATGACAGCTGTTTTATTAAAACTTTCTTAAAATTTTGTTCAAATCTGTGTATTTTTGAAAATTGATTTTTCAGCTTTTGATTTGAACTAAAAATTTTGTGATAACCAATTTTTGTCTTGGATCATTATGCTTTTGTAATTTAAGTCAAAAATTGACTTGGATGCTTAAGAAAAATACAGTTTATGGTGAAGGTACCATGAATGATCAAATGTATTAAGTGGTTTGTGTACTTTTATTTTGGAGAGTTCTTGCTGAATGCTGTCCATGAGCAATTGAAAATGATAGTGATCACATCGACATTATATGAGAATAATCCACACTATATACAATATGGGAGATATTCCACATAGTCAAAAATCCAAATCAAGCATTGAAAATCATTTACACCAGTATGGTTATATTAGTTGCTTTGTTGTATAACTGCTATGTAAATCCCCCCCCCAAAAAAAACAATTACAGGACTTTGTTTAGTTTTTGTAACAAATTGTGATACATGATAGGAAATGAATTACTTATAATGATATGGAATGGAAGGAATAAATATCTATAATTTTATTAATAAAACAAAAGAACAATAATGCATCTGGCACTTTCTTTGTCATTTATACCAGTGATTCTGTGTGGGTGGTAACATGCCCACGCAGGTGCTGTGAACTTTAAAGGGGGCAGTAAGTGTTAACAGGTGTTATGTGGGTGCTATAATCTTAAGAGCAGTAAGATGATTTTAAACTTTGTTTATATAAATTTGTTTATCTTTTTCCCCACATATTTCCATTTTTAAACATATTTTAAGCATTTGCATGCAATTGTAATAAGTGTATAGAGTAAAAAAAACCTGCAAGCCAAAGTTTATTAGCTTATATGGTTTAATCTGGTGACTGCTGCATGGCTTTCCCTGTCACAGCTTATTCTGGTGATTGGAGCTGCTATAATGCAACAAAATGACATGACATTAACTCTGTTGCATTAACTATGCTCCACTTACCAGTGCAATTTTAATTTGAGGGTACTAGCCTGCACAGATTTACATTATATATTTAAAATCCTGAGTAGTTGTTGTTGTATTCAGTTGGGTTCTTGGCTCACACTAAATAGCAGATAGCTTTTTGATTATTTGAATTGTAAATTTAGTTTAACAAAATGTTACAATGAATTATTTGTTTATCACACTTACATTTCCAATGACTTCAAAGCCTGTTTCCAAAATGAGGCTCTGTTCCAAATGCTACAATATATAAATATGGAAAATTGGATTTCAAAGTTTCTCCTCTATGCTCAACTATACACTATTTATACTTTTGGCATTATGCCGAATGAGACGAATTACGTCACAGGAATAGTGAGAATACCCAACAACATCATGCAAGTTAAGTTATAATTTAGCATTTGAGTTGAGGTAGTGATTTTTTTAATAACTAACAAAGCTACAAATTCTTAACATTAAGATTAATGTTATTTCTAACATTTTTTTGTGGTTATTATTCTATTATTGGTTTGATTTTGATCTTGAAAACTCATTGGCACCGAGTAGAAAAGGACTGAAAATAATGTCCTGAAAAAATCTCAGGAGTCTGGTTTTAACTTAATTTATATCAGTCTATTTCTTATAAAATGAACAATCTTACATTGAACTAAAAGTTGTATATATATGTAATTAATATTAAAGTTGAAAATAATTGCATTATTGTTGAAAAATAAGCATGAAAATAAACACAAAATGTGCAAAATTATTTAATATTTACAGTTAGTTTGGTATATTCTTGGGAAAAATAATAAAAATCTCTACTAAAACCCATTCTTCCGTTATGTAAATTAGGTGTATCATAAATTATTTAATACAAAAATAAAACAAAAGAAATATAACCAAACAAAAGAAATATAAGATTGTTGAATAAGTTTTCTAATATCATTTATTCTAATTTGGATTATTCAATGACAATTTTCCCCTAATAATCTGGAAAATATCTCTTTGTTTGCATTTTGTATTTAATGATATCATTATTTTCTGTTTATATTGACCTTAAGCTTTGTTACAGAGAATGAAAAAATTACTCCACTTTAGCTTTTTGCAGTTAAATTAATGCATATTTTTCTCAGACAATTATAGAAATTTAAGCATATATAATGTAAAATCAAGCTATTTCTCTATGAAAATAGATTTCACAGAGGAAATCTAAATTTACTTTAAAAAATATTGACTTTGTAATTGTCTGACATAATATGTAAGTCTTATTTTATTTAAAATTTGGTAGTAGTAAAAATATACCCAAAAGAAAAGATTTCTTGATAATTTCAGTATCAAATGCTATTAAAATTCTTTGAGCAGCTCATGAAAAAGAAGTTATAATTTTAACATACATTCTGGATGGAACACATCATATATTAATTGGAATTTGTGAACATTACAATATCGCAATACTGTCTCATTAGGACTTGATTAATGCAGAGAAATAGAACCTCTAATTGATTGTCTGTGCTTTATAGATTATGCAAAATATTTAATAAAGTATGTCACAAAGAATTGATAGAACTTTTAGGTAACCATGATATATTTGGGAAGGATATTAGAATAATCCAGAACCTATACTGGCAGCAAACCTCCTGCATACAGTTAGAAAATGAATTCAGTAAATATACAAAAATAGAAAAGGCTGTAAAACAAGGATGTGTCTTCTCACTGAATATTATATTCAACCTATACATTGAGCCGATTCTGAGAGAATTAGAAGTCCTACCAGAATTTATTATTTGCAGACACAATCTTAACAATATAGATATGCAGATGACAGTATTGATAGTATATATATATATATATATATATATATATATATATATATATATAATGGAAACTACAAAAACTCCTACATGAGGTAGTGAAGGAAAGCAAGAAGAAAAAACTAAACCTCAATTACAAGAAGACAAAATGCATGGTTGTTATAAAAAAGAACAGCCCAACATGCAAATTACAAATTAAAGATACAATTAAGCAACAATTTAAATATCTAGGAAGTATTTAACAGAGGATGGAAAGTGTGACACTGAAATCCAAATGCACATTGGGATAGTGAAAGATGTGTTCCAAAAGCTAAGCAAAGTATTAAGAAACAGTAAAATTTCATTAGAAACAAAAAAAAAGAAAAAAAGAGTACTGAACTGTTATGTAATATGAGTCCTCCTATATGTTAGTAAATGCTGGACAATCTCCTCTTGATGAAGAGACTTGAAGATAAAAATATGGTTCTAGAGAAGGATGCTGAGAATACTATAGACTGAACATGTGAGCAATGATGAAGTTTTAGAAGAAATGGAAACAAAAAGGACACTTATACTTAACATCAGGAAGAGATAGTTGAAATTTCTAGGGCACATAGTGAGGAAATAGGGCTTGGAAAATTTGATACTCATGGCAGATTGAAAGCAAGTGGAAAACAACATGCATCGAGATTAAATGAATGAATGGTGGAGCAATGTTTAGGAGTGATAACAGACAAAATTTATTAGAAGCTACAAAGGACAGGAAATTGTAGAGAGACATGATTGTCTATATCCTGAAGGGACCTGGCACATAGAAGAAGAATTGCTTGACATGGCTTGTGATTCTAACTGTTGGTTCCAATCTAGTTTGGAATGACTGCAAAAAACATACCCCTCCCTAAATTTATAGACAAATCTTATAGATGCCTGCTTGGATTTCTTCTTAACAAATAAAATGAATCACTTCTTGCTCTCATCCACCATTGTTTTTTCTTGTTTTGAAGTCAGAATGCTGCAATCACATGACTGTATCCTTTTTGCATGTTAACATCATTCTTACGATGTAAACTTTTTGCTTTGTCATATATTGTTTATTTAGTATAATTTTGCCCTGTTCATTTCTTTCTTTTGTTATTGTTTATTAGAAACTTTGTAAATTCACTTTATTAGGCATGTGTGCCAATTACACTTAACTATGGCCAATTACTCTACACTAACAATTTAAGGATGAACAGCAAAAGCCATATTGGGTGAACTGCTTAGAGAGGTCATATTGGAATTAATAGCCCCCATATGTTTTTTTGTTATTTTAGCATAGGGAGAAACTAGAAAGTATTTCTTGATTTTAGTAAATAACTTTGTAATGCCATCAACCCTTAACAAAATTATATTAATCGTCAAAGGTTAATCATAAAGCATTTAATGTATGTCAACAGCTATATTTGGTGAAGATATATAATTGTGAAAGAAATATTACACTTGGAGTTTTTGTCTTGTCTAAAATGCATATAGAAAAGTGGGGATGATTTGCCAATATTTTAGGTGAATGCAATAGGTAGGTAATTTTCATTGTATAGTTGTCTTTGGGAAATGAGTGATACTGTATAACAGTTTTTATGCAGTAATATATTTTGCATTTAGAATGTAAAAGAGAAAGCTGAAAAATTTGTGTCTTGACCCGTTTTATATTCATTAATTCATTATAAGTCTACCATTCATTCATGCATTGGATATTGTTGCTACATCTGATCTAATGTTTCTGCTATATATTTAGAGATTCTTGATAAAATCCAAAGAAGAATCTGCAATGTTAATGGTCCTGACCTGACATCTCGGCTTCAATTTCTCTCTCACGACTGTAATATAGATTTCTTGTACCTTTTTTCATAAATATTTTCATGGTAATTGTTCTGATGAACTTTCCTCTTTAGTACCTAGACTTTATGAATTTAAGCACATTACTAGATTGGCAGCAAAGTCTCATTGTTTTACAGTTGAAATGGCTAGATGCAACCATAAGTGCTAATAGTTTTTTCTTTTGCCCTTCTCACTTGTAAACTTTTGAAGATCAAATTTGACTAGAAAGCAAGATGCCAGAAGAGAGTTCCACAAAAGGTAATTGTTATCTTGATTCCTGTCTTTTATTGTTCTTTCTCTTTAAAATTGTTTTGTTTTTCACATATTCTCTCACACTCAGTAATTTCTGGTGTTTTAGTGGCTTTAGGGAAATGGTTAAAAAAAAAATTTCAAAATCTGACCAAATAGAATTCTTTTTTCTTTTTATTCAAACTGAAAATCTTTTAGTATTTCTCATGTACTTTATCAAAGAAACAATTAAAAAAATGAAAAAAATTCACTTTATTTCCTTTCTATATATGTAAGCACAAACTTTTCTGGGTTTTAATATTTATAAATTGATGAACTTTTGCATGCTTTCTTACATTTTCATTTAGAATCTCAAAGTTTTTTTTCATTAGATGTACATTAAAATGTTTTGATAGTATTTGGTACTATCAAGAAATCTTTGCTTTTGAATGTATTTTACATATGCTGATAAAGTAGATATTTTTTAAAAATTATATTCCTTGTTAGTCTTTTTCATAGCAATGTTACTTTTACTAATTTTTATGCAATAGTGTTTCAGCATTAAAGATTTCATTGTTTTGTAACACGACTTGATAAATAATTTGTTATAATGAATTTGTAAAATATTTTCATGATTAGAAAATCATATCCAACCATTCAATGTCAAAGTAGTACAATTATATACACATTATATATGAAGATTTCATTTTAATTTGATGATGCAAAAAATAATAATTAAAGAGAAAACTACTAGAAAAATAAACACAAAAATAAACTTACTTTATAGTACTAGCGTTGACAATGTAAAAATGGTTTCAAATATTAAACACAAATTTGTAGATCACTAGCTTTACATTCTTATTTTCATCTTACTTAGTATTATTGTTCATTTTTTTTTTCTCTCCAGTAAATTGCTTACTGATCTGCTCCAGAACTTCTTTTTTATCTTGTTAAAAATACTTTTCTGGGCTATTTATCTATTTCAATGCAGAGAATCGAAAAAGGCTTTCTTTATTGGAGGTTGGAAGTACTGGCATAATGTCGTGAAATCTACTAACAACCTTATTGATTTTTTTAAGAAATCATGCCACAATGATGTTTTTGTTTTTCAATTTAATCCATTTTTGAGGATCTGCCAGGTGGTTAGGCGATGGATCATCATGCTGTTATTTAGGCTAGTGCTTCTTAAGCTTTTTTCAGTCATGATCCCATTTTTCATCACAAGATTTTTTGCAACCCCAGGTAGTAACCAAGTACACTGAAAATATATACATTGTCATTGCACTAGTTGCAATGGCACCACATGTGTGTTTTATTACCACAACACTTACATGGCGCATCACATTAAATATTGTGCATTTGTGAAATAATATATAAACTGAAATTCAAGTGTTTTCCAGAATTTGGGGTTGGAACCCATAGTTTAAAAAGTGCTGATTTAGACCATGATGCTGAAAATGATCTGAAGGTATGTCATTCTTTAATTATTAACCCAACCCAATTAATGGATATCCATTTGCAATATTTTGTGATGGTGACTGATATGTGTTCAATATTTTTATTGAACATTTTTGTTGCTTTTATTATATAAAGAAAATATATGTTGACTATTTTAGTTGGTTTTATTCATGGTCATTAACCTGGCCATTTTGTGGGGAGCATCCCAAAATTTTAAGGGACATCTAATTCTCTTTCTTAATAATACTTTAGCCACACTCTGTATATGAATAAAATCTGATCTAAACATGACTAATTACAAGAACTTTGTTAATTTTCTGGTTCATACTATCTTTTCAACAATCTTTAAAAAACATGTCCATATTCTTTTTCAACAAATATTTTTCATGAAAAAAGCATTTTTATGTGGGTCTAACCCTGATTTTGAGCTAATCTACCAAGATATTTGACTGCAATGTAATGGAATTCAAATTTTTTTAACCGTTAAAAATTTTATGCCTTTTATTGTTTTGAATAATATTTTACCTGCAGCCATGTTAATAATCATTTAAACAGTGGCATCCCGCCGCCCATCAAAAATCAGTTTTCTTTAAAACTGGCCTTTCTTGGCTCTTAATCAGATTTTCACATTGAAGGTACTGAAAAAAACATACATTGAGAAAAAATGCTTGAAAACATATTCAAAGGATTAATATCTTTAAAAAAAATGGTAGATGAAGATGGCTCTGAAAAACTTGTTTGTATTTCAAACCTGTATTTGTATTTCTACTTGGTGATTGTTACTCTATTATTTATTGATTCTTTATACAAAGTCAGTGTTTCTTCTTGGTTATGTCCAGATTAAATTAAAATATTGTCTCATTGTTTCATTATTTTAAATACTAGATATCTCACCTGCAAATGTTTTGCTATATTAACATTTTCCATATGATTCAAAATTTATTATAAAAGAAGAGGCATTCTTTTGGTGAATAACTTTTTACCTTTATTACCATTATTGTATTGTCAAACATTTTCCAAGTATCAATTGTAATATTGTCATCCAGCATCTTTTTAACTTTGTCCTTTCATATTTCTTCTCCAACTGTGACATTTTATGAAATAATATGAATATGAAAACATGTATGAAGTGATTGAGTAAGTTTGTTATAGCAGTTAAGTTTTGTTATCAACTTAGTGAACAGAAAATGTAATTTCTTGAGTTAGGATCAAACTGCCATCTACCCTCTAATTTTGAAAACAATATAAAAAAACACAGAAATTGAAGTTATTTACAAAAATGCAACAACCACAGTCTGATAAACACTTCACTACTGGATTATAACTTTGATTAGGGCTAAAAGCAGACATTATTATCAGAAACAAGATCTGATCTCAGTCAAAATATTCATAACATACATGAAATAACAAGAACATTCTAATTGAAGAAAATTATAAATTAAACATTTCTGTTAAAAATATTATAGACAGTAGTAGCACCAAGCTCAAATCCATTACATTATATGAAACCATGGCTGTTTATTATCCTGGTCACTTATGAGAACATAAAAACACACACACCTAGATCACCTCTACAGCCAATAATTTCACAAATTCCTACTCCCATATATTACTTATCTAAAAGTTTAAACCAATTGATCCTACCATAATTACCAAATAAATTTAGCCTTAGTGCCACTAAGAAATATCTTCCAATACAGCACTCAAATAATTTTAATAATGGCTCTCTTGCTTCATTATTGTCAAAAGTTTTTTAATGTTTCTGTCAAAGAGACTCTGGATATAATAATGCAAATTGCATATAACCATTCTTTGCTTTCACCTCCTTGTATTAAACTAACTGTTCTATGTATACTTCTGTCCTGCACCACACAAGTGCCTTTTCATGATAATTATAGTAACACTTAGACAGAGACAGATGGTGTAGCTATGAGGTTGCCCCTTGGTTCCACTTTATTTAATTTTACATGGCTCACTTAAAAAACAAAATATTTAACAGTTTTGCCAAATCTGATATATGTTTGATAAACTGATGACATATTCATGTTAATGAAAAAACTTGGATGAAATAAAAACTTTAACACCTTTCATAAAAAATTATTTTACACATTTTACTGAGGACCTTAATAATAGAATCTCTTTCCTTTTTAGTAGACTCTGATAGATATAATTTTATTGCTACTTCACTATATAAAAAAAACAAAAGCAAAAATTTTAGTATACTTAGCAAAGTAAATACTATGGTAGTTATAAAATAATTATTTAAAAATAAATGATCAAACATGCTAAACTACATTCTTATTTACAGACATTATTTTATAAAGAATTGAGTCAAATAAAACAAACACTTATTAATAATAATTTCATAAATTGTCACTGATGGGTAAATAAAATTAGCTTTAAAGAATTTTTAGAAAATACAATACAAACAGACCTGACATGATAAATAACATCATTAATCTATTTTATTGTAACCAGTCATACTTATAAACAAACAAAAAAGCCATTAAATAATATAATTCTTCACTACATATCACTTAATGATTTTAATAAATATTTGCAATTTACCACTTATTATAAAAGTTTAAAATATCTAACCTGATAATTACCAATAACACAGAATCTCAAGAATCACATTTATGTAAAAAGAATGTCTATGAATTCTCCAACACTGATAATCAAAACCATTAAGTTCTTACACTGGTCACATATCTACCACACTTTCTTCTAGGTTAACTTGTCACTTATCAAAACTGAGTATAATTTGTACACATATTAACTATCACATCACAAGCAACCAAAATATGACTATTAACATAAAACAAATATTAGTAGATGATGCTAAAATATTATATAGTATTTGTAAAGAAAGATACAAAATATCCAAAGCAAACAACCCACATTAAATATGGGGGATGGCATTCTCAGGTGCTGCCATATTTTGTGAACCTCTAATGGACTATTTTAAATTTTAAACCTATACCTCCTTACATATGGTCACTTGTATACAATACATGTATATTTAAATTAGAAATATTGCATTCCTAAAAATACCATAATGAAGCTTATAAAACTTTAGCACTGATAAAATTAACATCATGATAATGACTGGGGATGGGTGAAAATATTTAAAAAAAACATTTTGAGATTTAAAATTTCTCCATAAATTTGATTCAGATGGGCAACAACTTGCACACATATTGGAAAAATGTAATAGACAGTATGTGGAAAAGTTCTTGGTTAACTCACTTCCTAAAATCAGTATATTGAGAAATTGGTAAAGCTGGAGCAGTTTTTATCACCATCCCTAAATGTGTCTACACACACACACACACACACACACACACACACACACACACACACACACACACATGGTGCGATGAGTAAATTGTCACCATTTTATATATTTAATTTTGCACATACACATTGTTTGTTTTTGATTTTGTCAACTGCTCAATAAAGTAGGGTCAGTTGGGCACCATCTGAGAGAAAAAGAGAACCATGACACAAATCACTTTACCAGAAATTTACAAACGGCATGCTGTACTGCTTAGCATTCATGCCAGAAGTTCCAATACAAACATTTCAGAGTGTTTGGATGTCAATCTGAGGACAGTGCAGAGGATTTGGAAAGAGTTGGATGAGTCTAATGGTGATTATGAAACTGTTTGGAGAGATCACTATTAATGGCAACATTATGCTGCCATTCATCTACCCACAGCATCTCAGACTCAACACAGAGGTACACTTAAAGTGTCTTGTGGAAGTAGTGCTTCCCTGGGTAAAGAGAGTGACTGCTGTAAGACCCTATGTCTGGCAACAGAACTCTTCATCTTGCAACAAAAGCAGGACAACACAGTGATGGCTGTCAGAAAATTTGTGACCATATCACCCCTTACATTTGGCCACCTCAATACCCCAGACTGCAAAACCTCCTTCATTATTATGTGTGGAGCACAGTAGAGTAAGAGACCAACAAAACTCCTTGTAACACCAAAGATGAACTGAAGGCAAGGATTATGGTAGCATTTACCAACTTAAACAAGGAGACCTATCCAGAAGAGTTGCAGTAGATTCCAGTGTCATCTGGAGGCTGTGGTGCCAATGGGGATTTAATGAAATAAATTAATTCTTTAGTATGTCAAGCTACTTTTGTGTAATTTTAGTAAATATATGTTTTAAAATGAGATGTCAGTGTTATTTTCATTTTTGCATAATTTAGATGACAATTTATCCATCGCACCCTACACACACACACACACACATCAGACCTCAAGTGAAATGCATACATACAATCCATCACTAAAGATGCTGGTAAAATGGTCAGTTCTTTATACTGCTCTAGAAAGTATCTGACTCCTCCTGCTATGCTCTATCATTTCAAGAGCCAGATCAAACCAAAAATGTACTGCTGTTATATCTAGGCTGGAGCTGCCCAATCCTTACTTTCCAATCTTGATAGAATTCAAAACCATCTATGTGGCCATGTGGGCAGTGAATTATTTTCCACCATACAACCCCTTTCCCATGGATGAAGTATTGCTAGCTTCTTGCTACTCTATTGCTATTTTCATTTCAAATATTCTGATGATCCCCATTCATTAGTTCCACAAGTTTAGACCTTTACAGAGAAGACCTGCTTTGACAAGTACACTGGGACAAATTATCCACATTCCCTTTGTATTCCATTAGTAAAAAAAAGTACCATTCAAATAACTTCTTCCCAAGAACTACTACTTTGTGGAACAGACTCCCATGTGGATTCTTCCCTGATTAATACAATCTTAACCTCTTCAAGTTTACCATCAACAATTATCTTTTCTACATAACTTTATAAACTCCATTTCTTACCTCCATATTATGTTCATACAACAGCCTCATTCAGTAATGCTACCTTGAGTTGTCCTTGGGCCTTGTATTGTGAAGAAATGGTTATACACACACACACACACACACACATATATATATTATAATTATTTGCTTTTTAAAAATATGATTCCATCGCGACACAGAAAATTTCCATGTTTCAAAACTGAAACTAAATTTATAAATTTAATTATAAAAATTAAACTTAAAATCCAGACTCATTCCATTGTCAAGCAATGATAGGAATAAACTTTCAAATAAATTTACTTAACTTATAAGCACAGACAACATTGATATTATGTGTTGTTAAGGTTAAGGAAAATCTATTTTAATTTAGGGGTGGCTAGGTTTTAATTTCCCTCGACAGCTTATGTATCCAATATATATATATATATATATATATATATAACTTACAAAGTCAGGTTAAGCTTAGGTGGGGTTGGGGTATCTGCTAACAAATGTATACTTCCGTTATTCAGCGAGTTGTCTGGGTTTTCAATGATAAAAAAATTTTTAGGCATTTTCATTCACCTGCTTAATTCATATTTTTATACACAGACTTTCTAAAAGGGTCATTTAAATATATGCAATATAAATATATTAGAATTTAATTACTAATTAAAGATCAAATATAAAAATGTATGTTTCATCTCTATTCTTTATTAATTTATTTTTTCAAAATTAATTATTACTCAAGAAAAATATTTGACAGTGCCTACAAAAATAGCTATTTCATTTCTTTGATTTAGTAAATTTTTATTTTTCAGAAACTTAATGTATAATTTTTCATGTATGAACCAAGTACATTGGTCATTTAATGACCTATAAGCTCTAGCTTTTATTAATTTCCTCTTTACTGTTGGTGTTTTATTGGTTTCTTTTAAATTAATAATTCTAATATATTTATTTGTAAAAATACTGTATAGTCTATTTAGTTATTAGAAGGTCAAATGGTACTTTAAATCTATAAGAATAAAATTTAATTATTAATAATGTCTTGCACATATTTAAATGACCCTTTTAGAAAGTCTTTGTGTATAAAAATATGAATTAAGCAGATGAATGAAAATCCCTAAAATTTTTTTATCATTGAAAACCCAGATGACTCATTGAGTAACGGAAGTATACATTTGTTAGGAGACACCCCACTCCCCTAAACTTAACCTGACTTTGTAACATATATTGGATGCATAAGCTGTCTAAGGAAATTAAAACCCAGTCACCCCTAAATTAAAATAGATTTTCCTTAATCTTAACAACTCATAATATCAATGTTGTCTGTGCTTATAAATTAAGTAAATTTATTTGAAAATTTATTCCTATCATCACTTGACAATGAAACGAGACTATGGATTTTAAGTTTAATTTTTATAATTTATGAATTTAGTTTGTTTTCTGTGTTGCGTTAGAATCATATTTTTAAAAAGAAAATAATTATAATATTTTGCTCTACTGTTTGTATTGAGCACTGTCTTTTTTTTAAAATAAAAACTAAGAACCCTGGATTATAAACCTTACTATTCTTTCTTTAAATATATGTATATGATAAAATATAGTTTTAAGGTATGTTATATTTATGAGTTAACGTGCACAATATCAGGGATAGAGCATATGTAAATATAAAAGTGGACATTAAAATAAACACCCAGAGGTGACAGTCTGTTTCATGCTAAATGCAGTTGTCAAGCTGTGGGTGTTGACTTCAAAATTTATATATATATATATATATATATATATAAATTTGCTAAATTCCTTTCATACTAGATCATTTGTCTATTAATTGTTTCCTCTAGAAGGTGGTTTTCTTGGATGAATAGTAAAGTATTCAGTTAGAATGGTGAAACTGAAATAGTTCCTTGAGATTATAAAATATAATGTCTGTTTCATAAAAAAAAAAAAAATTTCTAATATTTTGTATCCTGCTTGGGTCTGATAGCTAGGCAATATTATTGAAAGTGAAAATAAAAGATTAAAATGTCATTTTATTTGACTTTACATTTAGTTTCTATAAAATGCATATCACTTGGAACTAGTGCATTCTATAAAGAGAAGAAAAATGTTGAAAAAGTAAATGCTTTTGCACATTATTTAATTTAAATTGTTAATTTGCTTTTCATTTCAGCTAGCCAATAATATTAGTGTGTGTGTGTGTATATATATATATATATATATATATATATATATATATATAATCTCGTAGCGATAGGCAAAAGTTATCTCCCCTTGACCAAAACAAAAAATAGCAATAAAAATTAATTATAAATATTCATGAGAACAGAAACAGTCACGTTATCTGACGAGACCCACATGAGACATTGTTAGACAGGAAAATCAATCTTCCTCTTTTTGCTCCTTGAAGTTATAGCAACAAGATGCGCAATTTAAGACTTGTAAGAACCAGTCAGATAAGTACAAAGTTGATATTGTTTTTGGTACCCAGTGTTTTGCAAGTACATATTGTATTAAGAATTTTGAATATCCCTGGTTCACTCCTGGGTTTCGGCATCTGGTGGCTGGCTGTGTATATATATATATATATATATATATATATATATATATATATATATATATGTGTGTGTGTGTGTTTTTGTATGAAAACGTTTGTGTTTTGTTTGAACTTTTCATATATTTATGTTGTTGTATGTTTCATACACCTTAAACTAGGTCTATGTTATATATTTCCACACAACAATATATATGTAATTTCACCCCAAGAATGTTAATAAAAGGGACAGGATTCAAGGAGACAGATTATGATTGACATTGCATTTAAACATTTGTAGATTGTAGTTGATGAAAGCAAGAAGCTGGAAAAGAGTTGCATAGGTGAGAAATGTGAGAGAAAAACCTATTAGAATAGAACTTACAGTTACATCTATCAATTTCCGCAGTAAAATTATGAGACCTTACTGCTTTGTTTCATTTTAATGATTTCCTTTTAAAAACGTAAATAATCTCTTCCATGAGCTATAAGTGTTAAGGTTTATTTTAATGAAGTAATAGCCATATTTAGATAATCCTAGTTGCATGAAATAATGCTTATTTATATAGAATATGATACAAGAAACTTTTTGGCTTCCAACAATTATTATACATATGAAAGAGTGTGGAAAATTTCTCAGCCTGAATAAGAAGCCCTTCCAAAAAACTTGGGTCATCATTTCAAATTTTGGGAAATGAATTGGATAGACAATCTTTAAACACTCCCTTGTATTCACCATTACCACTGAAAAATAAATTGACTGAAACAGGACATAATTTGTGGAAGATGTTTTTTTGTTTTTTAAATAGTTTGCTAATAATTGAATAATGAATGATCAAAACAAATTTAGCATCATTATAAAATTTTGGTTGAAATTACTATCCTTTAAATATCTAATGCAAGTTGTACTGTCAGAAATAACCCATCAATTAAAGCCTAAGGGAGATCATTTTTTGGTTGGGTTGTATAACTTTCCTTTACATGTGACTTTAGCACAGACATTTATTTATTTTTTTGATTAGTCTCTACTTTGAAGAATTCATCATGTGTGTAATGGATTTAAATATCTTTTCAACTATATTCTGGGAAATAATTTTCTAACAGGCTCAGTAAATTGATCAACTCCAGCTATTTGTATATATATATATATATATATGTTATTTTTAACCTTCTGCTTCTGCTATAGCTTGCCAGCTACAATTTTATTTGTTTTTCTTGTCTCTCTCCCTTGTCAGCCAGATTCATTTACCACTATCCTATCATTCTTAGAAAATTCATATCATAGAACACCTCTGCCTTCTTTTCTCAGATAAATATTACATAAGAGAAAACCTCTAGGAATTCTTGTTATCATCTTACTCCCTTGTGAATTTGAAACTGCTGTATTTAACACCAAATCCACAATGCTTTTGCTGTAGCCATCACACTTCATATTGTATTTCCTTTATAAAAAAGTTAGAAAAATAATGCATTGAATAAAAATACTCTCTCATCCCTCATCATAAAGTCTTTATAACAAAAATAGAAACCTTTGAAAATTAATTTCTAAAAATATTGTCCTCTAGAATCAACAACAAAGATAGAGAATGATGAAAACCAGAAGTATATTCATATGTAATACTGAGAATTTCCTTATACCATTCTGTTGAAGCATATTTTTGATTGAAAATATTTGAAGCCTCCTTTCCTTTTTTTTTTTTTTGTTCTCTTTTTTAATTGCTTCAAATTACCTGCTTAATACTTGCATATTACCTCTGTATGATTTTTACCTCGATCATCATCAGGTGCAAGTTAGTAGCCACTTTAGTTGAGTTCTTTTCTAGTGCATGCGGTTGACATGGAATTGAACCAATTGCAGGAGCCTGTTACACTTTGTGCAGTAGTAGGCGACCTTGGTTAATATATGTGTAGTTTTTTTGTGTGCTTAGGCTGGAACAGTAATCTACCTTTCGGCATCGTTGAAATCAAATACCATGACCTGCTTGTCGGACATTGTCTGCATATCCCAGACTGGCATAATGCCACATGTGTGCATACTTTATGAAGTGTTGGCAGACAGCATGTTTATGATGAGACTTTGGATAATTTCTTTGTTGTAGATTTCTGTGCTTCTTTGTTGATATGTTTCTTTCACTTTCTTTAATCCTTTCTGATTTGTCTATATATATATGTATGTACTCCAGAAAATAGAATCAAAATTATTACTCTCTACAACTGTGTCTGATATGTTGCACAAAGGATAAGTTGATATCGAATTCAAATACAGTAAGCATTAGTGAGTGAGGAAAAAAAAAAAAAAGAACAAATGAGGTACTTTTTGATGTTTTCCTTTGGTAGAGAATAATGTCTGCAGGTGCTGTTAGTTCTTGGTTTCCAACATTGTGAAATGAAGGAAGAACTATGTTGCCTGTTAGGGAAGGGGATTATAAACTGTTACTATGATAGCATTAAGAGTTGTCTGTTTGAAAACTGTAGACATATTTAGATCAAATTTAATAGTTGGAAGTCTCACTATTTGGGTTGATAATTCAGCTATTCTTTTTTTTTGTTTTTTTTTTTGATGATTCTGTTTTGTTTTGTTTAAAAGACACTACAGTTTATTTTTCTTGTTTTTTCTTTAGCTAAAAATTTTCTTTTTAATTATATAACGCAATTTTAGTTTAACAAATAAAGGCTTATAAAGAAAATATAGATTTCAAAAATTTGTATTGTAATTAGCTTACCTGTATCATCAGAAAATAACAATATTTAAGTCATCGGATAATTACAATATACTTATAAAATATTAAAAAATTATGCTGCACTGCATTTCTTATGTTCAGTATAATCTGAATATTGTAATAGAAAAATTACATTCTATTCCGTATTGAATAATTATAGTTTTATTTATCAAGTTTAATATAACATAAAATTCCATTTCTACTGTCACCAGAAGTGGCCACTGCATGATGGGCTCCTTTGGTCACATAGAAAAGTGCTATACATAGATATAATCACTGGTTACTTATTTTCTGAACACACCCATCTGCAAGGGAAGCTAGCCAATCCCTGTTGCAGATGCTTACTCAGGCACATTTGTGATGGTTCAGCACCCACAGAACCTATCTGTAGTTTATATTGTGAATATACTGAGCAGACTTTGGTTATTGTTTCTGGGGGAGAGTGCATAATCTGGCATGATCACCAGTTTGAACAGCAAACTCTCAGTCATGATTGTGGTAATATATCTTTATTAATCTGATGACTTCATGCTAGAATACCACTGATGTCTTCCAAACAGTTCTCTCTACCCAATTTCATAATGTTTGGGTCAACTTGTAGTATGGTCTTCAAGCACTTTCCAAAGATGCCACAGGCTGGGATCACTTTGCCAGACTAATAACATCAAGAAGTCACTTTCCTGACAATGATCAGAGTAAAATTCTAATCTTTGTCTTTTGATTGGGAAGTGATCATTTTAACCCCCCTGTCCATGCACTCATACACAGATAGATGGTTACACATTGCAGTTTATATATATAGATAATTATTCAAACCCTAAACAGAATGTAGATTATCTCAAAATCTAATTCTCAGTAAGAGAAATGTATATAATAAAGAGAATTTCTTTTACCATATTTCATTCCTGCAAGTTTAAAACTTTAAAATATTTTGGTTAGTGATAAATATCCTTGTCACATTATGCATATAATAACCCTATTTTGTCAGCATTGCCTGTCTTAATTCATAGCTATTTATAATCCTTTTTTGTTTTTTTCTTCCTGATTTACATTAAATTTCTATAGTAAAATCATTTCCATAATGAAATTATTAGTAATACATGTACACACACACATGTTGGTTTTAATTGGTATATTTTTTGTGATGCCAACGAATACTCGTTGTCACTTTTGTAATGCTCGTTGTAGTTGAGACTTTGTAATTGCAGATACAACTATAGTATGCTGTTGAACAATGCTGGTGTCAGACGCCTTCAAATAACACTTGTGCTAATAGTACTTTCTTGATAATATTCGTTTGAACAGTAATCCGTATAGTGACCTAACTAGAGAAATAGTATAGTGAATAGCAAACCGTATTGTAACAGAGGATAGATTAGAAGTGCAGATCTGAATAGTAATAGAGGATAGGGTAGAAATGTGATCCGTATAGTATAGAGGATAGGGTAGAAATGCAATCCGTATAGTATAGAGGATAGGGTAGAAATGCGATCCGTATAGTATAGAGGATAGGGTAGAAATGCGATCGCTAGTTGTGATCTACTTCCTACATATATGTGTTTCTTCTATGGTCACACAGTCTACTTAATTCAATAATGGGATTGCCTGTGTTTGTTTACTGGCGATCTATGTTCAAACTCAAGTGTTGGCAGTGACATTTTATTCCTATATAACAATATGAAAGTTATGTTTTTGGTAAACTGTATAGTGTGGATGTTATTAGATGATATTCAGTTAGTTTTGTTTTCATTTTTTTGCAATTTTCTAATGGCTTTTTTAAGCTTTTTGTATCTAAATTTAGTATACATTAATTAATTTTGTATTTTTGTAATTACAAACTTACTGAAAAAAGAAAATAAAACATGGACAAAACTAACTAGATATTATCCAGTAACACCCACACTATACAGTTTGCCCAATAATAGGAACATATATATATATATATGTATGTGTGTGTGTGTATATATATATATATATATATATACACACACACACACACACACACACATATATGTTCCTATTATGCCAGTAACATTAATTTCTGCTACTGATGATCTCTTTGTTTTTTCCTAGATGCTCAAAACATATTAGACTAAGCAATGAAACTTGTACAAATAAATTTGAGCCCAATGATTGTAAATTTCTGTGCTTAATTATAAAATTTTTCTTGTAACATCACAAATATTCAGTTTATTAGTGCATAAAATGACTAAAGCTAAATGAAGGAGTGGTGAAATAATACTAAAAACAATTGATAGTGATTAGAAAATCAGAAAGCTTGGCTATGTTTCCTTTGTTCAAATGTACTCAATGCTAAAATACAATCATGATTATTGTTTCATTTTCTTCTTAATGCCAGAATTTGCTGTGTTTCTATATAAATATAATCAAATCAAAAGTTTTGTTATTTATTTAATAAACAGTTAATAATATATAATTATAATGAAAAAAATATGAACCACTTCCAAACACTTTGCTGACTTAATGTTGTCAAACACCTTTTAAATAATCCATTTCCACATTTTTCAGCCCTTATCAAGTGTACAATATATAAGTAAATAATTCTTTTCTTTTTTATAGGAATTAAACATGGAAACAGAAAAAAATGTTCATTAATATATGTAACAGATCAATCATTTGACATCAGTAATTCATGTGTATACATATGCATATATAAAAGAGTAATGACCCCCTCATGATCATGATGGCAAATTCTATAGAGTATATATTTGTTCTGTTAGTATTAGATCTGTGCAAAAGTTCTTAGGCACTGTTTTAAAACTACCATAATTTTTTGAAAATAATATGCACCTCAACAAATGATCCAAAAATTAAGAAATATATCTATCCCTATGTATAATATACATCTATAAATTTTGTCAAAGAAAACAAAAAATAATTACAAAGACTTTTTTTCATTAAGAAGACATTTTGACATTAAGAATAAAACTGAAACTAAGTGGCTAAAATAATGTTGAAAATGACAATGTGGTTTTCCCAATAAATATAACATTTTATTTTACCACCAAAATGTTGTCAAAACATGCAAGTTTTAGTGCAAATTTTAAACAAAAAGTAATAGAATTAGCAGAAAGAATAGGAAACAGAGGTGCGGCTAGAAGATATGAGTTGAATGAGGCTAACATACGTTTATGGAGAAAGAATAAAAATGAACTAAAAAAAGTGTAAATCAAGTGCTGAAGCTATAGGTAGAAATATCCAGATATGTAACAAAGTTTAGTTGAATTTGTGAAAGAAAGATGATTGAGTGGATGTTCCATAAGCACTGTGGAAATAAGGATGAAGGCAAAAGAACTTATGAAAAGCATGTATCCTGGAAACACATTTAAATCTTCAGCAAACTGGCCTCTTCTTTTTATGAAAAGGTATATCTATTAGAAGAACAACATCCATAGCCCAGCATTTGCCTGATGACTATGAAGATAAGCTTTTGAATTTTCAGTGTTTTGTTATTTTGCATGAAGAATATACTTCAGGAGAAGAGGACTGATACCAGGGGGAATAACTGACCAACTTCAAGTAATGGATGTTGTCTGCAACCATCCATTTAAACAAGAGATGCATAAAAAAATGGAATAACTGGCTGTTTTCTGATGTTCCAACTTTTACTGCTGGTGGCAACCTGAAAAAAAAAACAGTGTTGGAACTTGTTGTAAAATGGATTCAGGAATCTTGAGATCCCATCAGTGAGGATGTTATAAAGAGACGTTTCAGGAAGTGTTGTCTCATGACAACCATGGATAGCTCTGAAGATGAACATCCTTTAGCAAGAGAATGAAGATGCTAAAGATAATTTTGAACAGGACAAAGATAATATTGTGAATGATAATTTGTTTAATGACAATTTAGATATTGATTCTATAACAGAAAGTGGTGATGATGATGAAAATTAAAATTTCAGTAAAGTGTTAACTTGATATCCTCTTTTCTACAAAAATTGGCCTTTTTATAGATTTTTTAAATTTTTTTGCCAAATAATAAAATGCAGTTACTGATAAACATAAATTTATTGACAAAAAAAGTTGCAATTATTATTGTTGGATTTAAAATGAAAATTGGGATAATATCTTTCTTATTTTACAAGAAGAAGTATATATTTATTATTATAAATCAATAACAAAAAAATGTTTTTGTTTAAACCTTATACACACCCCTACTATCACCTGTAATTTACAGTAAAAAAATGCATATTATTTTCAAGAAATTACAGTAGATTGAACATTCCAATTCACCTTTGGTTTTTAGTATAACATTTTCAATTCTCTGTTAAAACAATTTCCAGATATTTAAACTTCTGTACTTGTTTTATTTTGACATCTCCAATTTCTAGTATACATCTTGAACTTTTCCTCTTGATGACAACAATGCATACTGTCTTCTTACAAATGATGGTTAGTCCTTTCATTTTGTTTCCTTTTACTGCTTTGTCTAGGAGGTCTTCTAGTGTTCTTTCTATGTCTACTATCAACCCAGTGTTACATGTGTACCTGTGGCGGACATGTGGGATGAGCACATGTGTACCCTTTGTCCCCATAAAAAGAGCCCGTTTTGCTTATTGTAAAGCTATTTGAAATATCCACTTACCATATTAAATCCTGGTAACAGGGGGGACTGCAGCTTTTTATTAATAACGGAATGCATTCCTGATGGAGGCATGTTACCACATGGGAGTTTAATTATGGGATCATAATTTCCTGAACAACTATAAAAACAACTACTTCCTTTTTTTTGTTGCATCTAGAACTTTAGTTTTTGAAATACTTTTTTTTTTTTTTTTTTTTTTTTTATTTTTTATTTTTATATAAATGGACAAGCTCTATTTGCTTCCTGAAGGCATGTTACCAGAAAAGAAATGTAAATTTCTAATTTTTTTCTTCTTCTTTTTTTTTTTTTTTTTTTTTTTTTTATTTTTATAAATGTAACTTTTTTTTTTTTTTTGTAACTTTTTTTTTTTTACTTTGTTTACAATTGACAAACATGTTTAATTTATCCTTTTGTTAAGTATATCATATTTGTCTTTTCATCTTTAGCCTGCAATGGACTATATTTTTTTTAAATAGAGTTCAATCATGAGAATTAAGATGTTGTTGATTCCATCTTCAAACATGTAATTATGACTTTTATTCTGCTATCATTTTCTTTTAGAATTTTTTTCTAAAAGAATGGAATTAATAATATAAAGAATATATATATCCCTAATTGGACAACTCACTCACATATCATAGGCACATGTGCATTTTATTTTTACTATCATTTTTGGCAGTGACATAATGGGCTTAATCATCAGTTTTCCTTTATTTTTTAATCTTTTTTTAATTCCTGCAGCCTAAGTAGCTTTTAATTTGGTTAAGTAAGCAGTGTAGTGTAATGGGTAACAGAGAGCTGAGTTTGAATTCCAGCCAAGTTCGTTACGTTCACTTAAAATACCCTTGGGAAAGGTATAAATTCATCTCCTCCTCCTAGTTATGAATAACAGGACAGACTGGGTTCTATAGCCTTGGTTGGTGATTAGTCTACTGCAGAAAGAAACAGCAACCTACTGAGGGAAAATCTTCTGCCTAGTTGGTTGTGAAATGAAAGAGACATGATTGCAAAAGCATGTATCATGTATGGCACTTAACTGACTGACCGAAAGAATTCTACAATAGTTATATTTTGTTTGATTTTTTTTTTTCTTCTTAAATACTATGGCCTCTAAGTGCATATATGTTTAGTATGATTTTTTGCTTTTGAAATTTTAATTTAACTGTTGTTTTGCATGATCTGATTTGTTTTTATCAAAATGATAGATCGAAAAAGTAGAAGGCAAAGAATAGTGAATAAAACATTACAAAATTTATTAGATTTTCATTGTTTTTCATTGTGATTTCTTTTTTATCAAGCTTTTCTGTATGCAAATAATAACAAAAAAAAAATGAAATTTTATTTGGTGAAAAACCTTGTGCACACAAATTATTATCATAAGAGCAAATTTGCAAAGTGCAATATTTTTTCAAAATTAGGCTTTTACAAATAACAAAAAAATTGTTTTTGTTCTTAATTTTTCCTTTGACAATCACTGATTATTTTTCGTCCTTATTTTCAATATTTTTAAAGAAAAAGTTTCAGGAAATCAGGCTTTATACAAGATGTCTCTAACCAAAGATGACAAAACAGGAATAATCAAACTAAATCCAATTAGAAACAAATCCAAGAAAATAGCTTAATGTAGTGATTATATACATGTGAAGTATTATCCTCATCTTTGTTGTTGTTATCACAATGTTTTGGCCATTGTACCCTCTAGCCTTCATCAGGTGTATGTCAATCCAGGTACCCTACAGGAAATTTAAAACTGAACCCTTTATTTAATCTATAGGGTAGACTGTTCTTGTTCCACTACCCATTTATAGGGATACCTTGCCCAGTTCTTACTTTTAGTACTACTAAGTTATTGCTTACTATGTTTGCACTAAGTCCAAGTACACACTGTCCATCCTGGGGATTGAACTCATAGTTACTATCTCCCAGTAGGTTACATGGATTGGCATACACCTGATAAAGAGTGAAGGGCACAATAGCCAAAACCTTGTAATTATAACAACAACAACAACAACAGGGATGAGGACAATAGTTTAAATGTAAATGGTGTAAATAATGATTACTCTTCATCCCAAAAATTCAGACAAAAATTTGAGAAAACTACTCAAGCATTTTCCCAAAAGGTAGCTGAAATATATATAAACACTTTTTCATCATATTTCAATTTGACACATGAATCATTCTTTGAAATACTGATCTTATTATTATTTTCAGTTTTTTATAAATATGTTTATTGTTTTCAGAGTGATTTAGTTTTCATCTGTTTGCTTCCACAGTTTAGTTATCACAGCAAGTTGTTAGTTTAGTGTCATGAACAATTCTCATGATATTTTCATGTGTTTTTAAATTATTAACATATTTTATGCAAATTATTGACATTTTATGGTTATTTTAACATGTTACATTTATTGGATATTCCATTTGTACATATTATTTGACATGGATAAAAATAAATTTATTTTCTTTTTATTTTCAAAATATTTGACAGCTAACATATTAAACAAGGTTTATGACTTTAGATGAAGGTTTTATATTAATGTGTAAGTGATGATCCATTTGCAATTCTCCATTCACAAAAACACAAGTGAACAGCAAAATTTTCATTTCCTATTGGAAATCCACATTTCTAGTTTTCTTAAATATCACTGGCAGCAATATAAGAAAATTTTAATAATGAAAGACTTGCTGTTTACTTAACTTGTGATGTCACAGGTAGGATTTATTAAACAAATATAAAATAGTTAATTCTCTCTGAATGGTTATATTTAGACTAACAACAAATGTATGCAATAAGTGGAGGGAGTGGAAGAAACAATAGTTACAATTGTATTTTAGTACTAACTCTATTTGGACCAGGAATAGAAGCAAAGTATAGGCTTTTTTTATTATTACTTCACTGCTTTCTACTGGCTTAGTTTTAGCCATTATTTTCCTCAAACAAACTTAACATCTGGAAAAATATTTGATAATGAAATCCTAGATTTTGCAATTTTTACCTAAAATTTATGTAAACAAGTTCCAATATTTAAGCTACATATTACACATTGAAAATCAGGAAGAACTGATTTGTCAGTAGCAAAAAAATGAAGGCAAGTGTTACTGACAGAATAGGGCTATTCTTTGTACAATTGTTGCTTAGCATTATATGAGCATAGTAGTGGCACATCATTTAGCTATAGAGGAAAATCAAAGACTAAAAAATGTCCATCTTAATGAAATGTTGTTTTCAGCTGAAAAAAGATCTATGGCAAATTTTTTCAAATTTGCAATAAAAATTCAGGCAATCATAATTTTAATAAACTTCATGGTGAGATTCAAGAAATCATTATCATCCTTTTAGACAACTGAGGAAATACTTTAGACAATTGCTTAAATTTATGTTTTTAGATGTTTCTTGATCTACTACATCAGAGTCAGGATCATAGTGTCATTGTGAACTCCATGATCTTTTTTTTAATTTTTTTTTGGCTGCATTGTATTTGCTTCACCAGGGCTACATATGGTTTTGAATTCAGTTTCTCCTTCTCCTAGACTGGTTGCTAACCGTGATGAGAGAACTCTGCCTGCCCTGGTATTTAACCCATAACTGAGAGGGGAAGAGATGGATTCAAACCTTTCCTGAGGTTATTTGTGCAAAAGTGGATGTATCAAACTTGACTGGAATTCAAACACGGCTTGCTGATTTATTGTTCCAATCCATTACATCATCATCATCATCATCATCCCCTTGACTTTTGTTATCATAGGGCAGATCTGAATGCAGAAACCATACTAACTCTTTTCCACAACAGTCTATTAACGGCAACCATCAACAATTCTGGTACAGTCATACCTGTCTATTGTTCGACATTCTCCAACCAGTTTTTACATTTGCATCCTTTCTTACGTCCACCTTCAATGGTGCCTTGTATGATGGTCTTCCACAAGCTGTCATGCCTTGTAATGTGTCTAAATCATGTTATTTTTTTCTGTTTGACAGTGGTGAGAAGAGGTTCCTGGTGTCCCACAAAACTTTCAACCCTTTTCTGCACAAACTCATTGTTTTATTTTGTTCCCAATAGAAAATCTCAAGGAGTTTTCTCATGCATTTGTTCTCAAACACTTGGATCCTCCTCTCTGTATCTGCCAAATGTCCATGTTTCACATCCATATAGGAGAATGGAGACGATCAGTGATTTGTACAATCAGCTTTCAAACAAAGTACAGACTGTACACCACATGCATATTATCTGATAAATAAAACTTTTAATAAGTTGATAGACTGATATGAAGAAATTCTCTATGTAAGTAATTTTATTTAAAATTTCATTATATGTTAAATCTTACTGATCACTTTCATACAGATTAAGCTATTTTCTTGGATTTGTTTCTAATTGGATTTAGTTTGATTTTTTTCTACTTATCCACTTCAGATGAGATTATAACCTGGAAAAGTATCTGCTGATTAGAAATGGCACTTAAAGATATGTTGGCAGCTGGTGCCTTATGTTCAAATGCTCTCTGCAGATGGTGGGTAGGGATTGTGTGCAGTATGAACTGTGACTTACTAACATTTTGCAGAATGAAAAGCACTGTTGGGATGGTGCTCACTTTGTTTCTCCTAAAATTAAAAAATCAGCTAGAAAATAATGCCAGGTGATGAGACGAAACAGGAATTGCTGAGGTGTGCAGTATTTGTCTGTGGTTAGAAGGAAGTAAACACAATCCTGTCAAGAAGTTTGTATATTGTACATCTATACCTATATTTAGCTGCTAATTATTTGCACATTTTAAAAAGTAAGAGTTAACAATTTATAACATTTTTCTTTTATGTTGTTTTAGTGTTTTTTCTTTTAGTTTAATCCAATGAAGTACCATTTTCAAGAATTGGTATTCAGTCTCCAGTTTTTAAAAAAAAAAAAAAAAAGAACTGGCAAATTGCATACGCCTTTCATTTAACATTAGGCATGCATGCATTCTGGTGTGTGTGTTAAACAAAGAGAGACAATAATAAAAAAAGAAAACCTGAAAAAATATAAGTAAAGGAGTAAATAACTAGGTGGAGTGAAGTGAGAGGAAAAAGGAAATAGATTCTCGCAAAGGCTTAGCTGTTATTTATTTACCAGAAAGATATATAAGTTTATCAATGTATCCATAGGCTAATGATAAAACAGTTAACATAATCCCCCTCCTTGTCAATGCACTTAACCCAACACTCTGTCATTGATTGCATGTTATACAATAAAAACTTATTATTAGGATATATTTGTTCTATTAGTATTAGATCTGTGCAAAAGTTCTTGAGCACTCTTTGAAAACTAGATTGAATATTCTTTTGGTTTTTAGTGTCGCATTTTTCAATTCTCTGTTAAAACAATTTCCAGATATTTAAACTTCTGTACTTGTTTTATTTTGACATCTCCAATTTCTAGTTTACATCTTGAACTTTTCCTCTTGATGACAACAATGCATACTGTCTTCTTACAAATGATGGTTAGTCCTTTCATTTTGCTTCCTTTTACTGCTTTGTCTAGGAGGTCTTCTAGTGTTCTTTCTATGTCTACTATCAACCCAGTGTTACATGTGTACCTTATATTGTTAAGATTGTATCCACCATATTAAATCCTGGTAGGGTCTGCAGCTTCATTAGGATTGCTTCCTGAAGGCATGTTACCAGAGTTTAAGTGACATAATTTCCTGAAGTGTAAATTTCCTTTTTGTTGCATCTAGTTTTCTTTTCCTTTTTTTTTTATTTTTTATAAATAAACAAGCTTTTTTTTAAGAAAGAACTAATTTTTGTCACTTTTTTTTTTACTTTCTTTACAATTCACAAACATGTTTATTAACAAAACTTATCCTTTTGTTAAGTAAATCATATTTGTCTTTTTATTAAATCTCTAACCATACTTTATACTTTTTTAAATAAAGTTCAATCATTAGAATTATTAAGAATCTAATTAATAACTGTTTTTGAGTAATGGAATTACTGATTCACTGTCTCATATATTTTTATTAAATTAATTATATATCTTTAGTGTATTGTGATGTAATAGATATCAGCTTGGAATGAGATATCAGAGAACCTAGTTTGAATTTCTGTCAGGTCCATTACATTTCCTTACACGCAATTACCCTTGGGAAAGGTATGAAGCCACCTCATCTCAACCCCCCCAGCTATTGGTTGAATAGCAGGACAGACTGGATCCTATAGCTTTTGTTGGCAACCAGTTTACTGCAGAAAGAAATGGCAACCTACTGTGGGAAAATCTTCTGCCTAGTCAGTCATGAATTGAAAGAAAGAGACATGATTGCCCAAGTGTGTATTGCATATGGCACTTAATTGATTGATTGATATATCTGTATAATTTTTAAATTATTGCTTCTCAATTAACCTTGTTATTTATGCTGATAAAATATTCAATCAACTTTTGATCAAAACTACATTTAGCCTAATTCAGTGTAAAGTCAAAAGGGAAATGTTTTAGTGAAGTTTGAACTCCTTTTAGTAGAAATAGTATGACACAAGGTGAATTATTAAAATATAATTTTCATGTTAACCAAAGAAAAGAAATATCCATTATTCAAATACTTGTCAAATTCATATAGATTTTCTGCCTTCTCAAATATTGCTCTCTATGAAGTTACTGTTAGTATTTTGTCAATGATACTTACTTATACTATAAAAGGTTTTTTTTCTCATTTGGTCTTGGATATAATGAGTTAATAATGTACTTACTGATGATAATGTTTCATCAGTTAATTTTTATAATTTGGTTATTTATTTAATATTCTGATGTCTGCTTGTAAACAATATTCCATTTTTGTTTTGCATTGAGTGCTTTTCTATGCTTCCCCAGGAATGAATCGTTGTCAATGTCAATATAAACTTTTTTATACAATTTTAAAACTTATATTTGAGACAAAGTATCATGTTAGGCACAAGGAAAACACTCAAAAAGAATGGACTTACAATATCACTGAGTGGACTGGAAGATCATTCACAAACTGAGACATATGGAGGGAACTGGTCAGGTGCTTGGCTATGCAGCAACATTACCACCATATCTGGTCATGGGACTGATGTTGTTGATGATAATTGAAATTGTTTTAATGTTTATTTTTATACATTATTTAATAAAGAAAAAAATTGTTAATTTTCAAAATATCTTGTTTCATGCAACTTTAAAATGTAAAGAAGGGTATAAAAGGAAGTTTTGTTTTAGAACAGGGTTTTTCAAACTGTGGGTCATGAAATAAATAAAATGGGTCATGACAAAAAAATAAATATGGGTCATGACAAAAAAAAAAAAAGAAAAAATACAGAAATGAGAGCAAATTGCAGAATATAAAGAACTCTAAATGTTATACAGCACTCACAAATCATTGCCAGTTTTTCACCAAGTTAAGCTCATATTATATGTTTTTTAAAATATAATTATATACTCTTTTCATTGTGTTTATGTATCTTGCTTGTCAAACTTATTACGGACTGAGTGACATCAGTTCTTTCTCACATAGAGACCTCATTCCAAAACTTAGCTATGAATGTGTGCAGTGCATTTGTCTTTGTGGCTGGCGAAAGCCGTTAAGATTGTTGAATAATTTACTTGCCTCTGAATTTAGAGCTAAAAGTGAATTTCTCAACTCAATGTCAAAGTCAGGTACTGATACATTCTTTTTGTGGTAGTAAGATGTGTTATTTTCATTCAGAATTTTCGATGAGTTGCTTGCTGTTTCAGTGAAATTTAAGAATGGGCTGATTTTTTTTAAACTAATAATTTTATCTGTCTATATCTCTGAGATGAGGTATTATGATTACTTACGTTATTTACATTATTCGGACTGTTATCCTCATCTTCATCGCCATATTCATAATGTTTTGCCTGTTGTATGCTCCGGCCCTCTTCTTCTACCCTGCTGGGTGAAATAAAGGGTTCAGTTCAAAATTCCAATCACCTGAAGAAGGCCAGAGTGTACAACGACCGAAACATTGTGAATATGGCAATGAAGATGAGGATAACAGTCTGAATAATGTAAATAATAAGTTTATATTCATACACATAGATACATGCAATTCCAATATGTGCAGATCATAAGAAATATGCATATAAATTATTGATGCTAAATAAATGAACCTAGTAAACAGAAATTGACTTTGATTTATTACACATAGATATAATGGGTTGTAATGCAAAATGTGGTTCTTGCTGTGGGTTGCAGTAAAGAAAGTTTGAAAAACACTTTTAGATCAATGAATTATTGACTAACTATAAAAGCGGATGGTAAACATTTCAAAGGGCAAAGTAACTTGTAGAATCACAATTTATCTGTTGTGACTTCCTGAATCAGTCTGTTCCCCACTAATTACTTAATGTTTTGCAGGTGATGCTGGAAGTTATGATTTTATTTCAATAGATTATTTAAAACTTACAATATTGAGTCTTAAAAGATACTTTCACCTACTGTATTGGTAATTTGACATATCCAAATAATGAAACATTTTACAAAATGTTTATGCACCAAACTAGAATGATGAAAATAAATTACTGGCTTTAAAATATATCTACTTATTATCATAAAATGAGAAAATAAAATTTTAGCCCTTGTAAAATATTTTTTCTTCAGTACAGCTTACAATTATCTCGTTGATGTTCATTGTATAAAAGTAGATTTAGGTAATTGATGATTATAAAATAATTATGGAAGAAATGATCTTAAATTTATTTTTAAAGTTCTCTCAGTGTATGCTTGGGGATAATTTAAAATCTGTGAAAATTAAAAATGGTAGGATTGTTAATACCATCCAATGCCGTCTTGTTGAATTTCAGGCTTGTAAAATAGACAACTAAATGAGTTTATTTGATAATAATTGCTTGATTATGTGTTTTATTTGGGGAAAGAGAGGGGCTCATGTGCTGGGAAGCTCATGGCCTCCACATACCATCTCCTAGGCCTTTACTTTACTTATTATGTCTTTGGCTAATTTGGTCTAGTGCTAGATGCATTGGAAATCCTACCAGGATTCAGCATTGGTAGCCACAATCTAACCAACATAAGATATGCAGATGATACAGTACTGATAGCAGACACAGATAAGAAATTACAAAACCTCCTGTGAAGGAGGTAGTGAAGGAGAGCAAGAAGAAGGGACTATGCATAAACTACAAGAAGACTTAATGCATGGTTACCAGTAAAAGGATGAGCCCGAAATACAATTTGCAGGTCAAGGACATTAAAATAAAGCAGGTGCGGAAGTTTAAATATCTGGGAAGTGTTTTGACAGAGGATGGCAAGAACGACACTGAGATCTGTAGACATACTGGGATGGCCAAGGATGCATTCCAAAAGCTAAGCAGAGTATTGTGAGACAGGAGGGTTTTTTTGGTAACAAAGAAAAGAGTACTGAGCCGTTACATGACATCTGTCCTCCTTTACACCAGTGAATGTTGGATGGTCTCCTCAAAGATGAAGAAGAGACTCAAGGTGACGGAGATGTGGTCTACAGAAGGATGCTAAGGATATCATGGACCGAGTGTGAGCAACAATGAGGTCTTGGAGAGGAAGCAAACAAGGAGGAGAGACATCAGAATGAAGGAGTTGAATTTCTGGGACATATAATGAGAAAGGAGGGCCTGGAGAATCTGATACCCACAGGTCAAATAGAGGGAAAGAGAGACAAGGGAAAGCAATGCATGGAAATACCTGGCAGGCTTGAGCAAGTGAATGACAAAATGTGGTCTGGGGGAGGTGACAGAGGAATGAAACTTATTGAGAGCCACAAGGGATAGGGGGAAGTAGAGAGCCATGATCGCCTACATAGAAAGAAAAGCTAAGTGCATGTATGTTGGCTCTTTCTTCAAGCTATTATTCACTCCAACATCATTTATGAAAGTTGAGTTTAAACGGTAGTTAATTTCTTTAAGAGTTAAACTGAAAAATTCTAAATTTACTCCAGTTTACTGCTGTAATGTCCAAGTGGGGAAAAATGTGTTTATTTTTTTTTTTAAATTTAATGTCTTTTTCTTAATAATTTAACATTCAGTGTGAAAACATTGAGCTACACTTTGAAAATTCTCCAGAGTTAAAACAGTAATTTTATATTTCAACAAAAGACTATGGTTCATAAACATCTTTATTTTCATACTTTGTGTAATTTATTTATTGAAATTGAATATATCATATTATGTTTGGAGGCATCTCTTCTCATTTATGGGCCCACAAGAGAGGAGATGAAAGGATGGTTTGAAATAATTATTCTCTCTTTTATTTGAAAATATAAATTATTTTTTATTCTTTAGTCTGCACACATTCCTACTAAATTTTTAGTTAATTTATAAATATAAATTTTTTTAAAAGAAAAAAAACAACCTATTTTGGTCCCCAAAGATAGATGTTTATTATTATGACAGGTAATGTTACCAAACAGTTGTTCTTCTTCTAAGTGCCATGTCCCTTTTTGGCTCTCCACAACTTCCTATCCTTTGTAGCATTCAGTAGTTTTTCTCCATAAGGCTCCCACCTGCTGTTACACCATCCACAAGCCTCTCAGTTAAATGGCTTCATGTCTTTCCCTATCTCTCTTGCCCTCAATATGCTACATGAGGGTCAAGTTATCCAAGCCCTCTTTCCTCATTATGTATCCAAGGAATTTCAACAGCTTTTTCCTGATTCTAAATGTTCTTTTATTTCTTTATGACTTCCTTGTTGTTTACTTGCTCTGTCCATAGAATTTTTAATATCCTTTTGTAGAACCACATTTTTTGCTGCCTCTATTCTTCTCATTCTTGGGGAAATTATCCAGCATTCACTGCCATATAAAAGGATGGTTATCACATAGCAATCCAGCAATGTTTTCTTTTTCTTCTAGTGAACTTTTCCATTTCTCAGCATCTTGCTTCGCTTTTAGAACACTTCTTTCACTAATCCAATACATGTTTGGATCTCAGTATTGCATTTTGCATCAATGTATTTTATATTGTTAAGATTACACCAATCAATAATAAATCCTGGTAGGGTCTCCAGTTCCCTTAGGATAGCATTGCTGTAGAGGTTGAATAAATCTGAGGAGAAGACACATCCTTGTATCATGCCTCTTTCAATTTTTGTATAGCTATTCAATTTTATTTTATATCCATATGCAGGCTGTTTGCTTCCAGTATAAATTCTGGATTATTCTAACATCTTTTCCAAATAGATCTAGTTTTCCCACCAGCTCAAACAGTTTATTTAAAATGAATTTAAAAAATAATAATTTCAAGTCAATTAGTTTCACATTAAATTTTTATAATGTATGAAGTTGTTTATAACAATGAATTTATAACACTATAAAATATAACGATTTTTATATCCTTAACAATTATTTGGTTATTATTTAGATTATTTATGTACAAACTATTGTCCTCATCTTTGTTGCTATTATCATAACATTTCAGCTGTTTTTGCTCTGTGGCCTTCATCAAGTACTTATTTATCCAGATAATCTTCAAAGAATTTTGAACTGAACCCATGATATTTTGTCTTGTTCTTATTTAGTGTTGCTCACTTATTGCTTGTTCTACCAAGTCTGTCTGCACATCTTACCCAGGGATTGAACCCATAATTACTGTCATCAAATTCATGAACCAATGATTTATTCCACTAGTCTATGAATCTGATGACATAATAATTGTGTGTTCAATCCCTGGGATGGGTAGTGTAGGTTCAGACTCAGTGGAAACTGGGCAAACAAGACGAGATATCCCTAGACATGGACAGATGGAATGAGAACAATCTACCACTATAGATTAAATAAAGAGTTCAGTTTGAAATTACCTGAATGTTACCCAGATTGGTAATCACCTGATGAAGGCCAGAGAGCACATCGGTAGAACCATTAGAATAACAAAAACAAGAGGACTGTAGTCTGTATATAAATAATAACAGCTTATCCTAGAAAGTCATACTTGGTTATTGTTATCTAAAAGACCCTATTCCAAAGTGATCACAATAAGTGGCTTTCTCTGTATCATTTTTTATACAGAGAAGGAATCATTTTATAAGCCAAAGACAATGCTTCAGGTTGGCATGAGTAACAGAGAAGTGTCAGTGCAAACACATTGCACTTTTAGTTTGTTTCTGCAAGCCATTTCCTCTTCTGAGCAAAATATTCCATTTCTGCTGGTTTCATAATTGCTGTCCTTCTCTTAGCAGGCTAACTATATTGACAATTACATTGGCAGCATCAACCTAGACATCTTTCACTATCACAAATACTTGCAATATCATTTATCATTTATCTTTGTACATGAACTGATAGCATCTAATTTCTATTTCATCTTCCTTCATGAATATGGATCATTTTTTTCTTGCTCATCCTTTTTTGTCATTTCGTTATGGTTTTTTTTTTTAATTGTTTTTCTTTTCTTTTTCAAGTGAAAACTTCAGAAGAATTGTTTTGCCTTTGTGTAGGAGAAAAAAAAACTTCCTCCATAATAGGATCACTTCTATTATCAACTATGTTGTATGTATAGAAGGTAGATGATGATCATCTTTCATTTTTGTCAAAGGTTTCTGTGTTTTTCAGTTTTCGTTAGTCTACAAAAGCTAATGTTAATTTACAGAAGTCTTAAAGATAAAATGTTTAAATTTTCTTTTTTTCTTCAGAAAAAGACTGGAAATGCTATTTTTATTTGTAAATAAGACTCCACCCTGAAAAGCACTAATCCTAACCTTGGAGATGGCTAATGAAATAAACTTATCTATTCCCACTGGTTAGAAAAAGTTTGGTTTGGTGGTGACTGACAAAATGCTATTTTCCATATTGGTATTTTTTTCTTATTTCAAACTTTTGATGGTCCTAGCCTCTTCTTCAGGTAAAACTGCAAAAATCTGACAACTTGAAAGATCAGGAACTCAAATAAGAATTTTTCCCTCCAGAATCTATCTTACATATCTATAAGTCTACTATTCATCCATGCTTAGAATATTGCTGTCACATATTGTCCGGTGCTACTGCTATTTACCTTGAGCACCTTGATAAAATCCAAAGAAGAATCAGCAGTGTTATTGGTCCTGACCTAGCAGCTCGGCTTCAGTCATTTTCCTACCACCATAAAGTTGTCTCTCTGTGTCTTCTATAAATACTTTCATGGTAATTGTTTGGATGAGCTCTTCACTGTGTGTTATACTGAAACACACCTATTCTATTGTTAATAGACTCTCCCACATATAATAAGTAGTAGTAGTAGCAGTCACCAGTGAGCTGAGTGAGTTGGTGAGTCAGTCGATGTCAGACATTAAAATATCAACCACCACAACTAGATTGCTGCGTCATTAACTATTATTTCAAGTTCCTAACGTTTTGTATGTCGAACATTTTTAGGACTGACTCAGTGAAATACAAGCCTCCACTGTGAAAACTACTCTACAACACTATGGTACCTAAACATTTTGAATTTAATCACAGTACTAGACTGTCAATGAGATATCATCAATTTACAGTTGAGCTGGCCAGATGTAACCATAAGTTCTATGCTAATAGTTTTTTTTCTTGCACTTTTTGCTTGTGGAACTTACTTCCAGCTCCATATTTTCTGGCCAACTTTAATCTGAAGAAATTTAGATGCAATTTCAGTTGCTATCTACTGTCCTCTTGATTACTCTTTCTTCTTCTTATTAATGTTTCTGTTCCTAATTCTTCTACACTCTGTAACCCTTTTGTCTTAGTGGCTTTACTGTATTGCATTTGGTGATACTGATTAAGAAAAGAAAAAGAAAATACAAGACTGTTTAAGAGAAAGGCTGAAAAGTTTTAATTTTCCAAGATTAAACTGCTGTTAAAATTTGATCTCTAACACCAAAAATTAGGTATCTTTTTCTCATTGATGTCTTTTATTCTATTTTTAAGCTTTTCAAAATTTAAAATCAGGTTGTTAGTTTTTAGTAAATAATAATAATAGTTTCTCTCATAGCCTGTTATTCAGCTACATATGACTGCTACTCTGAGTAGAAAAAAGAAACTGACTTAAAAGTACAGACGAAAGATTATAAAGGTCAGTGTAAATTGATGAAATTGTTCTTTTATTTCCTATTTCAAACTTTTGGCAGAATTAAGTGTCTTCTTCAGGCAAAGATTAAAACATCTAACATCTTGACTGATCTAGAACCCATCTAAAAAGACATAACAAAACTGACTGTTGGGAAAAAAGTTGCAATGTTTTTATTCTCCAAGATCACATTACTTTTAAAATTTAACCCTAAATTAACACCATAAATTGAATTTCTAGTTATCAAGTTAAAGAAAATGCAACTTAATCTAATCTTTTTTCTTTTTTTTTTAGGCTCCCATTCTTTAAAATTTTGGCCAGTAGTTTCTGGTAGGAATTAATAAATAAAGCTTCTTTTTTTTTTCTTTTTTTTTTTCCTCCAAACTGGTTTCTGAAAACTTTTTTATCATATTTTTAAAAAAAATGTAATCCATTTTTATTTATTTACATTTCCTCAATTACTGTATTACATATTTGCTTGTTTTCATTGATTTAAAGTTATTTATATAGAAATTTAACTTAAATTTTAGCATCTATGATTAAGTTGTCTGCTTCTTAAATTGAATTAAATTCTGTAAGTAGAATTCACTTAACGTATACTTCTGCTTTACTTATACACTCTGGATTTGATGTATGAGGAATTGAACTAACATGTACATTGTTTTCAGATAATCATTTTGGGTGTGCTTTTCTATGGTTTGAAAGATGTAAAGAAAAGATGAGTTCCATAGAAGCAAAATTAACTCTTGAAACCACAGAAATGTCAGCTGGTTCTTGCATGGACATATATTTATGAAGAAAATACAAATTCTTGGTCCAACATTTCCCAAAAAATTCTGATGTTTGGTCAGGTTTTGACAAGTTAGTCAAACCAAAACCTTTTTAACAACCCCTTGTGCATTTGAAAATTCAATTTGATTCCAATTATTAACTATGTAAAGAACACTTAAAAGGAAGTTTGTATTAGAGAAGTTTGACTTTGTGGAAAGGGCATATGGCTAAATTGAGAATTGCTTTTAATGTTTTTGTGATTCATTAATAAGGTAAGCAAAAACTAAACAGTATGAAAGTATAAAAATACATATTTATAGCAAAATGACTAACAATACATTTTATCTGTAGTTGAAGGCATGCAATTGTGTTGAAAATATTTAGATTTCGGCATTAAATAATGCATAGAGGTTGATATGCTGCTAAACAAAATCAACCAAACCAACCATTCATATGAAACAATATTTGAGATATCGGTTGATTATAAAATTAATTTCCATGATGAAGACAATTACATTATAGATGGATTATATATTTGTATAAAAATTTGAAACATCTAAACTATTTACTGTTTAATAAACACCCTGATGAACATTACTTTTGATGGTTATGTAGATAAAAATGCGGCTATGAAGTACGTCTTTCTCCTTGCTATGTATATGTGAGTCAGTACATCTATTGCATCATGGAACATTCAACAAGTAAAATATATATTAAAAAGTTTTGAGAAAGAAGAGAAAATTTATCTGCTGTTTCTAATTGAAAAAATTACTTATTTCTGTTTTTCTCTCTCATGTTAGTTGAGAAAATTCTGATGGTGCCCTCAGGAAACATTTGTTATGATCCTTTGCATGACAAATGGATCTGATTATGTGAGAGATTCGGAGAAATATCTCCTGGAATGTTAGGAAGTGGATAAAGTGGGTTGGGTAGATGTTACATGTGAGTAGATAATGTCAGCGAAGAGATCGCCCAATGAATGCTAATACTGTTTAACTAATGTGTTTCTTATTCCTCTAAAACCCTCTTCAAAAATGTTAAACAACAATCTTTTCCAGCCTATGACATTCTTTTTTGAAAGATTGAGCAAAGGAGATGACAAGCTTCAGTTTGATGTTGGTCTAGAATTTGATTCTGGAGATAGTTTCTAAAGAACTTGTCATATTTGTATGGCATATATATGTCTTAGTCCTTGATAGTTTAAAGCCACTATTTCTTTGCAGAAGGTTCATTCATTCATGTTATATAAGTGTGTGCGTGTTTGTGTATTTTTTAACACTTTTATCAACTAGCTTTTGTAATTGATCTATCAGCAGTTTGTAATAGCCACAATATTTGTTTGCTGATAATATTAAAAAAAATAAGTTCATGAAAATCTTGCTAACTTTCCCTATTTTTATAGATATAAAAATGTAGTAAACGTCCATATACATATATTCTTTGCTTTGCTTTATACTACTTCACTTCAAAAAGATCAAATTTTGAATTCTAAAAGGTTCTACTTTCAGAGACACCAGGTAAATATTATTTATTTTTACTTATATAAAATACCTATAAACAATGTGTGTCAAACTCTCCTATCGTTTTTGACATATGAGTTTACAGCAAATCGAACAGCCAAACTATCTACATATATGATTTAGTTATAATTGTGAAGGCTTCTGCAGAACCAACTACACTTTTTGGAAGAGCTGCACACGGAGAACTGGTGCACATAGTATATAACAAGGTCCCCAAATGATCGTTCCCAGATTTTGAATTCAGGTGTTGTTCTCCTAGATTGGTCAACACCCAAGACTATAGGACCCAGTCTGTCTGCTATTTGCACATAGCTTGGAGTGGGGAGAAGAGATGGATATTTTTTTTTTTCTTTTTAAAGCATTTCACCCCAAGCAAGGCGGGAGTGCCACTAGCATGCAAGGGCTTACAGAGAGTGAGAGCAAGAGTAAAGAGGGGTGTTTAAGGAAAGGATATAGAGAACATTGACATTACATTTGAATATTTGAAGATTATAGCTATCAGGGAAGCAAGTAAGAGGAAGGGAGTTCCACTGCTGGGAAGGACAATAGAAGAAGCTGCTGGAGTAGAAGAGGCAGTTACATTTATCTGTTTTGACAGTGAAAGGGTGGGACCGAGATGCCAACCTAGTAGCATGCTTAAATTCATGCAGTTGGGATATCAGTGAATGTAGCTTGTCAGAGCAGTTGACATGAAAATATTTGTAGAAAAGACAGAGGGAAGCCACATCACGTCTGTGAGAAAGTTACTGTAGACAAGATTCTAGATCAGGGCCTATCACATTGCATATCCCTCTCTGGATTTTGTCAAGGCCTTGAGATGAACAAGCGTGCGCACCAGACTATATATGGCAACAGTATTCAGTGCAAGGATGGACTCAAGTGAGAAAAACCTTTTGGAACCACACAGAGAACCAATTTTCCTTGTGGTAGATGAAGCTATTGATTCAATGTAGCTGTTCCACCAAAGGTCGGTGGAAAATGTGGGACCAAGAAGGTGCAGAGAGACGCCCTCATGGAGTTGAATATCAACCATGTTGATAGGAGTTTTAAACTTGGCTCTCCAATTACCCATTATTCCACCATGCCTCTCTATCTCATATATATATATATATATATATATATATATATATATGTAAGAATGGATAAATCCGGCATACTTTTAATTTATTTGTTTAAATGTTATTTTTAATGGATACTCATATTTGAGTAGATGCTCTCTTTTTATTTATTAATTAAACAGAATATTTACTTATTTCCATCTACTGGCCTGAATATTCAAGGAATCTTGTTAGAAAAATATGCATCCTCCTAAATAAATATACAAATAAATTATATATGGTATTACATAATAAAATCCAAAATTACCTCATACGGGGGAATAGATCTATTTCAACTGACGAAAACTTTGTTGGTTTTATTCAACCCCAGTATATAGACTGTGTTGGAATTAGAAATTTAACTTAAATTTCTAATTCCAACACAAACTCAGTCTATATACAGGAGTTCAATAAGATTGACAATGTTTTTGTCAGTTGAAATAGATCTACCCCACTTCTGAGATAATTTTCGATTTTATTGTTGCTGTAATAATAAATACATTGAGCTTTTTTTTGTTGATCAGTTTTAATATTTTATATTACTAGGATCCACTTGGATTATATACCAATGGATTTATTACCTTTTATATATATATATATATATATATATATATATATATATATATATATATATATATATATATAATGTGTGTGTTCATTCTTAGTGAACAATGGCAGGCCATAACTAAAAGTGTCATGTGTTGTCACACAATCATCAGTTACCTGAATGAAACTTTTTGTTGTGGTCAGTCATTGTTCATTGAGAAGTTATTAATAAATTAATCTCTGCCATTTAATATGGCGTTGAATTCTTTTTATCTAGTGTGCCTTGGTAGCATACTCCCTTAGGAGTTACTTACTTTGTGCATTACTTAAATTATATGCTCTGATATAGGGGACTTTGTGGGCCTGGTATTGTTGAGCACTATTTTGTTTTTAGCATTAAGCTCCTTTGATGATACCCTACTGTTTCCCATACTATTGAGCACTTTCTATGCATGCTTTTGGTTTGTTTGATTTTTTTTTTGAGGGGGGGTCTTTTTTTTTTCCTTTGAGAAATTTTTGATTTTTAGTATTTCTATTTCCCCCCCTCATCAAGTTTATTTGGTATGTGCATATTATGTACACATCAGCTACTCTCATTGTAACATCTTGCGTTAACCTAGGGAGGTATAAATTGCCCATTTTCACAAATGTTAGTTGCTGACTACCTGATGATTGCATAAAAATACATGAAACTTTTAATTGTAGTCAGCCATTGTTTATCAGGAAAATAATTATATATTAATATTCTGCCATTAAATATGGCATCATGCACTTTTTCTCTGGTGTGCCTTGGTAGCATACTCCCTTAGGAGTTGCTTACTTTGTACATTACTTATATATTACTTATATATGGTCTGAAGATTGAGGTGTGAAACTGATATCATGCAAGGTTGATTTCTATGTCCACACTGTTTATATCAATAAATGCTCTGTTTCCAATATGAGGCACTCTTCTTCCATTAATATAGCAAATTTTAAATAATATATATGGGGATACTGAAAAATTCTTAAATCAATCCACTTCCCAAAATTTGGCCTGAATTTTAGGATGGCTTCCTTTTTGGTTGGGTTTTGAGAACTTTTCAGAAGTTTCTCATTTGCTTGTCTGTGTGCATGTAATACTTCCCATAGATTGTATATATACTACACTTTGATCCTTGGGAGTGACAATTTGATCCTTAGCAAGGCACATAGATGCTCTGATCCTCAACAGAAATGCCAACCATAGTGGGTACTACACTAGTGTTATTTAATATTTCTTAAGAACATTTTTCTGTTGATAATACTAACAAATATCAAAGATACTTAGAGCTTTTGATATTTTAATAATCCTATGAGACTGTTGATAAAGTATATTAAATGATTAAGAGAAAAATAATATTCTCAGTTATAACACTGTAGGTCTGTTGGGACTGTTGTATTCTTTGTTTTGCTTTTCTGATGATACTAGTTAAAACTATTAATACTTCAATGATCACTGCATCAAAAAATCTGAACGTTTTGGCTGGACTTGGGGAAATTGAGACAATAGAGTAACATGGAATTAAAAAATTTTACAGGCTGCAGCAGAAATAGCTTTCACATTTTAAAGTTTGACAAAAAGACCACGGTAACTGCTATTAAAAAATTTATTTCACTGTTGTTTAAACAAAGGACTGTTTTTCATTTGGTTTTAAAAATGGCATCCTCCAAATGGTGGCCTCTATTCACCATACACTGCTGTAGAGCATTTTTAAAGGTTTCCATTATCTGGAAGCTTGGGTGCTTCAAGCTTTTCAAGGTTTTTTTTTTTTTTTTTTTTTTTTAAGCATTGAATCTATGGCCCTGAAATTTTCAATCTATTTCAGTTGAAATTTATAAAATCTTTCTCTTAAAACAATTTTTCATGAAAATATGTTTTTCTAAAGAATTAACAAAAGTTGACAAAACAAGTTGAATTTGAAAACGAGTAAGCAATACTTATAAAATGAAACGAGTAAGCAATGCTTATAAAATGAAACGAGTAAGCAATGCTTATAAAATGAAACGAGTAAGCAATGCTTATAAAATGAAACGAGTAAGCTATGCTTATAAAATGAAACGAGTAAGCAATGCTTATAAAATGAAACGAGTAGGCAATGCTTATAAAATGAAACGAGTAAATGAATACTTATAAAATGAAACGATAGGCAATGCTTATAAAATGAAACGAGTAGGCAATACTTATAAAATGAAACGAGTAGGCAATACTTATAAAATGAAACGAGTAGGCAATGCTTATAAAATGAAACGAGTAGGCAATACTTATAAAATGAAACGAGTAGGCAATACTTATAAAATGAAACGAGTAGGCAATACTTATAAAATGAAACAAGTAAGCAATACTTATAAAATGAAATTATTCAATATTCATTTTTAATGTTTAGAATATTTCTTATTACTATAAACATTATGTTTAGTGGATCCTTGTGTTTGAGAAGAGCCCCCACCCCAACTTTTCTTTTAAAAGTACACTTAGTAGAAAGGTAGTTTTTCTAATGTAAGGTGGATGTGTGTTTTCAGTCCCTCCTAAGAGATACATTTACTTTATTAAGACTTTTAATTTCACAAGCCAGTAGACATTTATTACAATTAAAAAAAAGAAGAAAAATCCTGTATCACTACACACATGTGCATCCTCTAAATATAATGTTTGTAGCAATAAAAAATAATGTTGGATTAAAATATACAGGGTGCAGCAGAAATACCTCCCATCTTTTAAAGGTTGACAAAAAGACCAAAGTAGCTGCTTTTAAAAAAATTATTTCCCTCCTGTTTAAACAAAGCACTACAGTTTTTATTCATTTGGTTTTAAAAATGACATACTCTAAATGGTGGCCTCTATTTTTCATACACTGTTGCAGATGATTTCTAAAGTTTTCCATTATCTGGAAGTTCAAACACTCCAAGGTCTTCCAATTGGCTTTCTTTATGGTGCTTAACCTGTGACCCTGAAGTTTCTAACCCATAGCAGTATACGTTTTTTATCTGGATCAGCATCATTCCAGCATAACATGAATTGAGCGCAAAAACTTCACTGTGTTGGAGTTACAGATTCACCAGTCTTAAAAAACATTTCAACAGCAAATGCATGGTGTGCATAATGGTAACCGATAGTATCTGAAAAATATGATAAGACATTAGCTAGATGAAGACACCATTGCTACAAAATTAAATTTATAAAAGTTAAATTTATGTAACTGAAATTTAAAACCAATCTCCATACCTTAAAATAACCTAAATTACCTTTATTTTTACTTTAATCAATATTATTATTCAAATCTTAATCTTACCAGTTTGATAGAATTTGCAAAAAATTAGTTTTGAAAATTTCCTCATTTATGTTTTTAGATTACATAAGAAAATTGAATGTTTTGTTCATTTTCTAAAATTATCTTATATTTTCCATTATGTCTCTTTTTTATAAGAAAATTACTTGAAAGAATAATGTTAATTTAGAGATTGCAGGCCATTCACTGCATTACTACATGAAATAACTGCTAAAAATTAATTTTAACACTATTGTTATTATTAGGCACAGTTATGTACTCCATTTTATGCACTTACTGTCTAAGTAAAAGGCATTCATTTTTAATGCTTTTACAGAAGAAACAACTTATTTCCTTTTTTTTTTTTTTACTATGGAAGATCAGTATAATCAATACCTCCAATTTGAATAATGTTAACATAATTATCTTTCATATGTTTTTTACCAACATCCCACATTACATTATTTAATGACCCCAAATATTTTCTATTTTTAAATGACTTATATTACTTATAGTTTATTTTATCATTGATTGAAAATAACATTGTTTATATCACACATGCTAAAAAGAAGATGATGGCTACTCAAAAATGACAAGAATTATTTTAAAAAATGTTTTGTTAGTTTTCACAACATTAATATCCTTCAATGTTCTCTCCTTTTGACTCAATGAATTTGTCCAAACATTTTTCTAACTTCTGGAAACATTTCTGGAACACTTTAGTGTGGATTTTGTTGAAGGCACTTCAAAATTTCCTTTTTATTTATTTTGCATCATTGATGTGAGTAAAATATTTCTATTTTAGATTGTTTCATATAAGAGTTAAAAAAAAAAAAAGACACATGGAGTGAGGTTGGACTAATATAGTGGATGGTAGACAACTGCCATGTTGGTTTGGACCCAAAACTGTTAGACACTCAAGGTCATTTGTCAAGAGCATTGTCAATATATAATTCTGTATTTTGTTATCATTATGACAAGCTTTTAAACTCTTCCAAATAAAGCTTATTATTTACCATCTGTCGAAGAGGAACAAATTCCTTGTGCATGAACCTATTCTCATCAAAGAAATAAATCAACATGGCCTTTGTAAGTGAACTGAAATCACCACACCTTGGATTTTAGTGATTTGGTAGGCTTTTCATTAACTTGATGCTTGTTTTATTTACAGGTATAACTTAGCACCAAAATTCATCCCCTGTCAGAACTTTGAATAAAAATTTAAGTAATTTTGAATTTGTCTGTTTCTAAAATTGTGGCAAACATTCAAACAATGCTTTTTATCCTCCATGAGCAAATGAAGTTCATATTTTATGGAAACTTGTTTCATTTTCAAATCTGCTAATATTTACTAGCATGAACTCAAAATCAAACCAATCACCTCATATATCTTATCAATAGTCCCTTTTTTAGGTGTACAAGGCATGTATTGTCAGTTAAAAAGTGATTTAATTTTTTTCTATATCATTACTATAAATTAAATATGACTTTTCTCATCAAATTTAAGCTATTTCACCACTCTAAATGAAAATATTAGTCTGACTTTTTCCTAGTCAGAATCCAAAGTCTTGACATTTTCCCTTCAACAATCTATATTTATCATTAACTTGTTCAATAATATGCCAAAATGTTTATTTAACATAAAATATTGTCCATGTTTAAGAAAAAAAAATAAATAAATAAATAACTTTTATTTGCTAGTCTGACTATGACTAGTTAAACAAGCTTGGAGTAATTGGATGGACATTATCTTGAAGTTCCACTGTGTGGAAATTTTAGATTGGTGAAGCAAATATTTTTCCAGATAAGAATTCCTTTGCTTCCTGAAATTCTATTTATGCAATACTCTCTGATAAATAGAATTGTTGTTCTTTGTGTCCAAAAGATTCTACACACTATTATGTATCAATGTCTCATTTTTTGATATCTCTGTTGGCTCTGTCAACTCCAAATTATTTAAGCAGTTCATTATTACATCAACTCTGTGTGGGAGTTGTTTGCCATATTCCTCAGTCTCTGATTCAGATGACAAAAACAGACTTAAAGATAGATAACTAGATTTCATTATTCTGTACGTTAATTTCATGGGTCTGGTAGTTGTTTTAAAAAGTTCTTTGATTATAATGTTATTTCCAGGTAGCATCATTTACTTAACCAAGAAAATGATAACTTTTTGCCTGAATCTTTTTTCTTTGGATTGTTATGCCAATATTTCATAAAGTTTGTGGAGAAAACAGTGGAATCTATTTTTTTTTCATTCTCCTAATGATAGCTTATAAATATAAGTTTGTATAATGAATGTTGCAACAATGACAGTGGTACCTCCAACAAAGCTCTCATCAAATGATGACCCTAGGTTCAGGCATGATTTTGGTTTCTAGTTCATGCTGTTTGCTTATGGCTGTAGACTAATGGCTTGAAGGAAGTACAGTAATCAAATCCAATAAAAATAAAATATTAGTCAAACTTAATAATAATGGTTGACAATGTTTCATCTAAAACAAAAATAAAGATCATATTGTTGTCACTTAACCTGAAAAATTAAAATCTAAAATTTATTTTTTACAGAAGTAAATAGTAGTAATTTTTTATTTTTGTTTAAACAGAATAATTTATTACTGTGTATAATGTTACTGCACATTTATAAAACCTTTAGTCTTCACTTTGCAGAGCACTTACTATAAAGTTAATGTGTTAATCCTTCATTGGGTAATCTGTGGATGTGCTTTTGTATTAATGTTGGCTTAGTCTATCAAATACCATATTTCCTGCCATATAACACACCTATAATTTAACAAATAGCATTTAAGAAAAAAGTAAAAATCCTACAATTTTTTATGTACTTCATAATTTCTTTTATTAATAGGTTTTCTTCTTTTTTTTTTGTCTAGGACTGTCAACGACTTGATAGTTTTCTATTGAACTGCTTAGCATGCAACTAACTTTACAAAATACCAGTAAGCTTTATTCTAAGCTCTACCCTAAGCCCAATTATCAGGGTTTAAGATGTGGGGTTATTTTGGGAGATTTTTCTAAGTAAACCATATATGGTGGGTAGCATGGTAGCTTCTATTAATTTTATTATACACCAATTTTCTATCAGAAAAGAAAAAAGATGATTTTATTTTCTGTTGAAATTCTGTTAACAATTTTTATTTCCTATACAATTTATTGATTATTTTGTTTTATGGATTATCAACCCTTTGACAAGATGAAACATATTTTGGATTGCTATAATTCTTTTTTTTCCAAGGAATTATTACATTAACAGTCTTTTGCAGATAACAATCATTTTTGCAGATACAAGTCTTACTATTTAACCCTTAGATGTAGGGGAAAAAAAGATCTATATCTCTTGGTATTTGTGCATTGAATGTAACATTCCGTACAACATGGGATTTATTATTGCAGTGGACCAATTAAAGTGTATCGCTTTGGAATCTTGAATTGCATGTCTCAAAGTCTTTGAAAATTCCTGGCTTTGAATACTTTATCATGAAATGTTGGGTTTTATCCTTTTTACATTTCTTTTGTGTATAGAAAGGAAGAAATTTTACTTTCTTTTTCTTTTTTGCTGGTAAAGAAAAGTGATTGATATATCTTATCTGATATTTTGCACCAATAAATGTATATGCATAGTGTTTCCTTTATTTTTTTTTTGTTTAAAAAAAAAAGATATAAATCTGATTTAATAATTTTTTTCAAGGAAAAATGTTCATGTTCAGATTATTAGATTATCTTTTGCATAGAAACATATAAAAATAAAGTAAAAAAAAGATTATTTCTTAACATTAAATTCTTAAGTGGCAGGACACGCTTGGTTACTTTTTTATTATTTCTTTTTCTATAGTTTTGAATGCATTGAGGTAAAAATTTGATATAATAAGAACAAAAGCAATGAAGCTTTATAAGAGAATATATTGCTTACAGCTATGATAAATGATTATATCATATGAACTGTTGTCATACAAATAGTTATATCTCTTGAGTATTGAGGTTTTGGAAAATGATGTTGTGAAATCAAGGTCAGAAAGTTTTTTTATTTATTTATCACTTTGTATTATAAAAATCAATAGTTTTACAGTAAAATTTGTATTAAGCAAATTTTTAGGATATACTTATTTAATAAATGTATCAAGTGAAATTCGGCTTATATCTGTCTACGTTAGAAATTTTTAGAACTTATTTAGTGATGTGAGATTTTGTTATGCAGCACAAAGGTTCCTAACATGTTGACTGCCAGTAGTCAATTATGAAATCTGATATCAAATGCCAACTTTATAATAGCCAACTTAAATAAAAAAAAATTTATGAGTTGATTTATATTTTTAACTGAAGACTTAAAAATTTTTTTTACACTAAAAGTATCACCTATGAGGCAAAAAACTACTGGATTAAAGCATTGGTTCATAGTAGTTGTGAGTTCAATCCCTGGGCTGGGCAGTAGGAACAGGGCAATCAATAACTGAGCAGTTCTAAAAATAAGAACTAGATACTCTAGACATGGGCAATAGAATGAGAACAGTCTACACTCATAAATTAAATAAATTCCTGTTAAGTTAACCAGTTTGATGGTCAGAGAGAACAATGGCTGAAATGTTGTGATAACAAAGATGAGGACAATAGTTCACATGTTTTTTTGTTTTTTTTGTCCTATGATCTACAGGGTCATAGGGACACCATGCAGTCGCAGTAGAAGTGGTGTTTCTTGGGCAAGATAGCCTGACAGAGTCCAACCTTCCCCAGGCCAGTTTTGAATTCAGAATTTTTCCTTCTAGACCAGTTACCACCCAAAGTTATAGAAACCAGTCTGTCCTGCTATTTACCCATAGCTGGTCAGAGAAGAAATGAATTCATACCTTTCCCAAGAGTATTAGCATGAAGTGAATGTAATGGATCTGACTGAAATTCAAACTTGACTCTCCAATTCCTCAATCTGAGCTGCTATCCATTACACTACCATGCCTCCACATGTAAATAGTGTAAATAAAAGTATCCCTATGAATAAACTTGTTGTTAATGCCCACAGATGAAAATGTATCAGAAAATGTCAATCACGATATAACTTATAGTTGGTACCATAATAAAAATTGCTGACCACCAATATCTTGTGGTTGGCAGCCAATGTGTTAATCTTATGGTAAATAAATATATATAATATAATATCATATAATATTATATTTATAAATATTTTTACATTTCAGATATGTAAATATTGTTATAAAAATATAATCTCAAGAGAAACAAGATATTGTAAAGTTAGAGAATAATGAGAACACTAAGTTGGAAATTGCAAAACAGTTGGACAGAGATTGAAGAGCAATAAAAGAAAAATTGAAATTGGCAAAATAAGAACAAGAAAAATGTTATGAAGAGAGATTTGAGAAGACTTAAAATGGTAATAAAGATGACAAACGTTTTGACCTGCAAGAAATTATTTGAAGAATCTTGTGTTGCAAATGTAAACAAAGAGAAAAGGTGCAGAATATTAAAAGCATTGTCTAAATACATGAAAAAATCCCAACTATCAACTTAAAGTAACCATCGCAAAAAGAAATATGTATATCAGGCATGGCGTTCTATACTCCAGGCCAAGTCATGGCACAACTGAGAGCCAGAACTGGAGGCCTATTGAAAAATGTAGGATTTTCAGAAATTTTAGAAGAAAATGAAGTCAACCATTTTATGAAATACTTAGAATAACATTTTTATTCACACCTGAGGACAGTAGGATGTGTTGAAAGATAAATAAATGAAAATATGTATTTTTGCTATGAACACTGATAATTATTAAACAACACAAAGGGGTAATTATGATTTCTGTAAAAGATATATTGAATCAGAAATTTATATTATTTACAGGTGTCATTGAATCCTTTATTCAATCTATTCCCTGTGAGTGAATAAAGACTTTGGTTTAAATTTACATTACAGTTACTGGGTTTGACAAACAGAACCCAAGAAGGCTGGAAGACATCAGTCGAAGTGTGTATATAATAATCAATCATCACAGAAATATAGACAAATAAAACAAAATCATTCTAGGAAAGTTTCAAAACTTTTTAGAGCTGGTTCTTTTTTCTGATCTAGGTGTGCCATGTTTGCAAAAAATTTTCAAAACTATATTTGCAAAAAATAGAAGCATGCTTTTTCTCCATGTTGAAAAAATGAAACTCAGAAATAAGCATAAAAATGTTACTTAATGATTTATAGCAAACCTTTTCCTTTATTGTATGGAAAAGGATGAAACAAAAAAAAATAACCATTGACAAGTGTGGTCAGAAGGAACTTTTTAGTTTTCCATCAATTAAATTGGTATATTTTCCATACTTTTCATAATAAAATGGGTTTCACATTCACTGGGTTGATTATCATTTCTTGTAATATATCCAACTATGTACACAAGAGCCATTTTTATTTCATTGGAAAGAGATGGTTCTAAATTTTTTCAGATTCTGAACCTTCCTCACAAAGTTTATAATCACAAGATGTACATTGGTGACCTGGATTAACATCAAATTCATCAATATTTACATTTTGATTTAAAAGTAAAGATGTCTGCTTAATATGCAGCTTTTCAATACATTGTTGAACATTTATAAAATAGGTGCCACCTGATCCTTGGCGAAGTTTACCAAATTCATTTTCTAATGGATCAGTTGAAAATTGCCCAAGTAGTACATATTTATGACTTGTAGCTAAAAGGTGTCAACATAGACTAACAATTCCATTGCAAATATAATGTATGGTAGTAGCAGTGTTTTGGGATAATTGTTTTTTACGATTACCTTGACTGCCAGCCATATTAAGAGCCATTTTACCAAATTCAATGATAAAATCAAGTCAGGTGTCATTTGGAGATTTGATTTCAGCTTGTAGAGGATCATTATGTAATTTATCAATTTGAAGGCATTTAACATTTAAAATTTTCCACCATGTCAAAACCTTGTTTATGAAGAAGGCAGTATCATTCTTACCTGCATTTATTTCAGACTGAGTGAGAAGTGCATTATATGTTTTTTCAAAAAACACTCTGAGGCAAGTAGAAACCCGTTGTCTTTCTATTGGCTTTGGAGCAATGGAAATTTCATTTAAATCTGAAAGTTTGACTAGTCTTTCAGATTCAAAAACGATATAACTGTTTAAGATGTGTCCATTTTGCAACTCAACTTACTCCATCATCATCAAAGATTAGTTCTCCTGTTTTTTCTGTCAGCCACAAATTGCGAATATTTTTCAACAGATGAACATAATCAAAAAGCAAATGTTTATTATCTTCAGTTAACCAAGGTTTTTCAGGAAGTGTAGGATATAATTTTAAAAAAGCTTGATTTACGCGGTTGCCATCACATATAATAGCCTTTATATCAGCTGGTACAGATGTGATGGCTTGGACTGTTAACTCAATTTGTTCAAATAAAAAGGCAGATGTTAATTTTGAAATTGGAATCAATTTTGTAAGAAAATTTGGACCCCCATTGAGACATATCAACATTATACCAAGTACTGTTTGAGCAAGTACAGATAGATTGTCAACTGATTTACCAAATAGTTATTTGCCATGATATAGCAACATCTTTTTGATATATACTTCATCATGGAGAATTAATGCACCCTTTTTGACTGGTATTAAGAGTATTAAATATAGATAACAAAAAAGATTTTTCATTAAGTTTTGAAACTTTTGACGTCATCCTTCATAATGTTGCTAATGAGGATAATTGAAAATCATATCTTAATTCATTATACAATGTCTGTAATCTTGCATAGTACCCAAAAGCATGCACAATTATATCTGAGCTGTATTTTATTCCAACCATTTTGGGAGCCATTGCTAAAAATTGTTGACTCAGGATATTTTTCTTGTGATCAAATATTTAAATATCGGATGATTTCTTCCAGTTTTGACCAAGTATCAACTGTATTTATATGATTTTTGGACAGGCTGCTAATATAACACCTATCTCCATAAGGAAATGTTTCAAAGCGCAAATTGTTATAAATTTTCAACATAAAGAGAGGAATACCATCAATAGATTTTGATAATTGAACAGTTTTTCATCCAAAAATGCTACAACTGGACATATAAAGTCTTTTTTTGCTGTTAAGCAGACTTTCTTTCAAATTTGTATAATTTTATCTAATTCTAAAAAAGCATTAAGTTCATCAGCAATTTGATTTCTAACAGTACTGGAGGTTTTTTTTTTTTATATTCCTTTGAACAGCTGAGGGTGTTGGTATTTGACTACTTGGCACACCTGGCCATACAGATGGTGGATTTTTTGGACGTATTTTATCATTAACTTTTATGGTATCAAAATTTGAAGGCCAATGTTGTTTACTTTAAAACTTTATATTAAATTTAAAAACATTCATAAGTAGCCTTTCCTTTAGTTTGGTTATTTTAATACGCTTTAAACTATATAAATAGGAATATATATAACTTTTTTTTTACCTTAAAGCAAAACAATTAAAAGTAAAGTAGAAATAATGCATTTTGTCCTTTAACAACAATATCAGAAAAATATTAAAATAAATATGATAAATAAAATGGTATTATTATACTTGTCTTGTAAAATAAATTTTGTAGTCAAAAAGCGTAAAAAAGGAGACCTTTCTAAAAAAAAAAAAAAAAAATAATTAAAATATTGACATTAACTGCATGTAATAAATTTATTATTGTTATTTTTTTCTGGTAAATTTTCATTTTAACACCCGAGCTGAACCTTTTTCTTTCAGAAATTAGTATGCGTTTCCGTAAAGCGATTTTATTTTTTTTTTGTACTTAATTTAAGAATAAACTTAACTTTCAAATATATGTAAACATTGACAAATAAAAGAATAACAAAAGAAAAAAAACACCTAACCCTAATTTGAAAGTTAACTTTCTTCTTTAAAAAAAAAAAGAAAAAAAAAAAAGAATAACCCAAAAAGAAACACCTAACCCTAATTTGAAAGCTAACTACAAGGAATTACTGTGAAGGGAGTAAATAGGCCCAAATTGTATACGTCCACCGACAGATTTCAGCACTGAATTACATATCAATAAGCCGACGAAAGATTAGGAAAAAGTCCGATTTTTTTCGGGTCGTTAACATCCAAAAAGGTAGGTTTCTTTAATATCTAATTGTTGATTTGAGTTCAGCATATACATTTGCAGGCAAATAAGACTATTTGGGAAAAATTTGAAGGGATATTAGTGCTCAGGTGTTAAAATGAAAATTTACCTTTTTTCTTTAATTCTAATAAGTAAAAAAATACTTACAGTTCATCTATTGGTAACTAATGTAGTAAAAATAATCATTTATTCTTTAACTTCGGAAACAAAAGCGCGAGGAAATTCGTTTGTTTTGTTTTTTTTTTTACTTTTAATGGAAATGTTGGATAAAGTTTTAATAGAGAAATGTTAATGAACCTTTCTCTATTAAAATTTTATTCAAATTTATTATTCAAACGTAAACTTTTAATAGAAAAATGTTGACTTCTGCTAATTTTTAAACTTTAATTTCATTGACGTTATGTTTTCATTCATACTAACAATGTTTTTTTAGCGATATCAAAAATAAATATCAAATAAGGTAATGACATTGAATTTATGAAAAAAAAAACCATTTTAATTCATTTTATAATAAAAATAGTTTTCTTTACGCCTTTGAAGAAACTAAATTAAATTCTGTTAAAATTTGTTAAACATTGTTTTGTTTTGCTTCTTAAAATAACACAAATTACTCAAAAAGAATTGCATTTTATCAATAAATAATTCTTTAAACTTTAATCAAAAAATGTTGAACAAACTTTAAGAGGGAAAATGCCAAAAAATAAATTAAACTTTAATTTAAAAATGTTAAGGCTTTTTAAACTTAAGTAAATCTTTTTGTGCGAGTAAATTTAAGCACCAAAATTTACTTTTTACAATTTAAATATAAATAATGTATGGACTCAAACTAAAATAATCAAATATACTTACTTTAAATAAATAAGTTAAATGATATTCCAACCAAAGGTAAAATTAAAAGATTCCTTTGAATTTCTCGAGCCAACACCATAAGAGTACACAGTATGCAGCAGTTCGCTTAAACTGAAACTAAAATGATCTTATTGTCAGCCAGCCTCCAGTCTATCGAGGTAGCAGTGCTATGCAGAGGCCTGATAATATAGAACGCCATGATATCAGGTGAAGAAATGTATGAAAATTATCAATGTAAGTTTTATTGATGAATGTAGAGCTACATTGAATGGACCAGAGGATTGGGTCCTTCATAGAAATAGTCAACCAAGAAGCTTTAAGCAAAAATGTATATTTATGCAAGACAATGTTCTTTCAGACTTGTCACCTTGCCAAAAAAAACAAACACTTCAATAGTATCTCCCTCTTTCTCTAGTTATTATTCTAATAGAAAAAAGTGATATATACAACAATAGAAAACAATATTTAAGCAAAGATCATATCTGGGAAGTAATAAAAACTGCTGCTGCAAGTAATGTTATAGTTGAAAGAATAAAAAATTAACAAATCCAGTGTATAATGTCCAGAAGCTTTACTAATAAGTAACATAATAAAATAATAATTTATTCAAGTACATGGAAGATTGTGTTTATCACATACATGTATCTATGGTTTATATTTTTTGCATTTATTTATAAATAACAATTTATGGTGCACTTTGTATAATGCAACCTAACATCTCTTAAAACAAATTATCATTATTTTTAATAAGGATAAAAATTACAGGTTAAAATTTGCTAAAAATTTTTTTATTTTTTAATCATATCACCCCATACAAGACAGTAAAGCCCCTACACACAAGAGGTTACTGATTGTGAAAGAATAAGAAAAAATGAGAAATATCATTAAGCAACAAAATTAATAGAAAAGTAGACAGTAGATAACAATTGACATTGCATTTAAATTTTTGAAGATCAAAGTTGACTGGAAAGCATTAAGTCAGAAGATAGTTCCACAAGCAAGAAGTGTGAGAAAAGAAACTGTTAACATTGAACTTATGGTTATATCTAGCCAATTCAACTGTGAATTGATGAGACATTGATACCAGTCTAGTACTGCACTTAAATTAATAAAGTCTAGATACCATAGCAAAGAGTTCATCTGAATATTTACCATGAAAGTATTTATAGAAAAGGCACAAAGAAGCTATATTATGGTGGTGGAAAAGTGGCTGAAGCTAAGATGCCAGCTCACGACCAATAATATTGGTGATTCTTTTTTGGATTTTATCAAAAATCTCTAAATATATAGGAGGAGCACCGGACCAATATTCAAAGCCTGGAAGAATAGTAGACTTGTAAATACGTAAGATAAATTCAGGAGAGAAAAATTGTCTAGCGTGACACAGTAAATAAACTTTCTAAGCAGAAGACCTAGCAATAGGTTCAATAAAAATGTTTCCATTTCATGTCCGCCAAAAATTTTGGCTCATGAAGGTGCAACAAATCACTCTCATGGAAGTTAGTATCTGCCATGCTGATGGAAGGCAGGAAAGGGTCTTTCAGGTTATTAATAGAGAAAAGTTTTGTTTTGGAGGTATTAAAATTAACAAGCCATTCCTTGCCCCAGTTAACATTTTTGAGATCAGCTGCCAATTTGACCTTTTCAAACTGAACAGATTATCAAAACAGGAGTTAATGGTTGTGTCATCAGCAGAGATATCAAATTGAGAACTGATTACTAACATTAGTTGGCTAATGCCAATTTTATTGAAAACATTGACTTGCATAATAAAATCTTACATAATTACTGACAATATCTTATACTCTTCCACACAGTCTACCTAAAATGGCTATGTGTCCTGAAATATTTGGGGTTGAGGATTATTGCAATCAACCTGCATATAGTAGTAACATTTTCTAACCCCTTTTTTTTTTGTGTGTGTGTGTATTTCCTTTTGCTATTTGATACAATCATTTATGAAATCTTTCATATGAAACCCAAGGTAAATAAAGTTTTTTCTTTGGTAGCTCTAGAAAGAGTTTTGCTAAGAATTTACGCTGTACTAATTAACACAATTTTTTGTATATCAGATAAAGATGGATTTCCTGTGACTTTCTTAATGTGTTTCTCAGTAATCTTCTTACTTATTCCTAGCACTACTACAATAATGGTTGTGTTTAAATGCCACATTCTTGTAATTGCTATTTACAGATCCTAATATTTGAAGAATTTATCAAATTCTTCAATGGAAATGTTTTTATCAAACTATATGACTGCATCAACAGGATTGTGTTTATGTTCCTTGAAGTCACAGAGTAAAGTAACATCTTTACCTTTGAAAACTGTTAGTGGATTTTTCTTATACTGTTTTTCTGTATGGGTTTTATATGATTTTTATGTATGGCTAAGGTGTAAATAACCTTGAACTAATTTTGTGTATTTATCTCAATTTTGTTTATTGCTTTTCTTCGTTTGAAACATTCTTTTCTGATTTTTGTCTTTAATTCTTGAATCCATTGTCATTCATTGATTCCAAAATATTTGTACATTTCTTTCTGATCCAGTTCCTTAATCATGGTTTTATTATCAAATTCAGTAGTCGTTGCCAGTACCAATTGATCCCTTATTTAAAGACTGTTTTAACACTAATCCAAATTCCCTGGTGATATTATAACTGAATTTCTTTACTATTGCTGACATACCTTAGATCATTATCATTTTTATCGAACAGTTTCAAATGATCCATATAGAGCAAGTGAATAATAAAGTTGTTAAGTATGTGATATCCATCACCCATGTTATTTAGTTGGTTTGAGAGTTCCACTTTTCATCTGTAAGTTATCACATCTAGTTTTATCATCAAGACGATTGTGGATTAAGGTAGTATTCAACTTTTTTTTTAGAAAATTAATAAGGATAGAAAAAAGTTTGATTAATTATCGCGACTTTTTTATGCAGTCATGCAGGACACTCACAAAAACCTTTCTTTATAATCTAATCATGTGTTGCTTAGATTTTTATTTTTTGAATGGTGATTTTTCTAACAACATTTTGTTGAACTGGCAATTGATTTTTACAGTCATAAAAATCTATTTTACATCCTTTATGGTCTTCAGAGATAACGTAATTAGTTTCAAGGAATTGACACATTATTTCACTTAAAATCAATGTGAGTATGTTGTGGATAAAGATGATTGATTGGTAATTTTCAGGTTTGGCACTTTCATCAGTTTTGGGGATTAAATAAATAATGCCTTGGTTTAGCCAGTCTGGATTTTGCTTTGAGTTATTCATAGAATTAGAAAATATTTGTTAATGATTTGTGCATAAATGTAAAAACATTAAACCAGAAGTTAGGTACCTTATTTATTTTAGAAGCCCCCACCCCTCTATTTATTTTATTTTTTCAGAGCTTCTTGCATCTCTATTGTTCCATTTCTATTCATCTATCTCTATATACTTCTGTTCAATGTTCTTAATCCATTCTGCACTAATCTTATATTTCTTTTCATTTTCCCGTATCTTATTCCATAACTCTCGCTTCTTCATTTGATCATATTTTTTTCTATTGGCTTTATCAATAAAGCCAATAGAAAAAATAGGAAATGTAGAGATCAATCTCTACATTTTCTATAGAATCTTTCCTTGTTTGTCTTTGAATGTATTGTTAATAAAATTTCTTTATTTTCCAATATCTCCTTTTTTCTTTGTTTTTTTTTTCTTTTATAGGTCATTTTAAGATCTCTTTTACAGTTGATATATCATCATCTTTTTTATTTCTATTTTAACAATACATTGTTTTCACTTTGATTCCTTTTGATAATACTTCATCTAACATTGACATTTCTGTCCACAGAACTTCAGTCTTTGTTTTATTTCTCTTTTTCATTATGGTGGGTGATTATTGTTTATTTCTTGGGTTAGCTTTCATTTTCCTAAGATTTGGCATTGGTGTTAAGACTACTGCAATACAGTATATTACTTTATTAAGGGTGGTTTTAATTCTTGTTTGTATTTTTTTTTTTATTATTTGTTAAATTGCTTTATATGTTACTTTTTCATCTTTATTTCTTATTTTGTTCAATTTGTCTATCATCATATTTTACTATGCTTTGCAAGTTTCCTAATGTTTTTTTTTCTCATTTCTTTAATTTTCTCTACATTTGTATCATTTTTGTTATTTGTTAACTGATTTTATTATTTTTGGTCTTGTCTATTTTTAATATATTTTACTTAGTCTTTCAGTTTTATCATAATTTAGTATATCAACTTCTTTTCTTACATTTCCTGCATTTTTACTTGTAATATTTTCAAATTCATTATTCAGTTCAGTTTTAACATTTTCTCTGCATCAGTAATTTTCTTTAATAAGGTTCCTTTTTATATTTGCTAGTTTACTAGCATTTATATTTTCTCTGGTGTTTGGAAATTTGCATCTTCATATTCTATCTTTCATTGGTGACATTGTACTGCAAAGGTTTGTGTATGATATAGTAGCAGACTTGCATAACTTCCTAATCATTCTCTTTTGTCCATTTCACTCTTGTTCTTTTTTTTCTTTGGTTATTAGTAGGTGTTAATTGAGGAGGATCATCATTTGGAATCATCCACTGTGTCTGTTCTTATTATATGAAAGAACAGTGCAAGTAGCATATTTTTTTTTTTTTTACCACAGGCTAGTTTCCTGCTAATGCTTGATGAAGTTTTCATTAGTTCCATTAATATATATGAACTAGTATTGTACATTAGTATGTACAATCTATTACTGTGCTTAAGTTCATAAAGTCTATGTACCTCTGGTACCTAGACTTTATAAATTTAAATGCAGTGAGATTTTATCATTTTACAGTTGAAATAGCTTCAGGTAACTGTAAATTCTATGCTAACAATATCTTCTCTTGCACTTCTCACTTGTGGAACTGTCTTTCAGCTTCTTGCTTTCCAGTCAAGTTTGATCTTCAAAAATTTAAATACAGTGTCAATTGTTATCTTCTGTCTTCTTAATTCCTGTTCTTTTATTGTTCTCTCTCATTAATAATGTTTTCATTTTTTTCATAATCTCGAACACTCTGTATCCCTTTGCATTTTAGTGGCCTTATTGCATTGCTGGGGGTGAAATGATTCAAAAAGTAAAATGTTCCCACTTTATCCTGCCAAGATATTTTGCCAAAGATGCCACAATTTTTTCCTTTTCTTCTTTAAATATAATTTGTCATATATACTATAAACAACAAAATATGGACTCTCAGTGCTAATGCATATAAGCTGAAAATTAATTTAACAGTTTAAATTGGTTCCTATAAACACGCATATGGTAGCACAAAAGGATAAATTAAAAAACAAATACTACTGGTGAGGCAAAAAGAAACCAGAATTATTAATAAAAAATTCTTTTTTATTGCTGATACACAGGATGTGAGTAGAATATCTTTTGTGGGCAAGGGAAGTGACTTGGACCAAGGGGTAGAGTCGATGTGTATCAGGTCAGATAATGGAGGTCAGTGGTGGTGATGTTGACAGCTTGTCTGTTCCCCATGACTCTCTTAGAGTGTATTAGTTGGCTTTCTTAAAACCATATGAGGTGGAACATGACTAATCCCCCCACCCCCGTCCGTTTTTTGTTTTTTTGTGGCAACATTCATGATTGGTTTTGTATTGTATTTTATATTTTTTTTTTTAGCGGCTGGGGTGGGGGTTGTTTTGTGAGCTAGATGAGGTGCTCAGAGCCCCTGTGCAGAGAGCCATATTTTTATTTTTGCTTTCTGAGCATTCACATCCGGCTGACATGTAGAGTGAATCACAAAGATATCTGTTTTGAAACAGAGTCTAACAGTTATAACACAAAGTTTAAAATTTATATTTAAGCTTCATCTGAAAAAATAAATTAATTATAGTGAAATCAATACAGTTGTTCAGAGTGCTTATAAATAGAAAATAATTTTTGAATTTTTTTATAAGTCTACCATTTTTCCAGTCTTTGAATATTGCTGCTACATATACTCTAGTACTCTTGCTACAAATAGAAATATTCTTGATAAAATCCAAAGAAGAATATGCAATGTTATTGGTCCTCATTTACTTTTCCACTGCCCTAACGTAGATACCCTGTAACTTTTCATTAAATACTTTTATGGTAACTGTTTTGATGAAATTTCTTCTACAGTATATGCACTTTATGAATTTAAGTGCAATGCCAGATTGGCAGGAAAGTTTCATCAATTTACAGTTGAAATGGCTAGTGGTAAGCATAAGTTCTAAAATCCAAAGAAGAATCACCAATGTTATTGATCCTGAGCTGGCATCTTTAGTTAGACTGTATGGAAGAGTATAAGATATTGTCAGTAATTATGTAAGATTTTATTATGCAAGTCAATGTTTTCAATAAAATTGGCATTAGCCAACTAATGTTAGTAATCAGTTCTCAATTTGATATCTCTGCTGATGACACAACCATTAACTCCTGTTTTGATAATCTGTTCAGTTTGAAAAGGTCAAATTGGCAGCTGATCTCAAAAATGTTAACTGGGGCAAGGAATGGCTTGTTAATTTTAATACCTCCAAAACAAAACTTTTCTCTATTAATAACCTGAAAGACCCTTTCCTGCCTTCCATCAGCATGGCAGATACTAACTTCCATGAGAGTGATTTGTTGCACCTTCTTGAGCCAAAATTTTCGGCGGACATGAAATGGAAACATCATATTGAACCAATTGCTAGGTCTTCTGCTTAGAAAGTTTATTTACTGTGTCACGCTAGACAATTTTTCTCTCCTGAATTTATCTTTACGTATTTACAAGTCTACTATTCTTCCAGGCTTTGAATATTGGTCCGGTGCTCCTCCTATATATTTAGAGATTTTTGATAAAATCCAAAAAGAATCACCAATATTATTGGTCGTGAGCTGGCATCTTAGCTTCAGCCACTTTTCCACCACCATAATATAGCTTCTTTGTGCCTTTTCTATAAATACTTTCATGGTAAATATTCAGATGAACTCTTTGCTATGGTATCTAGACTTTATTAATTTAAGTGCAGTACTAGACTGGTATCAATGTCTCATCAATTCACAGTTGAATTGGCTAGATATAACCATAAGTTCAATGTTAACAGTTTCTTTTCTCACACTTCTTGCTTGTGGAACTATCTTCTGACTTAATGCTTTCCAGTCAACTTTGATCTTCAAAAATTTAAATGCAATGTCAATTGTTATCTACTGTCTACTTTTCTATTAATTTTGTTGCTTAATGATATTTCTCATTTTTCTTATTCTTTCACAATCAGTAACCTCTTGTGTGTAGGGGCTTTACTGTCTTGTATGGGGTGATATGATTAAAAAATAAAAAAAATTTTAGCAAATTTTAACCTGTAATTTTTATCCTTATTAAAAATACTGATAATTTGTTTTAAGTGATGTTAGGTTGCATTATACAAAGTGCACCATAAATTGTTATTTATAAATAAATGCAATGTCAACAGGTATCTACTGTCTTCTTGATTGTTTTTGCTTCTCTTTTTACACTCAGTAACTCACTTTGTATCTAGTGGTTTTACTGCCTTGCATGGGGTGATTAAAAAAAACAAACAAATAAAATATTCAGTTAATTTTAATCTGTAATATTTATCCTTATTAAATGTATTCTTAATTCCTGCTCTTGTATTGTTCTCTCTCCTTAATAATGTTTTCTTTTTCTTATATTCTCTAACACTCAGTTACTCCTTGTGTCGTAGTGGCCTTATTGCTTTGTTTTGGGTGAAATGATTAAAAACAAATAAATCATAGTATATATATATAATAATTATAATTTGCATTTCATTCATTGGAATAAAATATAAGAGCCACTACCACCCTCACCTTCTCCTGAAATCAAATCCTTTAAAACTTTCTCCTCGTCATCTTTTAATTCTATTCATCTTTCATTATCTACAAGATTTAGAAGGTCTGATAACTTGTGAATGAGTTTTTTTTTTACTATAGCTAAAATCTCCAAAGATGATCAATGAAATAATAAAGGGAACAGAAAAGTATTGATGATTTACTTTCTTTGACCTTTTATGCATTTCTCTAACAAGAGCAATAAACTATATTTAAAAAAAGGTTCAGAAAGAAATTCCTATTTTCTTTTTTCCTTTTTTCTTTATTTTTTTTTTTTTTCACTGATTTAGAAATTTTTGAACACATTTAAACTTTCAATCTCTTTTGGTATAAAGAATGTTTTTAGAAGTAAAAGGGAATATACAATTTAATAAAATATTAAAAGTAAAAAAGTAAAATCAAACAAATATTGTTTAATAGGGAATAATTTTACCTGTACTTGATTTGTTTTGTATATTTTGATATGCCTTGTTTGACTAAAACAACACCATATGTGATGTTTGTAACTTGGGTCCATGTAATGGGAAGTAATGTTTCTAAGATTCAAAGTAGGTCAGGATTTGCCCAGTCATTTGGGACACATGTGGAGAAACAATGAGTTTCTTCTACTTCTGTTTTCTAGCAGGTAATTGGTTCATTGAAGTTGAACATGAAACCCAAATGGAAGTGTATTAAGCATATTTTCTAGAAGTATTCAACCGGCACTAGTTGAAGACATTGTTTCAATGTTAGTTAAAGTTTTCACTGAATGGTTGCCCGCATAAAAAAATGAAGAACTGTGGCAAATCACTTTCTCTTAAACTTGTCTTAAGCCAATTAACTTGGGCTTTACTTTCCATACAACTGTTTTTAATTTCTCATATGTACACTATTGTTGTAATTGGTTTGAACATACTGCCATATATATATATATATATATATATAAGAATTTTAAACACTGCCAGTAATCCTTTGTATAAGCATGTTTTGTTAACCTATATCCTCCTGGTATCAGTTTAAACTGACAACTCCTTTTGTTATTATATCTAAACTATAATTTAGAAAAATGAACATTTTATGGAAATATATTGGAAAATTATTTCCAAATTTTCATATGAATTCATACTTGAAGCAAGATGGTTAGAATGTATGGGAAAAAGAAAGTGTTAATTTAAACTGATACCAGAATGATATGGCTTAAAGAGAATGAACAAGGAATATCTGTTAAGCCTTTTCTTGAGTTTCTCCTGGTGTTAATGTTGGGTGGACATTTTTAAATGAACTTGCAAAAATTGTGTGTAATGTTCTGAGTATTACTGACCATCATTTGAAATTCACAACACTCAGCCTTGTAGTTACTAAGAACACTCTTCTGCAAAAACAATTTGCAAAGGACTAATGTTGTCTACCACTTTTCTTGTCCCTTGGGAGACTGTCTCTGTTGGTAATTAAAAAAAGAAGAAAAAAAAACAATCTATATTGGTCACACCACAACATTTCTCTTGAGAATATTGATCTGTCACCTCTCTGTGCAAAGTGCCAAATATAAACATTTAACACAAATCTATAGCAGCTCTTCCAATTACTGTTAGATTATGGTTGGCAATACAACAGAATTTTGCCAATACAACTGCAAACAAAAAAGAAAAATGATTAAAAATTCGAGAGACTATTCACATCAAATGAGAGCAACCCACAATTAATAAAATTAGTTTTAATCACTGTGCACATGTTAAAATAACTTCAAACCATAATGTTTTCTTAGTCAAGTGAACCTATTCCACCATCAAAGCATGTGAATCCAAAATGACTAATGATGGTTGAAAGTACTTGGAACATTGCATGCAATTTTGGTAATTTTCTTTACATGTTTTCCCTCAATATCAATCAATTTATTTGATACTGGGAGAAACTCATATATTTTAGGATATTACAACAAAATCATGTAAGGATCACTACACAATTGCAGTCATGTTTCAACACCCAACAATGTGTCTCCTCAGATGATTGTAAATTACTGGCAAGTGAACAATTAATTTGGTTTCAAAAGTGATATATATCCTCATTTAAAAAAAAAAAAATATAAAATAAAAAAAATAAAAGCTTGAGGTCTTTACCCTGATCAACCAATTGAATATGACCTACATTAAATACAAACTAAACTAAAAAAAGAAAAAAATAGAAATTATTATCTTACAAATGTGTCGTGGCAACAATTTGACATCTACCAGCAGCCTGACATTAACTTAAATACTGATACAAATGGTTAAAATAAATGTACACATGCCAGACGGGGGTGGGGGTGATATAAAACCAAGGAATTTTAACCTACCTGTAGCTAAGAGGCCACAAATGTCTCAACTGCCTCACCAGAGCCACCATTTGCAATTTAGGTAATGTGAATGCATGGTTTTTAAAACTATTGGTAATTCGTAAAAACCTGAATAAAAGGTAAGCTGCACAAATGATCAGGAAAGGATCTACAGAACTTGACATGTGCTGGACCAGGCACATTGCGACTATCAGCTACATTATTTTTACTATCTTTTTGTTTATTAATACATTTATTTATTCTAATTTCATTTATTTGAAAATTAATTTTATATACATTCTCTTAAGGCTGAAATACCATTAGAAAAATTTTATCGTTAAAGTAAGTTACTCTCATCTGTCTATAAACAAGTGTCAAAACCTCCATTTATGAATTGCTTTCTTTTTTCGAGCAAATGTGTTAATAATTTTATTTTTTTATAAGTCATCCTTTCTTATGCCTCTCTTTATTATTAGTTCATTGTTCTTTGTTTTATTGCCAATCCATCTTTTAAAAGTTATTAGCTGTTTTACTTTTCATGCTAATTCCAAGATTAATTTATTTCATAAAAAAGTATCCAAGTCTCCACAAAAATCTCCACAACTATTTCACACTGATATTGTATTCAATAAAAAGGTATCATTATTACTGTTCTTTCTTAGATACAAGAAATCTAAACATTCACTGAAAAGTCTTTACAGATCTCTTGTTTTCTAATCAGTGTGTAGATTAAATCTAATAGAAGTACTTATGTACTAGAGTGGACCAAGAAAATAAATCACGTAGCTAAGAAGTAGTGAAAATGGTTTTACATTTTATAGGTTGACATGCACTATATTTTCATTTTTTTTTCATTATCTAATTGCACACAATTTATAATCTATACTGTAATTTTTTTCATTTGGCTTTACAATGATATTAACTAAAAATATAATTAATTGTGCAAAATTTCAGAAGGGGCCACACAGATTTTAACTTTCAGAAAATTTAAAGACATTTTTTAATGATATTACCTTATTGTAGCTAATTAGAATTTAAAAAAATATTCTTGATACACCATGAAAAGATAATTAGAATTATCTGTTATTCTTGTCCTATTCTAAATTAGTAATAAAATAATTTATAAAAAACTCTGTTAGCAAAATATGATAAACTTACCACATTTGATGTTATATAAAGACTTTCCACATGTTTTTTTGCTGCTTTTACAGAAAATGGAAAAAAGGAAATTTTCCCCAGGTCTTATATATAAAGTTGAGATATCTGGTTGGCTAATATTTATCCAGTTATTGAGGACTTGTTCCTAATCTAACTGCATACTGTAATGCCAAATGTAAATGAATTTTATATAATATCAAATATGGTAAGCAAGCAGCCCATATTGTTTTCATTAAATTATAAAAGGAATGTGTCAATGTGCTGAATCTCTGATAAGTTACTAATGAAAAGAATTTGCTATTGTTTGCAGTTGCATGAATGCCTAGCATTAAACAATATTATTGTTGTCAAAAGATTTGTACTTCAAGTTGTCAGATACACTAAGATAAACCAGAAGTAAACAAAAGGGCAATTTATGTAGTGTTAGCATTTTAATTTTATTCTGTATTGTTATATATTATGAATGGGTAATTTTTGAAAGATTTAAGTATTTCTCAATTTCAGGTCAAACTATTTATTTTTGTAAAACTCATATTTGCTTGGTATTGCAACATGTGCTATAGGTTTATCTTTTTCATTTTCCATATTATCAATATGTGTTTTTATTTTTTCATGCAACATTCATCTTTAATGACATACATATGATAAATATAGTGTACTTTGTTTAAATATTTGAGTGAAAGGAGATTGGTGATGCAGTTTATCCAGTCCTCTCAACAGGATGAGGCCTTCTAATGGAAATCCTACTCTCTCTCAATAGTGAAAATGATGTGAACTAATTTTAGTGTGCAAATTTCTATTTGCAGTTCACCTAACAAAATGCTGTTTCCCCCCCACTAATAGAAATACTTTGGTGACAGGCATGACACTTATCATTTGGAGGAAATCTTCTAATGTGGTCAGAAGTCATTTATAGTGCATATATGTATATAAGTGGATATTGAAGTCAACACCCAGAGGTGACACTATGTTTCATGCTAAACACAATCCTCAGGCCTGAGGATCATGTTTCGCATGAAACAGATTGTTGCCTTGAGGTATTGACTTCAATGTCTATTTTTAGATTTATATACACTCTATCTCTGATACTGAGCACTTTAACCCATAAATGCAGCATACCTTAAAACTAAATTTTATCATATATATATATATATATATATATATATGTGTGTGTATGTGTAAATATATAGAAAGATAAGAAAGAACTCATTAGGTAAATAATCCAAAGTTCTTTAGTATTTTTTTTGTTTTTAAAAAACAGTGCTCATTACAAAAGTAGAGCCAAAATTAAAATTATTTTTTTATTTTTTAAAAATATGATTCCTTCGCTACATAAGAATTCTCATGTTTCAAAAACGGGAGCCAAAGACTTCAATATAATTATTAAAATTAAATTGGACTAAAGTATCAAGCTCTGTTTCATCCTCAAGCAAAATTTTTTTGAATCCAAAAATTTTGCTTGAGGATGAAACAGAGCTTGATACTTTAATTCAATTTAATTTTAATAATTATATTGAAGTTTTTGGCTCCTGTTTTCGAAACATGAGAACTCTTATGTAGCGAAGGAATCATATTTTTAAAAAATAATTATGATATATATATATAATGGAAACAGGATGACCTAATTTAAGATTATTTACACTGTGTCTTTATGTTTGCTGTTATCACATTTATTTCAGGTCTTGTGCCCTCTGCTCTTCATCAGGTGTAAATTTATTTGTATAAACTATTGCAGACTTGAAGAAATTTCTATATTTTTTTCAAGATTTCAGATATAACTGTTAGGCTACTTACATTTAAGATATGTTTAAGTGTAATTTGCTCAAAGCTGAAGATCTATGATAATATTTTAAAGTCATTTTCTAATTTAGATAATTTTCCTTTCATTTTTAGAATTTTCCTTAACAGCAATCAAAAAGAAGCATAGCAAATTTATAATTATTTTAAGAAGTATGTTCAAGATGAGGTACTGAAAAAGTCCCTTTCTGAGCAAAAAGAATTCTTTCAGAAAAAAAGTTGATGTTTGGTCATTTGGTCAGTTTTAGAATTGAATCAGTCTTTTCAACACCGATTTGTATATTTAAGTTTTTATTTTATTTATAGACATTTTTCCTTTAAGTTTGAATTGAATTAGTGATACCTAAATAGTGAAAATATCCCTGTTTATTTTAGATACATAAAGATGATCTAAGTTTTAGATGATCCAAATTATTTTTTTTTAAATAGTCTCAAAGCTTACCATGCTAATATATTTTTTTTTTACTGCTGATTTTTTTTTTCTTTGAAATACCCCCTTCTTACTTTAGGTATAGCTTACTAAGTAGACAACAGTTGAAGAATTGGTTTTAAGCTGCTTTAGCTTCCTGGGTGAGCCAGAAACAAACAGTTCTTTTATTTTATTTTTGTTTTTTATGTTCCTCAAAAACTTCAAAAGACGAGTACAAGTTGTTGGAATGTCCCTGGTAGATTGTGTTTTTACAGAAGGTCAACCAGCTGACTGTAGACTGAAGTCAATAAAAAAAAATCAGTGAAACTCTGTCAGTGAACTACATATGCTATTCTTTACCTTGTCACTGCTATTTCTAATCAAAAGTCAAAATCTGAAATGTCACTGATTTTTACATTTAGCTTTGAGGATAAAACTGTTACAGTAACATTTAGTAAGTTCTGCTTATATTACTTAGCAAATAATCTGCCAGTTGGCAACATGGATATTTACTTGGATATGTATACCATTTTGTTTTCTGATACAAGTTTAAATAAAACTATAAGTTGTGCAATACTTGGTGTAAATTTATATCTTTATACATGACAAATGTACTAACAAGCTACGAGCTACATTAATAAGAAGAAAGTTCCATTTGGACCATTTCTTTCCAAGAACTGCTACTTTATGGAACACTCCCATGTGGCTACTTCCCACATCAATACAATATTAACCCATTCAAATCTAAGAGCAAATGTTATAGTTTTTATATATCTTCATAATCTGCACTTCTTACTACAACCTCATTCAATAACCCTCTACCTTGAGTAGTTCTTGAGGCTTTGTATTGGGTGTATGATTAGAAAAAAATAGTTTCATATTATCTTATTCATTCCTTTGAATTTAGCCTTCTTTTCAATTATATTGGAAGTGATTTTTATATATTTGAAAAAAGGTTTAATTTGTTATGATATCTAAGATGATTGTTATAGGTCAATTTATTATTGTCAAGTGTAAAAGCACAAATGATTGTATTATTCTATTCTTTTGTAATAAACAGGATAGTTAATAATAATTTCCATATATTTTCTGCAGTTTCTCAGATTTCATATTTTTAGATATTCATCTATGATAATGGTAACCTCCCTTCTACCATTTTGAAAATTGTTCAAGTCATACAAGGTAATTTCTTGTATGTCTTTTATTGAATTAATAAATTTAATGAAATATGTGTTGGTTCCTATCCACTTAGAATGATCATTAAAAACATACCCCTCCTCAAATTTACAGACAAATTCTGCAGATGCATGCTGGGATTTCTTCCTAACCAATAAAAATGAATCACTTTTCATTCAATATATTTTTGTTCTTGCCTTAAAGTCAGAACACTACAGTTACTTAAATGTATCCTTTTTGCATGTCAACGTGATTATTACTTTGTGAACATTTTGTTTGACTACTGTTGCTTTGCCTAGTTTTGATTTGCATATATATTGTTTGTTTAGTATTATTTTGCATTGTTCTTTTTCTTCATTGTCTTATGATTTATTGAGAACTTTGTCAATTCCATCTGTTGAGCATTTTGCCAATTACACTTAACTATGGCTAATTACTCCACAATGGATTTCAATTTTAGCATTTTCTGTTGATAGCTTCATTCTTCTTGTTTTCTTTTTTTTATTTCTTAACATTGGAAAGAAACAACAACATAAAAACTTATATAAAATCTGACAGGAATCCTATAAAAAGAATCAACATTTATTGTGGTTTGTTATGCCAAAGTATCAATTATTTTCATCATTTTGTTCTAACTGCATCAGACCCTTTTATAGAAGTGTTCTGTAAATATGACATTTCAGAATTTCCAGCTTTGAACCCAATAGGAATTGGAACACTGCTCTCTGATTAACAATTCCAAGCCATTATCTATTACACCACCCACACATCCAAACTTACAGCACCTGGTATTCCCAAGTGGTCACCCATCTTGGTGTTGCTTAACTTGAGTCGTCGTACAGGAACCAATGTTTCAACATGATATGGCTGTAAGCTATAATAATCAAGATGAGAATAATAATTTGAATAAATTGTAGTATATTGGCAATTCCTCTTTTCAAAAATGAAACACAAAATTATCGAGAATTAGTCTGAACCAGCCATAATAAACAAATGTCGAAACCATCTGTCATTGGATTTAATGATCCAAAAACACATGGCTGATGCCCTTTGAGATGGTAGCATTGTGGATATAGGATGTGGGTAAACATTTGTTGATGTTATCTAGTAGTTATGAGTTCAGTCCCTGGATCAGGTTGTAAAAACAATATATATACTGGTTAAGCTGGAATGAACAAGAACTGACATCATGTGGACAAAATAAACCAATAATCAATAAATATTCTATATCATCTAAACAATAGCCAAAGGTTATTTTGGTTGAAATGTTGTGTCTATATAAACATTGACAAAAATCAAACTGTGGACACAAGTCTTTTACACAAATATTTTAATTTATTAAAATTAAAATATATTAAATGTTCTTGACTATATTTCTGAGATGTGCTATTGTAACCATTTACACCATTTGAAATGTTTTCCTTTTCTTTATTGCCATATCCTTGGCATTTCAGCTGTTGTACATTCTGACCTTCTTTAGGTTATATATGTTAGAATTTTGAACTGAACACTTTATTTAGTCCATGGGGGTAGATTGTTCTAATTTCAAGTATTTGGATATTTCAGTTAATTCCCTTTAGTAACACAACTCTCCAAGATTTTGTTCACAACTAACAACTCTTTGAGTCAGGTTACTTTTTGGATTACTCAACCAATGCTTTTATCCACTGGGCCATGTGTCCTTGAACCTCCATAGACTAAATAAAGGGTTCGGTTTGAAATTCCATTATATATCACCTGAATTGTCATGAATATGGCAATAAAGATGAGGACAACAATCCAAATAATGTAAATAGTGTAAATTAAATATTCTTGTAAATAAATGTTTCATTAGCAATTTTTCTATTCTCTCTTTGGTAATGTTCTTCTGTTCATAACATTTTGATATGTTTTTTCGTTAGTACATTTTAAGCCTTTGATTTAACAGATTATTTGAAATCCTCTTTGCATAATGATCTCACATAAGCTATTATTAGATGACTTTGAACTCATTTGTTGCACGTTCTATTCAATCTTTGTTTAAGGTTGCCACCATAACATTACACATCTTGAAAATCCATCAGACTTATCCAAAACAGGCTCCACAAGTTTGTCATGGGTGAAAAGTTTGGAATTATGACAAACTTCCTGGCATTATCAAAGAATAGTTAAAAAAAAAAAAAATTTGGATAATAAGACGTACAAAAAAATAATTCTCATGCAGACAGTGGCAACTGGCAGACGCATCCAACTGTGTGGATGAAGTCTCCAGCCATCTGGGAAAAAAATATATGTAAGACATAATTGGGAATAAAGTAAATGTTCCTTGCTTCTTGAATTATACCAAAACACAAATGTAAACAAAGAAAAATTCTGTTATTACATCAACAAAAAATGGATTTTTACATTAATCTGAATATTTTAACCTTGTATAAATTTCTTCTTTCTTTAGGAAAAGAAAGATTGTTGTTTAACTGAGGACTTGCAAATGTCTTAGAAAATTATGTTTTGTTTGTCTAGTTTAGGTTCATTATGAACACTTATCTATTTCAGGTTAGGAATATTTCCTTGATATTTCTGAATATTTCTAATTATAACAAATATAAAAAAAATTAAAACTTTTAAAAACAAGTTTAGATATTCTATATATCAGCTTAGGAAAAAGTTGTGCTTAACTTTATTTTTATTTTTAATTTTAAAATATATAACTTAATTTTTTGTATAAATTAATAAGTATAGCCAAATGAAAATAAATCCCATGAGTTCAGAAAAAAATAATTTTATTTTTATGATTTAAAAATTTAAGCTGAAAAATAATTATATTTTGTTCATGATTTCTGATTAGTTACACCCAAATTTAATCAGGTAATGCAAAGACTATTACTTATCCTCTAAAAGATTAATGAAAGTGTGCACCTGTTACTTTATGAAATTATTAAGAAAATATTAATTAGTCAAAATGGATGATGCTAACTTCTTTTCCTAAAGGAATAGAATAATTATAAGATAGAATTTTATTTTTTCTAGTTGCTTTGCTAAAAATATATTAGGTTTGACAGTTAACTATTTGACTTGAGAAAAAAACTGAAATGAAGGTCTATCTCATGAAAATGCCTATATAATGCTATAGAGGGCAATTGACAAAAAATCTTGTGTGTAAATCTTACTGACTTCTCTAGGTTCTTGGTTCTCATTGTAAAAAAATAGTATAGTGCAATTTAAAGTAGATTTTGTTCTTATAAAATTTATATTAGCTTGTTTCTATCACACTTGTCTTGGATTTGTTTCAGTTGGAAATAGATATCTTATACCTAGAAAGTCAATACTGGGATTTCATTATATAAAATTTGTTTCAGATGCAGTGAATTTTCAAATTAAAAATTCATTTATTGAATTAAAAAGATATAACATAAAGATGTATAGAAAGATTAAGTGCTTCATGGTATAGTCATAAAATGATTAACTTGGTTGTCTGCTATTGAATGGAAAAAAAAGAGCTTGACTACTGTTAGGAAAGACAGCTGGAGACAAAATGACTTAAAATAACACCAACAATAATGCTTAAAAATACTTAGACTTTACACAATTATTATATGTACAAGGGGGTGTTGAAAATTTCTTAAGTCCAAGAGAGAAACCCTTAAAAAATAAAAAAGTTTACTTATCTGGTAACATGCATCTTGTAAACTATTTTAATACTGTTGCTTGTGTATTTTAAGTTGTCTTTATTATTATCCTGATCATTTATATTACTATCTATTACTCTCCACTAAGTCTTGGCACCATCAAAGAGAATACAAATTAATAAAAAAAAAAAAAAAATCATTGTTTATCAATTAAAAAAACACACACTAAGCATTATCATTGCCAATTTCCCCATAAATTTAATTATTCATGATCACCATTTTTAGTTTCAGTAATTGTTAATTTTTTCCAATTTTATATGGTTTTGTAAAATAATAATGAAATAGACATCTTTTGTTTCTCTATAATGTTACAAACATATGTAGAGAGTCTGAATCAGTTCATGCCTCTTGTTTTCTTTGGTGAAAACAGTTCTAATAAAATAAATGCATTCAGCAAAGAATAATTCCAAGCAATGTTCATCAAATTCAGTTATTTCAGCTTCTACTAAATATAGATAAAAAGAAATTTACATGAAAAGATGTTCTTAATATATTCTTGGTTCTGGGATTGTTGCAATACTTAGCAAGTATAACAAATATACAACTGAAATGATTTAATTTTAGAAAATGTTATTTATCTAATTACTAATACTGATTAATAAACTATTACATTTAGTTCCATCACTAGATGTTCTTATATAAGTGCATGTAAATGTGTACATCTTTCATTTTAGTTAAATCTAGAGGAAGTATAATGGCAATTTCCAAAGGATGCATGGAGGATGTGCCTACCGTGAATTAAAATAATCTGACCTTTACCTGGATTTTAATGCCAACTGCCAGAGGCAAAGTTACTATTGAGATGCTCTCAAAAGTATGTTTTATATACCTTCCCAAAATTCTTGTCTATTTATTGTATATAATTCAAGTGTGAATACACTCACACACACAGGTACATACAAGGATGTGCTGAAAAATAATCAACTCAACCAACTTCTCAGCATCTGACCATATATATATATATATATATATATATATATATATATATATATATATATATATATATATATAGCAATGTTTATTGCCACCAGAACTCACTGTGGGCTATTTTATATTTATAATATATACTCAATCTATGCTTGATGTTTACCATGTGCATAAAACTGAGTTATACCAAATGGTGAGGAACAAAATGTATATTTATTATTAGTATAAATTTTTACTCTGTTATTTTATCAAACACTGTTTTATTACCACCAGCACTGTGTGGTGTAATATATATATATATATATATATAATTGAGGCAGGTGTTATTAAAGACTACAGAACTTTTCTGTTTAATAATCTTTCTTTTGGTTTTTCTTGCTTTCTCACAAGTTTCTTTGTACTTGGGTTTAAGTTGTTGAAAAAAAAGACCCCAGTCCTCTGCAAAATACCAGACTCCAGAGTTTGTAGATGGGTCTGTCTGTCCACTCAGTATCAGCAATTGACTATATATATATATATATATATATATATATATATATATATATATATATTTTTTTTTTTTTTTTTTTTTTTTTTAAATGCTTCTTGTTCGGGCTGAGAATTTTGTGTGTATATATATATACAGTGAGGTACAAAAGCAAGTGAACCCCTTAAAATAATATTAAAAAAATTGATCTCTTTTTTTTTCCAGATAATCAAGAAATCTTAAACTATATATTCATAAAGAAAAACTTTTATTAAATGAATTACAACCACTTTCAAAATTTATATCAAGCTGGAATAAATGAACCCTTATATTTACAATCTATTTTTGTTTTACATGGTTGCCAGTGCAAATAATTTTTTGTGCATGTGTAAAAATCAAAATGACACATGTCATTTTTTTTCGTAAGCTGTGTCTACTACATTCAACCAATATGACTCATTGTGCATGCAAAAGGGTGCAGTTAAAGACTATATTTAAAAAAAATATATAAGCCAAGATCAAAAAGACTTCCTGAAGCTTTAAAAAATGACATAGTTGAAGCCTGTAATGATGGAGAAGTCTACAAAACACTATCAAAATGATTGGAGTGCATGTTTCCACAGTGTGATAAATTATTTATAAATGGAAGGCTTTTGATATGATGGCATTACACTCAAGAAGTATCCATTTGGGGGTGGGGATGCAAGAGCAAGTAGACATCTAGTTCAGCAAGCCCAGGTGAATCCTGCTGTGACCTCTGCAGTTCTATAAGGCTCTATGGCCAATGTTGGAATCAGTGTGCATATGTTTACAGAAGTGCCAAAATCTGAATGATGCCGGTTTCATGGTAGAATGCCTAGAAAAAAGCCACTGCTTATGAAAAAGCACAAACAAGTTAAAATTCATATTAAAAAGCTAGAAATGTTCTGGCAAAAGGTTTTATGGTTGGATGAGAACAGACTAGAGCTTTTGCAGCGAAACAATAGGTGAGCTCCCAATATGGCTTTTGAAGGTAAGAATTTGGTGCTAATACTTAAACATGGTGGCAGCATTATGATTTGGTGGTGCTTTGCTGCCGCTGGAGCAGGCAAAATAGTACATATTGACAGCAGAATGGACCAAGCAATTTTGAATGAAAGTGTCTTGCCTTTGGTTCAAAAGTTGGGTTTAGATCAGGGACAGATCTTCCAACTGGACAATGATCTGAAGCATCAAAGCAAATCCATGAAAGAATTTCAAGTCTTGAAATAGCCTTGTGAAAGTCTTGATCTAAACCCAATTGAAAATCTTTAGTTAAAGTTAAAGAATACAGTACATGTGAGAAACACAGCTAATATTGAGCAAAAAAAATGATCAAACATAGACACTCACAACTGCTAGAAATTTCTTCAAAAATATAAAAAAATAATGCTGGTCAATGTTGTGACCTCAAAAGGGAGAAGTCACCAAATATTTAATGTAAGGGTTCACTTACTTTTGCACATCTTAATTTTTAATTAACATTTTTATTCCAGCTTGAAAGTGGTTGTAATTCATTTAATAAATAATATTTAATGAATATATAGTTTAATTAAGATTTCTTGATTATCTACAAAAAAAAGACAATTTTTTAAAATATTATCTTAGGGGTTCACTGGAAGTACAAAAGAAACTGAACTGATCCCACTATCCATTGATCATTCATTTCTCTTTAACACACACACACACACACACACACACACACACACACACACACATATATATATATATATATATATATATATAACTGCAAAAGTTCCAATAGTCCCATTAGTTGATAACAGTAACTATATTTGTATGTGTGTGGGATTCCTATTTTGATGTGGGTGCCTTATCATGGAATAGTGATGTAGAAACTAATTCTGCTGATCATTACTACAGAAGTGAATTCATTCCTAACTGAGTGACCCACAGCAGTGTAGATGTTTACTATACTAAGTTTTGTCAATATATGTATTTTTTTTCTTCTTTAATCAATAGACAACTTGTGAAGCATAAGACCACAGCTAATCCACACTAGGTGACATTATTGTAAATAGGTTTTATGCAGTATTATGTTATAAGTATCAAATACAGCCAGTTTTGAATGCAGAGTTGTTTTTTTTTTCACTGGCTATCAACTCAGTCTGCCTTTTATATTTAACCCATAGCTGAAGAAGATATATATATATATATATATATATATATATATATATATATATATATATATATATATTATATATTTGCATGCATACATATACATACAAAGTTCAAACCACTACTCAAGTTTCACACTATTGTGATCAGGTGCATCCTGGTTGCCTGATGATCGTAGTAGCAATTTGTATTTTCTCTTTCTGCGTCATGATGCTGGGAAGCGTGATTGCTTTGTCTTAGTAATTTAGACATAGAATACTCTAAATTACTATTTAGGTAGGAGTCTATTTTGGGGTCTTAGTTTGTTTCTTTTTACCCTTTTTCTTCTATTGGTTTTTCTCTTTTGTTTTAGTTTTTTTGTTTTTCCCTTGGTTGTTGCTTTTTCTTTTTATTAGTTTTTTTTTCTTTTGATCCCCTGGCAGGTTTTGTGCTTTACTTTGTATTTTAAGATATAAGATATATATATATATATATATATACACATTACATTTATGGGAGAAGAGTGTTCAATATCAAAGATAGAGCCTTTCCCTTTATGGATAGATTTAGACAGTGTAGACATAGGAGTCAAAACTGCATGGTGACTGACAGTTTCATGCCCCTCACAATCTTTAAATTACTGTATTTTCCGGCTTACAAGACACACTTTTTTTTTTCCTAAAAATACCCTGAAAAATATGTGTGCATCTTCCAAGACGAATGTAAGGCAAGGCACAGGCTCAAATAAGCTTGGATGGTCGCCTAATTGGTTTGACTGATAGGGACGTGGATTTGTATATTGAGTTATTACGCTATAATGTTAGCTAGCTATCTAATTCAGCCTTTTATATGATGTAACCTCAGTACTTAACTGTTATAAGTATTTCTAAGATTATAAACCTTCCTGGAGCCGAGCCACAAGCTTAAACATGGGAGACTTTCTGCTCTTGACTAGTATGTCATTGTCATACAAACAAAATCAGATGAGTGGTTAATGTAGATAATATGTGGTGCCAGTATGTGAGGGATGTATGGTCAATGTGGTGTTGTAGGAGAATGACTTTTTTTTTCTTAGAAATTTCTTTCCAGTATTAAGGTGCATCTTGTAAGTATTGAAAATACAGTATATAATTCTGTAAATCTATCCAGAAAGATGACAGAACATTGTTGTTTAATAAAAATTAATCACAGTATTGACTACGAAATCTGGAAAGAAATCTTTATACATGGTTTCAGTCTTAAAATATGAAAATCTTGTAAATTTAAGTTTGCTCATTTCAGTGGAAAACCTAGATCAATGAGATATTTGAAAGCTCCAAACTAGAGCCTACTTATTTAGTATTGTTTGTTGACCTAAACAATATAACAAATTTGATTCAGATCATTTCTAGATACAGATAGACTTTAGCTATTTAACTGAGACAATGATATTTTCTGTAGATTTTGAGTCATCATTAGATTTAATTATTTTTAAAAATTGCAAAGAATACTTTTAAATATTATAGAAATTAAGTGAACCGTTGTTTGTTTGTACATGTTCACATTTCCCAATCTCTGCTGCAATAATGAAGTATCTCTAGAAACTTATGTCTTCCCATAATAAAACTTTTCTGAAATAGTTGTATATCTACACATAACTGTGAGCTGACAATGGTTATTTAACTCTTTTTTTTTTTTTGCTTTAGTAGATTTGATTGGTTGGCAATTTGTAAAATTCTTTAAACTTAATGAGTAAATAAAGAATAAAATTTATTTAAAATATTTAATCTTAATTTTTTATTGATAGCTTGTAGATCTGTTAAAATCTGTTATTGGTTTCTTATAAGGATTTTCTAAATATTGCTTATATGTGAAAGTATGGGGCACCCGCTGGGGGTTGAAATCAAAATTTGGTTTCTTATGACTGTATTGATAAATTAGGAGGTGTCTCTACCAGGCTACATAAAATACCATTTGTATTCAAACTTTATCTTTTACGTTTTCATCTTTAAATACATGTTTAACTAGTCTGATTAGGATTCTTAAATTCTTTTATTTATACTCAGTTGTCCATTGAATAAAACATACATGGGTTATGCTCCTATTACCTTTTAATAATGGCCAAAAAAAAACATTTCATCTAAATATGACTTATTCTTTTTAGGAGAAAAATCTATCTGGGATGTACTTATATCAACTAACCCATTTATTAAATATTAAAATGAAAAAAGGGTGTAAGGAATTTTGTTTAATAATTAATAAAAGGGGTGGTTGGAATAAGAATGTCCGAAGCATATTTTTTGCAAAAAACAATAATTGCCAAAGCTTGTCATTTTGAAACTTAAAGAATTGTTTTCTGTTGGGAATCTAAAAGTTTATACTTTTTTTTTTTTTTTTTTTTTTTTTTTACTCATTTCACCCCAAGCAAGGCAACAAATCCACTAAGATGCAGTGTGTGGGGAGTACTGAGTGTGAAAGAATTATTAAATGTTATTAAGGGGAGAGAACACTAAAAGAACATGAATTAAGAAGATAGTGATCGATATTGCATTGGAAAGCAAGAAGCCAGAAGAGAGTTCCACAAGTGAGAAATGCAGAAGAAACTGTAATATGATGAGACCTTGCTGCCAATCTAGTACTGTGCTTAAATTCATAAAGTCTAGGTACCAGAGGAAATCCTACCAAAATAATTACCATGAAAATATTTATAGAAAAGGCACAGGGAAACTACATTACAGCAGGAGGAAAGTGACTGAAGCAGAGATACCAGGTCAGGACAAATTACATTGCAGATTCTTTGTATTTTATTATGAATCTCTAAATACATAGTAGAAGCACCTGACCAGATATGGCAGCAGTATTTAAAGCATGGCTGAATGGTATATACATATATAAAATGTGGTTTTTCATTTGTGAATGTATTGTAACCAATTTGAATTAGTTTTCTTTTTATACATATTTTCAAAATAATTATCATAGATATTATAATTATAAATAAGCTGATGATTAGAGGTGATCATTGAAAAACTTGGCCTGGATGTAGGCCATTGCTTCTAAAGGCTGAACTTGAGCCAACACTGTTAATACTACTGACTTTGGCATTTACAGTTTTGTTGCTAGAGCGATAGATTTCTGAGATATAGTTGTATTCAGTAGTGTTGTGAGAATGTCTGCTACCTTGGAGCAAAATATAATTTGATGCATCTCCTCCCTTTAAAAAAAAAAAAAAAAAAAAAACAGGAAAAAAAAAAAAAACTCCATCTAACCAAAACAGACATAGTTTGCATAACACTTACTGAGCCAAGCTAGCTCCACTACGATTAATGTCAGATGAAAAAGAGTCTAAGTTCCTTCCTTGATATATGTAAGTCAGTATGTCAGTATTGGGAAGTCATGCCTCTTTCTTGTAAAAGTTATGTCAAGGACATCAAAGCTTCAGCTCCTTTATAGTCAATTCACATTCATGAATCACATTTTTTTTTTTAAACAATTGATATTTACTTTAGTGAATATATAATTTTTACCAAACTCATTTTCACATTGGAAAGTTTTCGAAACACATGTTATTAGATAAACTCAAACAGCAATTGCCAAGGTTATCTGTTTTAAATTGGTATTGTAACTATTGTAAATGTAAGCTAAGATTTTTTTTTTTTTTTTTACTAATTTCTAAATATTTTTCAATAATGGATTTTGAAAACTTATCTTATCCAGTTAACACATTTTTTTACTATATAAAGACTGCTGCATTATACACCTGATTAAGAAATTGATATAGATATTACAATAATTACAGTCTATACTTCTCAACATAAGCATATACTAAGTCTATGCTGAGGTTGGAAGTCCCAGGCCTTTTGGCAATATCTGTGATATTTCATCCAGCCTACACACCATATGGAATATTGTATTATTATACTATTATTTATTTTTTATATTATTTTTCCTTTGATATTTAGATATATATAAAAAAATATCATATTAAATCATTGAGGACATCCCATCAGATCTTCAATTAGAAGTGATCACCCTTCAGTTGAATGACATGTTTAAAGAAAAACACAAAAATGGCAAGCTAACCGACTTTTAAAAATGTCTCAAAGATGAAGGATGTTCTGCTTTATAATCCCATCATCTTTTCCTCTTTGTAAAAAAGTCTGCAAAGTCCTCTTTCAGGTTTGCCCTTTGCTGCCTCATCACTTTCTCTTTAATTTTGTCTATGTTGTGAAATTTCCCTTTCAAGGTTGAAATTTTTTTTTCTAGCTTTTAGCACAAGCCAGAAGTCACAGGAAGTTCAATCTAGTCTGTAGGGTCATGATGTGATGTATTGCCCAAAACATCCTCTACACAAGAATGGACAGATACATTATCATGAATATGACAGTCGTACAGTACACAAATTCATTCAAGGATATCTTACTTCTTACTAAATGATCTCATAGGAGAGTACCTCTTCACATATGCACAACAAAGTCTACCTGTCAAGTTGTCATGTTTCATCAAAATCTGTGAAACCAGTTCTCAAGATATTTAAAAAAGGAAGGATACTTTCTGGACAAGCCTTGTAAAATTTAAGATAATCTCAAGAAAGTTGATAATTTTTTTAAAATCTTAAAAGGTTTGATTAATTTATGTAAAATATATAGAATTAAAAACATTGGAAAATGTTTATGAAATTAACATTTAAATAATGTTTAGAACTCATTTGTGAGAATCATAATCACAAAAGCTTTATTTTTTATTTAGTGATAGCTTTATCAAGTTGCTCTTCTTTCATTTTTGCTTACATTAGCTTAATTCAGAAGAATCTGAGTATGAATCTGGCATTGCAGGTCTAAATATAGAATAAATATATAATTTACTAATTCGACATGGATAAAAAGCTACAAAATTTAGTTAAGTTTCTATAGTTATAATAATTTGTCTTGGTCCTTCTACATTTCTCACTTGTAGAACTTTCTTCCAGCTTCTTGTTTTTCTGTTAACTTCAATTTAAAAAAAAATGTAAATGTAATGTCAATCATCTTCAGTCTCTCTGAATCCTGTTTTTTTATTGTCTTCTCTGTTTCTTTTACTCTCAATAAACCCTTGCATCTTAGTGGCTTTTATTGCTTTGCTTGGGGATGGAATTAAAAGAAATGATTTGCTTAATGAATGTATTTTCTTTTAACATGACTTTATTTTAATTACAATAATGTTTCTTAAATAAAAATTTGTGTTTAACTGGTCTTAATAATAATTATATATCAATCAATTTATTAGACTTTTGTTTAATCTGTAATTAAAATACAAGAAAAATGAAAACATTAATTTATAAATGGAGATGTATGTCCAAGAAATTTTAGTAATTTATGCACTTTGTTCAAGTTTCACATATCTTCACCAGTGATCCATAAATTACTGGCTATTATTATCTGTGGGTATGTGTCTATGAAAAACAAATACACAGTTAGGATATTAACTCAGTGATCAGTTTATTCAGCTTGGAAGCAATTTGCTTAAATACCTCTTCCTAGATATGATTGATGCAATGTTGGATATGTTGTTGGTTTCCTGTTACAAGTCAAAATGTTGATTGCTGTCAATTAGGTTCAGAATGGAAGATTGTTCTCTGCAAAGTCCATTATCAATACGGATAATATTTGAGGAAGCTATTCACGTGTAGGATGCGTGGGCAGCATGACAGTTCTCGGTATGGAAAGTGGAATCCACGTGCATAGTTCAAATTCTAGCTTAGTCTGTTGTATTCACTTTCATACAAATGCTGTTGAGAAAGGGATGGATCTATTTTTCTCCTCCAGCTATGAGTTAAATAGCAGGGTAAACTGAGTTGTTTAGCCTTGAGTGGTAACCAGTCTTTGAAGGACAACTCTGAATTGTTTGCTTGCTTTATATTATCTTTTGCCCTGTTCCATTCTTTTTATTTTCTTGTTACTGCAAATTTTGTTAATTCTGTTTGTTGTACAGTTCTGTTATTTATTTTGCATTTGACCATGACTACTCACACATTGATTCACTTGTTGAATTCCTTAACTAAAGTTAGTCAAACTGATTTTGTTCAAACTAAATTAAAACTTTAACCTCCTGTGTTTGTATTATTATTATCATAGGAGATGAAGTATTGTTAAGATTCATGGCATTTTTCACACTAATGATCTTGTATTTCTTAATGTCAGCTGAAGGCAATTAAATATTGTGTGAAAAGCACAGTAAAAGTGAGAGCATCAGTCAAACAATTCTCTGAATCTTTCCTATCCTATTTATAAAACAACTCCCATTTACTTTTCCCATTGTATCTGACAGATATCCTAAATCACCTCTGAACATGCTTTGAAGTGCATCTGAAATCACATTTGGAAGTCATTTTTTAACACCAATATGTCTTCAGAATGTTTGGGATATTTTCACTGTGTAAGACAAATATGTTAATGATTCTTTGAAACTTACCATGAAGTATATCTTCTAAAAAAAAATTATGGGTTGACTTTTAGCAACTAATGACAAAAGTTGATCTTCATATTTTTCATAGCATAAATCAGAATGTATCCCAAATTTGGCTGTAAATGGGGCATATAAATTAAGGTGGATTAGTTTGATGTTCGAGATTTGACTTTAATTCATATAAAAGCTTGTTACTAACTACCTTAAAATATCAACCTTATGGAAATATATTAATTGAAAAAGCTAGAGTTAGATTTAGAATGCTTGATATCCATTCATCCATCTATCGCTCTCCCATCTTATGAGGTGTGTACACACACACACATATATATATATGTGTGTGTGTGTGTATATACATTTTAAAGTGGAAAAGAGAGTGATAAATATCAAACATCAAACTAACCCACCTTAATTTATATGCTCTATTTACAGCCAAATTTGGGGTGCATTCTGATATATATATAGAGAGAGACAGAGAGAGACGAAGAGACAAACTGACCGACAGACACACTGTAACACAGGTGATTGTTAAAACTAGTTATCTGAAGAGATATCATGCCTAAATGGGGAAAATCTCTATGAATTTAGTAGAGATAACATAGATAATAAACTGTTAGTTATTATAGCTATAAATTGAAGTGAACAATTTTTGTGGAACTGTTAAAAATGGTATGTATTCTTCAGGGATCTATATTAAAAATATATATACAAGAAAAGATAAAAGTACAAGATATTTGGTGATATATAAAAAGCAATAATTTTTTCATATATACAAAGAATGATTATTGCATGTAACATTGAATCAAATGAAGAATATATTATTGATTTTTAATCAAGTGGGAATGATAAATTTTATTATAGGATATTTACCATAAATTATATTTACTCATTTATATAAGGTACTGTTTGGATAGTTTTAATTAAATAAATAGGAAAATAATACCAACATATATCTCAATTCTGCATGTCTTAGAGGATTTTGTTTTTCTGTTTTAAATGCCTCAGGGCAGCCATTTTTGTCTAGAGACTATCTTTAATCCATTAATGTCCACCATCACATTTTTTGAGGATGGTGGGTTTTAATAGCTTGGAGGTGGAAACATAATAAATAATGGATTTTTATTTTAATTTTTATAATTAATACCAGATTTTAAAATGAGTATTAATAGTTGAAAGCACAGAAGACATCTGTGCTCATAGTAAGTTATACCTTATGTAATATTTTACAGGCAAGAACATTTTTCAAAAGACTGATTTTTTCTTTTTATAACTTGAGGCCAATCGAAATCATTTGCCTTCTAGGAGCACGTATTTATGTTTGAGAAACTGAAAGTTAATTTTTAAGGATTTTATTATGGTTTAAAAAAAACAATGAAAAATAAAGATTTTATTATTTTAAGATAACAAACCCTTCAATTTTGCACTTTTCTTATCTGAAAATTTAATTTGGTATTTTACCAGTTATAGTCTTAAGTTTTCATGAATATAAATTAACTTGAATTTATGAAATTTCATGTTTTTTTTTTGTTTTTTTTTTTCTTACTAAATAATGTCTTTGGCAGGAGTAATGTCTATTTTTACCATAATAATTACCTACCATTCTATATAAGATGTGCTCACAATCCGAAAAAGAAAAAATATTAAATGAAGCTTTTCCCATTTTAAAATCTCAACAGAGTAAAGGAGCAAAAATGAAGATACTCTTTATAACTTAATTATATAGAAAAAATCTCCTCCTCTTATGACATAGTGTGTTAGGAAGAAATTAATATTTTCCTGGTAGGATTGTATGATAAAAAAATGAGAAAAAGGTGGGGTCCAATTTACTACAAAAATAAGGATAGAAAAATGTCCCCCTTCTATTTTATGTTACAAGTAAAAAATCTTGTAATCTTATTTGGCTTTTTCTTCACTTTATTACTATCAAAGTTAAATTCTTCATCTTTTTTCTCTCTCTCCCTTTCTCTCTCATTTGATTTTCTTTGTTTCTTTCTTACTTTCTGTTTACAAATTTATTTGTATTTTTTCTTTTTGCTAATGTTCATGTAGGTCTTCTTTTTCCCTTTCTAATTTTTTTTGGTTAATTACTAATGTTTATTCTAAGATATAAAATACTTTCAATTTAAATTGGTGGTTGCAGCAAAGGATTGAGCCAGATAGTACCTTTCTCTTTTATCACATTTGAATAACATGTTTTATAGCATAGCCTGTTTCTAAAATCTAACATGAAAAAGTAAGGATATTTTCATTTACTTATAACACAGCAATTAAAAAACAAATATAAAAAGTGAAACTAAGACAATGTAATGTTTGCTAAATAATAAGATTAATACTTTAAATCAAGATATGAAATTTCAGCTTAGCACTTATCTTAAAATCTTGCTTAAATATACAGGGTGTCCATAAGGTCTCTTTAAAATTTCAAAAATTTATTACAAAAGTAAATGAACAGACAAATATGTGGAAATTGTTACAAAATGAAGAGTAGATATTAAAGTTTTTTTTAAACTAATTTAATACACCTCTCTATGGGCACCATTAGTTGCACAAAGCACATCAAGATGATACTCAATTTCTTGCCATGTTCGCTGTAGCATAGCAATGGTGGCAATGGCATCAGTGATCTTTTGCTTTAGATCAGGGATGCCTTGTATCTTTATTCAATACATGATATTTTTAATAATATCCCCATAGAAAGAAGTCCAGGGGAGTGATATCTGGTGAATGAGGTGGCCAGAGAATTGGGCCATCCTTTCCAATCCAACAGTCGGGAAATGTTAGGGGTTCATTTAACAGTACCTCTTTCATCAACAGGATACCTGAAATACACAAATGCAATGTGATTAAAAACTCTGATAACTACTGAGTACATAGAACAAATCTGATTAAGATATCTCATCAATTTCCTTTGTAATATATTTTTAAATTGTAAAGAGACTTTATAGACACTCTGTATTATTGTATAAAGATCAAAAATATAATATAAGGAAACTTTTAAATTTTGAAAAAGAGAGACATACAAAATAATATCTTAAATACAGGGTGTCCCAGAAGTCACATAGGGATGTAAAAATCTAGTAATTTCAACATGGTTTTTGTTATTGAAAAATATTTTTATAAAGAATGAAAATTCAATCATTGGAAATATATTTTCATTTAATTATGAAAAAATATACAATGTAAATATCCTCCATTTATGACTTCATACAGACGCACACATTTCACTGTTATGGAGAATGTTATTCTCCATAAAAGTGGTTAATAACTCTGGTTACAGCCTTGAAATTTCTGAACAGATATTATCCTTGAGTTACTGAATTGTCTGCAGTCTATTGATGTAAATACACTCTTTAAGGTATCCCCTCCCCCAAATAATCAAGTGGTGTCAGGTCTGGAGAATGTGGTAATCATAAAATTTCAGAATTTTGTGAAATTGAATGGGTTGGTTAAATCCAAATTCCATGATTTTGATTCTTTGTTCAGTTGTAAATTTTTCCATGGGTAATTTCCTTGTGTTAATAGAAGTCATAAAAAAAAAGAGAAATAAAAAGTATGAAAAATCTGATATATAATATGTCAGATTTTTGGAACACCCTGTAAAACTAGAAAAATAAATTGTAATCTGTTATAACTTACAAATTCTGTCTATCAAAATGTACATGTTTTTTCATAAATTCCTATTACTATTAATATTACTATTTTTCATTTTTGCTGTTGTGTTTTATAATAAACTAACTGTAATTTTGTTTGTCTATGTCATTAAATTATTCAGAAGAGATCTGAAGTTTACACACATTTTTTTAAATCTTAGGGTTTGCTCATTAATTTTATCTGAATGATGCAACTTAAAATAAGATTCAAGAGAAAAGCTCTTATTTTAAGTCAATTTTCGTCTGTATAGCTCTTTATTTTTATATTTTTTTACAATGATCTTCACTTAGTACAAGGCCCAAGAGCCACTTGGGGTAGAGGTTTACAGAGTAAAAGGCACAGTTTATGGGGATATGTGGGGAAGATAACAGTTAACCTAGACATGAACTGGTTAAGACTATATTGAGTGAGGAATCATCCTCTTGGGAATCAGTTCCACAAAGTAATATTTGCTAGAAGCAACAGCTTATTTTATTATCTAAACCTAAAACATTTTAAAATAGTCACATTGATGAGAGGAAAAAAAACAGTGAAAACTGTTTCTTTTTTTTTTTTTTCCTAATTTATGTTTTAAGAAGAGGTCATTGTGTAATGGTGATGACGAAAGATAAATGATAAAGACATTTTCCTGTGACTTTTGAATTCTTCTACTTCTTCTTCAATAATGCCATTAATTTAGATGAGCAAATTTGGCAATTGAAAATTTGGATTTGTTCCAGAAGAGATTTTGTTAATTTGAAACCAGTGAATTTATTGAACCAATTTCCTATTATCACCATGCTTTCTTCTTGACAAAATAGTAAGAGGAATATTTGTATTTACAAGCCATAATGACTTTGTCTATGCCAACCTTGAATTTAGCTATGTGGCATTCTTCTTTTCTTTTTTCCACTCTGACAGCTTGGATGAACAAAGCAACTGAAATTTTCCCAAGGGAATCACCAAGTTCCTACCAAGAGGGAGAATAAATTAGTTGGAATATAAACAAATAGAAGAATTTTCAGGAGTTTCTGGAAGGCAAAAAAAACCCAAAGAAGTGCATCACTGACATATGGAAAAGCACATAGAAAAATTGTAGAGAAAGACAAGCAACACAATGGGCTAAGTAGTACATGTCCATGTACATTCAGGTAACTGTAGTGTATAAATAGCTTTAGGTGACAACCATTAAACCAATGATATCTGTAAAATGCTGAAGATGTTTTCTAGCTTATCATCTAATGGGACTTATCTCCTTGATAGATGAGGTTAAGTGGCAACATTTTTTTTCTCTCTTTTTCCTGCTTCTCTACACTCCTCCTGATTTTTCTTTTTGATAGAGATAAAATTTGAGAAAAGTATTTTATGAAGTGGTTCTACTGTAAGGCCCATTTGCTTGCTGTCTTTTAGAGAGGAAAAAAAAATGTTTACTAGACAAACCACCAGTTAATAACTATGTCACTTTTTCAATTGCTGCACACACAAAATTTTGGAAAGCAGTGTATTCTAATGTAAACCTATTAACTCGAAAAATGAAACGGCACATTTGAATAAAAAATGCATGGAGAGATATAATAGCATTAATGTTACCTTGATCAGAGTTTCCCAATCTATGGCCAAAATGGGCCATAGTAAATTTAAGATATTTTTGTTATGTTAATCTTATTACAATTTAAAAATAAAATATATTGTCAGTGTGTGAAATGATTAATGCTGGTTGTCATCAAAACAATTTTGCCAAATGTTATGATTAAATCTGTTTCTAGATAATAATTTATTACTATATTTGATGGCCTAATTTTTTTTATTTATTTAAAAAAATATTAAAGAATCTTATATGAATGCCAAGTCTTTCCTTTCTGTGAACCATTATTTAGCATTTACCACCATTGATCTATGGTATTCTCTGCTAAAAAGGCTGGTGACTTACATGGTAATATATCCTATATCTGTTAAGTTTGGTCTACCGTCAATTTCTTTTCTTTTTAATAAGGGTATATATGTTATGTATATAAAAGATGTTTTCAAAACATTTTTACTTTGATATCAAGAAAACATATATTTACTTTTTCATTGGATTCTCATCCAAGTGAAATATATAATTAATATTCAATTGGATTCTCTCTCACTCACAAACACACACGTATGTATATATATATATATATATATATATATATCTAATAACTTCTGTTCTCAATTTAGCTGTTCTATAGGTTTCTTAAAGGAAATACATAAAGAAATAAATTGATAATTTTGAATTCTGTTAAAAAATTATTAAAATAAAAGCCTCTTCATCATTAGTAGAAAATAAATATAGATTGGAAAGCAGTGTATTCTAATGTAAACCTATTAACTCGAAAAATGAAACGACACATTTAAATAAAAAATGCATGGAGAGATATAATAGCATTGATGTTATCTCACTCAGTGTTTCCCAATCTATGGCCAAAATGGGCCATAGTAAATTTAAGATGGACAACAGAAATTTTATAATTTTTACTGGTCTACAGCTTATGGGCCACAAAATGGAAGTAATTTTTTACACTATAATAATTTCATGGGCCGCAGAAAAAAACTTCTGGGTTCAAAGTGGGTCATGAGCTAAAAATGGTTGTCCCATTTTTGTAGAGAGGTGAAAGTTGTGTAGCAATTTACAAAAATATAATATTTGAGCAAAATATTACTTGATGGAATACGAAGCTGTTTTAATACTTTGAATAGAACCAATGTGTTTTATGAAACAATTTTAGACAAAATGATAAAATATTTATATAATACTTCTTTCTACTTATAAATTTTTTTTTTTTTATCATCGGACAGATATAGAAAAATCAACTGCAGATATATAAACAAGATCAATTAAGCTATTCAGAGGAAAGTTCATAAAAGTTCTCTTGCCTTTCTAACATTTCTATATAAGCAAGATTTTTCAGCAAGACATTTATTTTCTAAATTTCTTTTTGTCATTATGCTAAGTCCACTTGAATTTTCCTCTCTGGATACAGTTATATAAAACTTACCATGAAATAAACATCTGAATAGTTTTCTAATATTTATAGTCATAATAATAAAAACTAATTCAACAAACTTATTTTTTCACTTGTTTAAATAATTTAGTAGTTTTAAGAAAATCTAATGAAATAGATTATTATGAACTATTTATATAATTCCATAAATTTTTTAGGCTCTATTTAACTAATTTGTTGTAATTTGAAGTAACAGACAACAATGATGCTTATTATGATTGCTGTAGGTTTTCTAACTTATGGCTGAATTATGTGAAGGCAGATAAATTCTTACTATACAAACATGATAAATTTGAAAATAAAACTTCAGTGACAGAAACATTGTATGTATATTACAATTTTAAAAATTTTAATTGAAAATACTTTTTCAATGTATTTATTAAAATATACTTTTAAAAATTGTTATTCAAACTAAATATTACTGCTAATATTGTAAACACCATTTTTTTATATATATATATATATATATATATATATATATATAATATATATATATATATATATATATATAAAATGCTTTTAAACATTCTTTTTTGTAACAATGCCAACTGTTTTGTTCTGCTGATGTAAAGTGGTGACATACAAAAAAACATTAGCCTTACGTGAATTTATAAAATATAGTAATAGTAACTAGTTGATTGCATCTCAATTCTGTAATAATTCAAATATTGTTTTATTATTCTGATTGTTTATTTAAAATTGAGATTAATTTCTATATCTGGATTATAAACTGATATCTTAATAAAAATATGTCATATTCATAAAAATACCCTGATTTTTGTAGAAATTTAATTGTCTAAAAGATTGTTCTAAATAAGATTAATTTGCAAGAATTTCAGATTCCAAAGCAATATTCTTTGCTGAAGTAGATGTTAGTTAAATTATTGACAAAATGGAAACATTCTGCATGACATGTTTTGTCTTTTAGGACTTAATCAGACTAAAGCAATGCTTTTGTTAATGGAATCACATATGTACAAGAAGGGGGACGAGGCAAACATTGGTTATTATTATTATTATTATTATACACAGAAGTAGATGTAGAAATTTTGCATTAATGTTTTATTTTAACTTATCAGTTGGTTAATTATTGTGGCTTTTGTTCCTTGGTAGAACAAAAATATTGCCTTTCACCCTTGTAGATTTTATTGCTATACAAGTATCAACTTTTCTTGATTGTGTTTTTTTTATTATTAAAATAAAATCAAATCTATGCCAATCAGTTCTACATTAATAGTCAAATCAGCAGATATTATACAAAGATGATATCTTGTATAACTTTACTGCATTATTGATTTTTAGTGTTTATGAGAGATAAACATATTAATAGTTTGGTGTATTTAATATTAATCACTTTCATTTATGTTGTGTGAGAGGGAGAAGAAAACAAAGAAAACACCTAAAAACAAAGCTGAAAATATAATTAACCATGAAAAATTTACAGAAATTCCTTTTGTAGATACACGTTTTTGCTGCTGTTTTGTTATTTTTAAATGCAAATATTAGGTTGTTACATAAATTCTTTTGTTTTTTAACGATTTATTTTAATACTTGTAACTTATTAATAGTTCTGATGTATTCCCCTTCCTGCCAATGACCCACATTCAATGCTCTTGATGATAGAAATCACTTGGTTTTGACTTGAAAAATTCATCCGTGTTAGTGGCTGTACTGCTTTGCTTGTGGCAATACCAAAAAAAAAAATACTCTGAATATCAGTTTTTTTCATTATTTCTTGTTTAATAAATGGTTTTAGTATTGATGTATTGAAAAAGTTTGTAATTTAGTCTTCCATTTAGACTTTGCTTTATCTGTATGTATTGCCTTCTTAATTCTTTTACCAGTAAAGTATCTACAAAAAAATGGTGAAATGCAGTAAAAACAGATTTTGTTTTTCCTATCCACTAAAGACAGATGGCATAATTATATTTCAATTGCTTTATAATCACTCCCTTCCATCTCTTCTTTATTAACATTCCTTTCTCTCCTTGGCTATCATTACAGTTATAAAATGTTTTAACTAAAAGATATTTAAAAATGACTCCATCTGCACAGCCCTTCCAAATATCCCTACTTTTTGACACCAGATATGAATGGATGGCATATTTTATTTGACTTTCCGTACAAACTTACTGCAATCTACTGTTGCGAAATCTGTATTTTCAATAACTTCACTGTGTGCTTAATACACAATATTCACTCAACATTTATTTTCAAGGAAAAGACTAAAGCTCCAGCTAACTGTTCATTGTTCTTTCTTTCATTTGATATGAGGAGATTTGGATTAATTTCATTGCTTTCAATAACATTGTATTAAGGTTCCAAATAGCAGTCAACTAGCCAAACCCTTCCGGTTAACATACTGATAACAGCATTTCGTAGATTTAATCAGAAACATTTTTATGGAAGCATGGCACCTGTATATGTAAGTGTTGAATAGGTTCTTCAGATTCTCTTTTAGAATAGTATAGTTTTATTAATTTTGTCTGATTGATTTGTATTTTTTTTATGGCTTATCAACGCTTTATGGGTTATTTAAAGCCAAAACTTATTTTGGATTGTAGGAGTTTGCTTAGAATTCTCAAGTGATCCATCACCTAAATACTGACAAGGTTTGACATTGCTTAACTTTGGTGACATTTTTATCAATAACCAGTATATGAAAAGATAAAAAAAACATAATTATGACTTTGATAGATATATGGATAGTGTAATGGTTAGCAACTCATAATGAGAAACTGTCAAGTTTGACTTTGAATTCCAACTGAGTTTACTATGTTCCCTTTTGCATATACAACATTGGTATTTTGGAAAGGTATGAAGCTAGCTCCTCTCTCCTCACCTATGGGTTAAATATCAAGGCTGAATGAGCCCTTTTCCCTCGAAGTGGCAGCCAGTCTAGGAGAATGATAACTCTGAACTCTAAACCAGCCTGAACAGGGATGGGCTCTATGGAGCTATTTTGCCCTGGGTCATACCACTATGGTTACAGTACATGTGGTGCTCCTTATGACCCTGGTGGGCTACTGGCCTCATTATATGATATCCTTGATACATTGTCATATCAGTCTCTTGTATACTATTTATTACCCTTCAAATATACTTGACTATATTTACATTTCTTTTAAATTTTCTGATTTCAGTCATATAAAGTTTTAATTTCTAAAATATAATTGCATAATATATCATTTCATATTAAAAATATTAATGAATTTTCCTGACAAATGCCACTGTTCATTAAACAATGAATTTCCATCACCGAAGCTCTAATGCAGCTTTTCTTGAATTTTTTATGTAGATTAACGTTTTTTATAATTTCCTTATGATTTTTTTTTTTTTTTTATACACTGTATTAAATGCCTGGAAAAAGTATTAAAATAAAAGCACTTTTACACCCATTACATTTTGCTTTCTTTAAACAATTTTCCAAATTGTGTTTTAACTTAATTTTTTAAGTACTGACTAATTTTCAGTGGAATAGTAAATGTTGTATATGTTTACGATATCAGTCATAATAATTTATATCTAAATTTCATTGATGCCTTTTTCTCTATAACATCTACTTTGTGTTGTACATGTAATATTCAAGTAACAATAAAGAGCTCTTAAATTGACTGCACTCATTGTTTTTAATTACTGTAACATGCCAGTGAAAAGACCTTTGGTCTTCAAACAGTGTGTGAACATAGGGATTCATATTTCTCCAGACAGATACAGTTTCAACTGGAATTCAAAACATTGTTCAATGATCTTATTCTCTATCCCGATAAGTTGTATCACTTCACTTTTTTTATTAGTAAAAAAAAAAAAAAAAAAAATAATAAAGGAAGATGTATGAAATGGTTAAGAAGGAGAATAATGACCAGGTAGTATAGCGGTTATCATCATGGAAGGTGGAATCTGTAGTTTTAATTCTGGCTTTGTCTCTTGTGCTCACCTTTGCATGAATGCCTTTAGGAAGAACATGACTCCATTTCTTCTCACAAGAGATGTGGGATAAAGTGTAGAGTAAACTGAGCTCTCTAGTCTTAGGTGGCATCCAGTCTAGGAGAAAGAAAAAATAATAGAGAACTACTCTACTATCTTTCCCAAAAAGTCATGACAATTATTAGACAATAAAGAAAAGGGATATGTGGTGGACCATGATCACATACATCTTGAATAGGCATGGCATTAAAAAAAAAGACAAGGAAAATAAAAAAAATTCATAAATGTTGTTGCAGGATATTAAAAACAAAACAGTTTCAGTGTTGAGCTGCATCCTTGTAGTTGCCTTAATAGGGTTAGTACATAACTTATTTTCTAATTTAAATGTATCTTAGATAAAATACTGTTTACAAATGTTATTGTTTTACTACAACTACATACATACTAGTTAAGGAAAACACAAAATTGTACATTGGCAGTAAGCTCTGTACTGAGATTTGTGAATGGACATATACAGGTAGAATTACAAAAAGTGATTCAGTTAAACATGTTTTTGTTCTTTGTAACAAGCAAAAAATTACATTTGATCTTTAGATAATAGCTTTTTGATTATGAAATAAAATTTTTACTAATGAAAGATAATTTTGAACAATAGTATGCTGTTTATTTTACAAGTATGTAATGTACTGCTACATACTTGCCAAGTAACTAAAACATACTGTTGAGGCTATACAGACTGAAACTTTCAACACTATTAGCCTTTTTCTTTGATGCCTTAGATATTATGGATCTACTCTGAAAGTAGATCCTCTTTTGGTTTCTATTTTGCATTTATTAATTTGTAGCAAATGGCTCTTGGTGACCTTCTGAGGAATTGGAAAAATTGGCAAAGTACAGAATAAGGTAATAATCATTAACTGATAATCAAATTAATTTTTCTTTCTTTTTTTTTACCCTTAATGTCTTATTATCTGACAATCACTCAGATAATATTTAGCTTGTAGAACTTGGATAAAAGGAAATTGATTCAACCAGAACAATGTTTTTATACCTAGAATGCAATTAGATAAGGCTTCATGAGTTGAATTGAAAATGAAATTCCCACTGATGAATATGATATTTACATAAGAGCAGCTTATGATCTCATTATTCAAAACATTGTGACAGACATAGGTTCAGACATCAATCTAGTTATAGTGTTGCTTCATCTTATAAATATAGAAAATAAGCTCTTTTTTTATCAGTCTATAAAGCAAGGAAGCACAAACATGAAACCAAAGACTATCAAGATCAATGCAGCAAAACAAAACTGTTGGAACATTGATTGATTGATTGATTTTGTTTATATGGCTTATCAAACTTTTGCAGGTTTGTCTATATTTCTGAGATGAGGTATTATGTACAGTATTTACATTAGTCGGACTATTGTCCTCATCTTTGTCGCCATATTTGTCACAACGTTTCGGCCGTTGTACGCTCCGGCCTTCTTCAGTGGATAAAGGCGTTGGTTAGATCCAGTGACAGACCCAAAGAAGGTGAGTTCAATTCCTGGTTAAGGCAGTGGAGAACTTTCAGAGGGAAAATTAGCAGGAGATAACTGATAACTGACATCCATCAAACATGGCACGTGGAATTAGAACAGTCTACCCCAGCGATCGAAATAAAGGGTTCAGTTCAAAATTCCAACCACCTGAAGAAGGCCGGAGCGTACAACAGCTGAAACGTTGTGACAAATATGGCGACAAAGATGAGGACAATAGTCCGACTAATGTAAATACTTTTGCAGGTTATTTAAAGCCAGAAAATATTTTTAGATTGTAAGAATTTTTTTGAGATAATAATGACTTACTAATACAAGTTCATCAAATTAATCCATAGCTAGGGGAAGTAAAGGTGGATTTAAACTTTTTCCAAGGGTATTTGCACATAAGCAAATATATAATGAATATGATTAGGATTGAAACTTGGCTCTTCAATTTTCAAATCTGAGCTGTTATCCATTACACCTTACAAGCTTACAGTACCTGGTATTCCCAAGCAGTTACCCATCTAGATACTGACCAGGCTCAACATTGCTTAACTTCAGTGATTGTGTAAGAACCAGTGTTTAAACATGATATGGCTGTAAGCATTATTGGAACAAGAAATAAAAACAATAACAGAAGAGCTGATTGTTTGATAGTATTATGAGCTAAATACAATGGAAAGGGAAAATACAGCTAAGAAAACAATGCTTTTAAAAATATAAAATATTAGAAAGAAATTATAATCCTGTGGAAATTTTATAAATCTCTTTTCAGTGTCTCTCTCTCTCTCTCTTTTTATTGAGGAGTTTATGCCAACATTAGAACAATAGGTATTCTTCAAAGACTAAATAGTATCTTTAGAAAGAATGTATTAGTTCCAATAGCATTCAAGAGGAAATATTAAAACAAGACATTAATTTGCAAAAAATGGACATGTTACATAATTAATGCTGTTTGGAACTTAACAAGTAAAAGTGAAGAAAATGTTAATTACCATAATTTGGAGATGCCAGTATTGAAATTTGTTCTGCCATACTTTGTCAAGCTATTGTATGTATTGGGAAAGAAGAGAATAAGAGAGAAAAAAAAAGTTCTGTCATTTTTTTTATGGCTTGTGGACATCATTTTGTCTTAGTTTTGTAGCCAAATTGATTTTTTACATTTTGTTAGAATGTGTCTCATTTTGTCTTTCATCTGATCAGGCCTCATGAGAAACAGTTTAAGTAATAAAATCATTTTCCTCTTTTACACATCAGAAGAGGCTGCATGAAGGAGATAAGTTAATGCTCATTTTTGAATTTCAGCATACTTACCCTAAAAATGGATTGGAATCCATTGCTCAAATGATACTGGTAATTATATCAACTTTCTTCAAGTAATAATTGCTATGAAAGTATATGTAAATACATCAGTATTTAAATTCAAGAATTATTTTTTTAAAGAAAGAACTGCAAAAATTATATCACCCCTGCCCCAGAAGAAATGTGTATACCAAATGTGAAAACTAGCATAACCATCTTTTAAGGCACTTACATTCAAAACTTTGGTATTTCCTGGTATGAAGAAAATGGAATATTTGATACTTTAGAAAATATTACAAGAAAACATCCATAGTAACCCCTAAGTTATGCTAATATTTTTGGATTTTGATGCGCATATGACATTTAGAGTCAGTAATTTTAGTATACAAATATATAAAAAGCATTTCAGGTTTTTTTTATGGGCATGTGGCCAAATGTTTAGGACGTTCGCTTTCTGATCATGAAACTCAGGTTTGAATCTCATCATGTTTGATTTGTCAAGAAGGTGACTTTTAATGTTATTGGCTTTGGGAGGTGATCCCAGTGTGCTGCACCTTTGGAAATTGCCTGGAAACCATACCACAGGTTGACCCAAGACTTGTGAGTGAAATTGCATAGATGTGTAGGAGCCATTGATGGTTGTTCTAACACAAAGTCACAAGTCATTGTGACTGAGGATTTGAGTGTATCAATGTTGTTCATGTCAGATAATGTGCTCTCCTTGAAACTGTAACTCGGGTTCAGTCAGCATAGTTGCAGTATAAACCACAGGTGGATTCTGTAGATATTGAACAAACACAAATATACCTGAGCAGGTGTCTGCAACAGGAATTAGTTAGTTGTCCTAGTAGATAGCTATACTCAGATATGAATGGCGAGCTGTTACTCTAGATTTTAAGCATTTTTAATTTTTGAAAAAAAAAAGAAAAAAAATGTGGTCCATAAATTCAAAGAACAAAACCCAATGGAGGACAAATGTATTTATATGCCCTTATTAAAAGTTCCTGCCCATGAATTCATAGATGTTTTTTTTATAAATGACTTTGGTCTTTTTGTCTGCATACAAGACAGCAAATATGTCAATATATCCAACTGTTGGCTCAGATATCCTTAAAACAATATTTCACTGTGAAACAATAACATGTTTGTTAAAAATCATTTTGTTTTTAGATATTTTCTACTTAAAAACATTTTATTTAAGAACTTTTAATTTTCATAAAAACAAAATGATTGTGTCTTGTAAATCTTATTTGACTGCAATAATTTGTTTTTATGCAAAACTCAGACTACTGAGTAACATAATTTTTTTTTTTTTCAAATTTCATTATTTGTATTTTTATTTTAAATTTAATGCCTTATTCAGCCTACTGCTTTCTTCAAGGTACAATGTTTTAAATATATTGACATAATAGATTATAAAGAAATGAGAATTATTCGCTAAATCATTATTTCAGTGGTTTACATGAAGACAATGTCTGATAAATTATATTCTATTATGTTTTATTTGAAAAAAATATTCAAATAAAAAAAACATATACAAAGAATAAATAAAAATCCAGCAAATAAAAAAACAAATTTATCAGTAATCAATAGCAGACTTATGAATTGCCAATTGTTTTATCAATAAGTAGAATAGACAAAAAAGGATATGTAATTAAAAAAAAGATTGATAATTTTATATTGGATAAAGAATGAGGTGGAGTCAGCAATTACTCAAGAACAATTTTATCTACATAGGTCCTGTGTTTTCCCTCATGTTTATTTTCATATTAACAATAAGTTTTTCTTTTACTTTTTATATTGTCAGCATTTTTTCATTGTAAGTCTTCAACAAATCTGTATTCTTGGTTTCCATTTGTCTTAGTTTTGGTGTTCTGCTGGCAAGAACTACTCTAAAGATTTTTGTTTTATTGTTTTACAACGGTTATTTATGTCACTGTCTATTGTATCTATAAAGTGGAAGCTAACTATTTTTTTTGTTATTAAATATGTCATTTTGAAAGGATATTTTATCTCTATTGCTCTCATACAACCACTTAAGTGTTAAACTTTGTGAACCTATTAAGGGCTTCAAATCAGCTTCAGTATTCAACTAGATATTTTTTTTTTTTTTATAATAAAGATGACGATATTTTTTATTGTGTGGATAAATTGCTACATACTTACTCGAGAAACAAACATGATTCTTTTACCTGAAGAAGAAAAAATCAGAAAAAAGCTATAATACTGTTAACAAAAAGCAAAAATGAATGAAAAAGAAAGCCAAAAACTTTTCCTGCTTTTATTGTCACTCATAAATCATGATTCTGTTGCAGATTGACAGCAGAAGAATCCTTCAAGATAATGATTAATCCAATTGAATGCAAGGCCATATAGTTATTCCCAGAAAAATATTCTAGATGCATTTACAAACAGGGTCTTTTAAAAATAACCTAGTCTTAAAAAGGAAAAGTGAAGTGATACAACTTATTGGGATAGAGAATAAGATCATTGAACAATGTTTTGAATTCCAGTTGAAACTGTATCTGTCTGGAGAAATATGAATCCCTACCATCTCCCACTGAAGACCAAAGGTCTTTTCACTGGCATGTTACAGTAATTAAAAACAATGAGTGCAGTCAATTTAAGAGCTCTTTATTGTTACTTGTACCATGTAATCTAATATTACATGTACACAATACATGTAAGACATTCTTTGCCCAAGAGATTTCATGAAGGATTTAACATAGCACCCAAATGCTCCAGATCATGGGGGCTAATTAAACAATGTTAAAAGCATATTATAGTGTGTATATGTGCATTTATAATATGTATGACCACAACACTCTGAATAAAAACTTTGTATGCAAACATATTTAACTGGAGTTAGATCTTAGAGAGGATGACTTTAAATTGCAGATTTATTAAATATCAAAGCAGCCTTTTTCTAAACTTCTTGAAAATGTCTCATAAATTTTGACTTCTAACAAATCAAGGAAGACTAACTTATGTTCTTTACTGAAGTATGGTGTTATATGTGACAAGTTTAATTTTACTATTTAAAAATGCATTTGTAAAATCATTTTGTAAATTTATTTAAAAAGAAACTTCTTAAATGTTGCTAATAAGAATAATTTTAATTTTGACAAAAATTGTAGTTTAAAATTTGTTGCATTTTCTAGTTTAAAAAAAAATTAGTTTCTTCTCTCTGTAAAATATTGTCTGTAATTTATCAACCATTAGAATTAAATGTTTACAATTTTTTTTTTGTTGTTGTTGCAAAAACCATGGTTTTCTACAGTTTTCAATTGTTTTCAAAAAAGAGAGTGATGTAGACTTTTGGGGATAATGAAAGATACCTTCCAAAAGCTAAGCAAATATTAAAAACAGAAAAAAAATTCATTAAAAATAAAGAAACAGTACTGAACTGCTATGTAATATCATTCCTCCAATATAACAATGAATGCTGGACAATCCTCTCATACATGAAGAAAAGACTAAACAACAGAAATGTGGTTCTACAGAAGGATGCTGAGAATACCACGGCCTAACATATCAACAACAATGAAGTTTTAGAGAAAATAGAAGCAAAGAGTACACTTATACTTAACATCAAGAAGAGATAGTTGAAATTTCTAGGGCACACAATGAGGAAAGAAGGGTTGGAAAATTTGATACTGACAGGACAAGGTAAGAGGGACAATGTATAACCTACCTAGTGAGTTTGAGTAAGTGGATGGTGGAATAAGGTTTAAGAAAAGACAAAAATTTCTTAATAGCTACAAAGGATAGGAATTTGTGGAGAGTCATGATAGCTAATGTCCTGATTATAATTAGAGAAAAAAATTGCATGTCATCAACAGTAAAGGATTATTAAAAATTTTGTGTTTATATTTTCTTGGTTGTAAAAGTTGACAAATGATATGTCCTGGAAAGGGATATATTTGTTTGAGGTAGCAAGTGGTTGTTGACTACTGTAAATGGGTAGGACAATTTAGAAGGTAACTGTAATGGACTTGTCCTTGTCTTAGTGGTAGGCAATAGGCATAGGTAATAGGCAAAGACTATAGGCGTAGCCAATAGGCATCCTTGTACTTCCACATCAGTCTGTATTTATGGCTGACACAGCCAATTATATTACTGTGAGGGGGAACCCAGGTATATACATATTCATTACATCAACAAAATACTTTAAAACAAAAAGAAAATAGCCTTTTTAAATTTCTAAAATTAAACAACTGTTAAATAATTCTAGTCAATTTGACACAAGATTTTCTTTCAGAAAATATCTTTGTAAAGGAAATAAATTGAAACTTTTTTGTTCAGATTTTCAAGTTTTTCTAAAATGATTTTACAGCGTGAAAAGATTGATGATAGAATATTTTTTTTTAAAAATGTGATTTTTAACTAAGAAAGATTACCTTTCTGAACCTGTGATATTGTTCTCCCAGTTCTAATAATTCTTTCTCAAAAATCTGTTTTAAATGTTGTCATTATTTAGTTTCACAAAAAAAAATTGACAAAATTAAAAGGTAATGTTCATAACACCTCTATTCATGTGGAATTATATTTTTCATTTTTTTTTCCCTTTTCTTTAACCAATTGTTTATCTTAAAAAAAACTTCCACCTTTAAAGTTTCTTTTGCACTTTGCTTTTCTATGACCATACGAATCATTGATCTCTTCTTTCCCAGTTAAATAATTTTTTTTTCCTTTTAATAGGGATTTAAATGGGTGGAAGTTTCTCATTGGATTTATGCAATTTTATAAGCAAAATAAGTTAAAAATGAGGGAGGGTACTGAGTGTTAGAGAATATGAAAAAAAAAAGACACTTAAGGAGAGATAACGATAAAAGAACAAGAATTAAGAAAATAGAAGATAACAATTGACAATGAATTTAAATTTTTGAAGATCAAAGTTTATTGGAGAGCAAGAAACGGGAAGAGAGTTTCACAAGTGACAAGTGTGAGAGAAGAAATTATTAGCATAAACTTAAGGTAACATATATCCATTTCAACTGTAAAATGATGATACCTTGTTACCAATCTAGTACTGCGCTTAAATTCATAAAGTCTAGGTACCAAAGAAGAAAGTTCATCAGAACAATTACCATGAAAGTATTTATAGAAAATGCTGAGGGAGGCTACATTATGGCGGTAGGAAAGTGACTGAAGCTGAGAGAGCAGGTCAGGATAAAAACATTGCATATTGTTCTTGTTTTTAATTTTTCATAAGGATGGACAGTTTGTAGATTGATAACATTTACTAAATTGGAATTTAAAAACAAATGATAGCAAGGTTTAGTATGTAAGAGGATTTTTTATTTAATATCTACAATTGGCTAAAAAAAGTGAATTTCAATATACTGCAAGAAGTGTAATCAGTTAAAAGGAAAGTAATTAAAAATATTAAAAAGAAAAATTTTTCTGAAATGAAAGGATTAAAAAAAAATGAACAAATATACAATGATATGGTTTTTGAAAAATTAAGGCTCTTCACAATTTGCTATCTTTTATAGGTATTAGCAATGTTTGTCTTTTTGCAATACCTCTCACTCCCTGTTCAGCATCCATTTACACAAACTTGTTATGTAAGTTAATTTTCCTGTCTCTCTTGCCTTCAAAATGTCTCATGAGTGTAAGATTTTTTAAGGTTTCTTTCCTCATTATGTGCCCCAGAAATTGACTGTCTTTTATGATTCCGAGTATAAATGTTTTTGGTTTCCATTTTTCTTAGAACTTCCTCATTACTCATAATTATTATTAAAATAAAAAAAAATACTGCCTCTTTAATTCTTATTTGGGAGTCTATGAAAGTTCAAAAATCTTCTATCAGTTTTGTCCTTCTGTATCAAAAGATTTATGAATTTATAGTCTTTTATAGATCATGTTAAACTGAATGAAGGAAAAACATACAAATTACTACACATGCACACAGATGTGTTTGTGTGTATGTTCTGACATTTTATCAAACTTTTCCTTACAAAGACCTGTGATCATTTTTATATTTATTCTTTATATATTTCCATTCTTACTTAGAGTTATAGTAAAATTTTGTATTAGCCATCTTGGTATAACTGCAGTTGACCAAAATGTATCTTTCAAATGCTATACTATTGGAATTATACATATGATGACTTTTTGCTGTGAGTAAATTCCTGATTTTCATTGCCCAACATGGAGATTGTTTAGACATGTAATTGCAAAATTCGGAGCTTAATCATCAAATGTTTAATTTTGTCAGTGCAAGGGTGTAGAAAAATAGCAGTAAAGCCAGTGGGCAGCAAAAATACTCAAATTTATTCCAATTATAACAGGTTCCAATGCAGTTGGTGCTAAAAGACAATTGTGATAACTATGAAACATTGTACAACTGTTTCACCCAAATTTATTGTCTCATGTATGCAATCAAGAAAATGAATTAAAAGGCTTTGATATATGTATGGGATGCTCAGAATTATCAGATTTAATGACAACAGAATTTGTTATTGCATAACAAAATACGTTGATATATCAAACAATGCTTAGAAAAGATTTTCATGTCAACCCTTTGTTTCTAAATGCTTCTGATGTTGATTAATAAAATATTTATCCTTTGACCCTATCCAGTTTAAAAAAAAGTAACATATCCATTATGTGGATTCAGATCAAATTTCATTAACTTAAGCCACAAGTTGAAAAGAAATTAATGACAGATTTTGCTTTTAGTCGTTTTTCTAGTGTAATGGATCAAGCTAGTTTTATTGATGGATTAAAATTAAATTTAAGAGCACATAAATGTTATTAAAAAAAAAAAAAAAAATTGAAGAAAGTTATGTAAATTGATATTCAAGAATTTTCATTGATATTTTTATTGGGATTTTTTACTCAATGTTTATATGGCAACTTCATATGCATTCTGCCAAAAATCATTTTATTACATATACTTAATTTATATAATTCTTTGATATATAATCTAGATTATCTGCACTTGACATATTAAGTTGAAACACTTGTTTTGGGTGATTCCGTTTGGGATCTCTTTTGGTAAAATGCTTTCAAAAGTAATTTATAATTCTGTTGGTAAAAGAAAAAATAGTTGTAGTCAATTTTATTGGAGAAACAGTTTTAATAAAAATGTTGCTTGTATTGTTTTCATTCATTAGTAATTCACAAAATGTTGTGCTTATTCATAAGCCAGAAACTATATAGATTATAAATATGATGATACTAACAGATACAGTTGTGTTAGGATAACGATAAACTTGTTATCATGTAGCATTAGTTTAAAAAACAAAAAACAACGCTTATTGTCAAGCAGACAAAAGCTATTATAATAGTAAGATAGAATAAAGAAATGTTAATTTCATGCTTTAGTGATCTTGTTTGAATTTTAATTTTTATATATATTTTTTCAAGTGATTTCTATGATTTGTACCCATATATCATAGCTGGCAATACTTAGATTAATTTTACACCTTATGTTTTAATCATATACATCTTGTAGGCTTACGACCATCTCACATTGAAACACTGGTTCTTGTACAATCACCAAAGTTAAGCAATGTTGAGCTTGGTTAGTACCTAGATGGGTGACTGCTTGGGAATACCAGGTGCTGTAAGCTTGGAGGTGAAGGTGGTGTAATGGATAATGGCTCAGATTTTGTCAGAGAGCCAAGTTCAATTTCAGTTTGGTTATATTCACTTACATGGAGAGGTATGAATTCACCTCTTCTTTCCCCATAGCTATGGGTTAATTAGTAAGACTTGTATCACTAAATCATTATTATTCTTCCTCCAAATTCTTACAATCTAATATTTTCTGGCTTTAAATAACCTGCAAAGGATTGATAAGTTGTAGAAAACAATTCAATCAATATATGCCTTGTGTTTTAAGCATGTAGACAAGGTACTGTTCCTCATTTTTATTAGATGCTTTTCACTTTATCATTTTTTTAAAGTTAGATAACAAACAACATATAGATGTTGTTTGTTGAATATATCAGATTAGAAGGCTTAACTAGGTTAAAACTGAAAATTATCTTTTAAGTAGTCAAATTAACCTGTTAGAGCAATTGTAGAGCAACTTGGCATGGCATTTAGAAATAATCCTATCGTTGGATATGATATGAAGTTATTCTTCTTTTTATCCTTGTTTATAAATCTATGTAAATTTCTTTTATTTTCAGTGATGATACCTTTCTTCTTTCCTTTTTCATAATATTTGCCACATCTTCAATCTTAATACTTTGGCTCAGCCTTACTTAATTTTATCATAGATACCTGTAATTAGTCTAACTTGTAAATTTTTCTTATCACTCTATGCTAATTACGTTTATCAGCCATGGCCTGCAGGAACTGTATCTATTGTCTTCTCCTGAGAGCTATGAATCATCACATCTTCGGTTGGCTTGAACCTCTAATTCAGTAGTATCTTTGAAAGTGTTCATACCTATGTCTCAAATCAGAGATCAAATATGGTAGGTGCTTTGGGATAATGAAATAATTCTGATGAAGATTTGTAATAACCAATCCATCAACCTTACCAGAAATAAGTAACAACAGTTGGGTTGGATTAGATACCTTCCTATATATGTATACACACATGCACATACAATGATATGTGTGTTTGTTCTCAGTTCAACCAAGAAGATATTATAAAAAATTCTGTTTGATGAGGGTTTTGGAGGTCCAATAATTTTTCAGCACCTCTTTGCAGGCATGTGTGTGATTAGTAACTGAAGGACATACCCAGAATTGTTTTGATAGAACTAAAATAATACCTCCATTGTAATTATCCTATTTTCTTACTTCATTAAGTAAACATTTGTTCTAATTGATAGTAAAGCTTTAAATATTTTACAAGATCCAGAACATTTGAAATTATTATCAAGTCAGCAATCAATGCTGTTTCAAATAATATGATTCAGTATGATGACTTTAAAACATTCAGTGAATTTGGCAGACTGAGGAATAAACAAAAGATCATGTCAGAGGATTGAAATAGATATATCTAATAGACTACAAGTATGTTACCAAAAAGTTCAGGGAAATGGAATCGCAAAAAACCAAGCGTGGTTTGAAATTTTGCTGTTCCATTTGTAAGTAATTTCCTAACACCATGTTTCCACCATCTTCTGGAATTGGCAGAATCTAGGTAATTTTCTTTCATGGTAAAATACCTAGAACTTTTTGGTAGCTTATCATATGAGAAAAATAACTTTGTTTTAGCCACATGTGTTTGAAACTTGAAAACTGATGTAGGGATTTATATAAAATCACTCTCTCTTAGCAGTCAGATAATCCAGGTGAGTTCTTTGCTCTTGGAATGTTAGAGAATGAGTTGGAGCATGGTAGATAACAGCAGTGTCATGACCAACACCCAGATTCATACACTTATCAAATAAGAACTGTACAATGAGGAAGAAAATATATGCTTCAGTATTAATAAGTGACCTTACCTTGACTCACAGTAGAAATTTTCTTGAATAATGATAATCACTCTTTTATGTTTATGTAATATTTTGTTATGTCTTTTAATAATGTTAATTTTACACCCTACTTTGTATTTATGTTTGGGAGCTTCTTGAGGGGTGGGACAATTATTCAATAATGATACAGTACTGATAAGTTTTCTTAATAATAAAAATGGGAAATACAAAAATATATTAATTGTAGAGCTTGGAAGATTAGCTATGTTTTGGTTGATGACTTGCATTTCATTTTCAAATTTATATCCCTGTCTGTGTCCTTAGAAATTTAAAAAGTAAAATATCAAGTTACTTTTCAAATTCTTAAACCTAAGATAATATTAGGATTTAATTTTTTACTTAAAACAATCTGAATGCAATAGAATGTTTAGTTTTCAGACTTTTTTTCTTTTTTAAATCTATTGAAAGTATAAGCATAACTTCTTGAAAAACAGTTGCTCAAAAATTAACAATATGTTTAATTAATTTGTTGAGTCTTATCTTTGTCATGTCAACTGTCATTCATGCTCCGGGATCAACATTAAATAAACATTTCAAACAATGCTTTTTTTATTTTAAATACTTAACAATGTAGTCTTATAATATTTTGGAGCATTTGTTTGTATTTTTTTTTTCCTCAATGTCATGTGCTCTCAGGATGGAGGCAATTATGATTCTCCACAGATTGAATGCCTATTTATTCTTAGGAAAGACAGTGGAGAGACTTCCTATTGCCTTCTCTATGGTTTGGAATCCAGAATTGTCCTTCTCAGACTGGTCACAATTCATGACTAGTCAAGTTTACTCTACTATTTAACCCATAGTTGGATGGAGAAGAGATGAATTCATGCCTTTTTCAAGGTCATTTGTGCAAAGGTGATTTCAACTGACTAGTCCAGAATTTAAACAGCTTATTGATCCATTTTTTTTTTTTACATTCTCACACTATATTTTCCCATTAACATATTTTCTTTCTTTAGTTATGATTTGCATTTCATTTGTATAATTGTGTCTATGTCTACAAATTAAAAAAGGTTATGAAGAGTTACTTTCAAATTTCATCTCTCCAATGAATAGAATACTTTGAAATTATCACAAATTTTTCTTTTTAAAATGCTGTGTGCTATCAGTATATAGGCAGTCCAGTCTTGGCTGTGGCTTCATATATATTTGTGAATTGACATGACTCTTTGGAAACATAGTGAAATGATTTCCAACAGCATCCTCTGCATTTTTTTAAATTCAGGTTTTTCTTTCTCTTTGTCTGGGTGCCATTTAAGGCCAGAGATTCTAGTCTGCTCTGCTATTTGACACATAGCTGGAAGATGATATAGATTCATGTTTTTCTTGAGTTCATTAGACCAAACATGAACATAACTGACTAGGTCAGATTTTGAACTCGGCTTGCCAGTTTCACTTAGTGTGTTGATAACTCTATGCTACCCATATACACTATCATATATTAATTATCTTGAAATCTATTTTATGAATAAAGTATCATTATAATGTATTTTTCTTGTTTAAATAGAATTGCAGTTTTATCATCTTGGAAATTAAACCAGGAAATGAATCTAAGCAAGGAATAATTTTATTGAAATTTGTTTATCAGAAATTTACAATAATTTACAATAATAGGAAATTCAGCAAAAAGTGCTATATTTTGCACTTTTTTTTCTGTTATAGATTTTCCACTGACTTTGCATCTGTGAAGAATTATTTCATATTTACATGATCTGAAATAAGAAGAAAGTGTGAAAGATATTCAGTGCCAAACAACATTTTGTATACTTTAGTTGATGTTTTCTGTTCAATTTTACACCTTTAGAGAAGTCTTTATTTGTTGTCAATGACTTTACTGAAGAACAAGAAATATATTCCATTTTCGATAGAATATTCTAAATTTATCACTTGGATATCTTGATATCACATATGATTTTATCATTAAAAAAAAAAATTTCACAACCAATAAAACTATAATTGTAAATCATCATTATTAATATTCCACATGGTAACATACAAAAATAAAGAGAGGAAAATATTTAAATCAGCATTTTTCTTTTTAGTCAAAGAATATTCTGAATATAAGCTAATTTCCTTTTTTTTTTCTTGTGATTTCCCTTGCATTTTACCATTGTTATTTCTTTTTCATATATTGACTTGCTTAAAATGATTAATGACTTCCTGTTATTCTTTCATTTGCTGTTCTCAAATTGTTAACAATTTTTCCTCATTTCAATACATTTTCGTCTACACTGCAAGAAATATTCAACTAGACTTGAGGCACATATAGGTATATATAAAAAAAAATTATATTTAGCAATTTTTCTCTTCTCTTTTGAAAAATGTTATGTTAAAGGTCAAATTATAAACTGACTCAATTATCTAGTGTTGAATATTTTTGTAATCAAATTTGAACTTCTTTGAGTCAAACTTCAATGTAAAGATGCAGATATTTTCTGTTTCATTTTGTTAATAATTACCAAGCAGGAATGTATTTTATAACAATCCTGAAAACTCTGGTTGTAACCTAGCAACTGCTTTGCTTTTCTAACAGCCAAATTTTGTTCTCAAGGTAAGATTCAAGCATACTTGAAAAAGAAGAAAAATAAATTGCTAATATATGATTCATTCTCATGGTAAATTTCTAGACATTCTTCAATCATCAGCAATATATAACTTCTTATATATGCTATATCACTTCAGGAAATTAATGATCGTATCTCTCCATAGCTTCCTATCTTTTGTAGCAATAAGCAAAGTTTGTTGTCTTACCATCACATCCAATCCCTGTTCTGCTAACCCATTTGCATAAACTTGTTAAATAGGTTATTTACTGCTTCCTTCTGTCCTGTGACTGTTAAATTCTCCAAACCTTCCTTTCTCATGTGATCCTTTTCATTCCTATTTTCCTTAACATTTCTTCAGGCTCTCTCCATAACTTTCTCAGCATTCTTCTATGAAACCTCATATCTGTTGATTCAAGTCTTGTGTTCATTGGTCATTAAATTGTCAAGCATTCACTGCCATATAGGACAAGGTTCTTTCAAAATGTGGGTCCTGACCCTTCAGTGGCTCAAGAGAAAATAAAATGGGTTGTGACGAAAAAGAAAGAAAAAAAAAATGCAAGTGAGAGCAAAGTGCAGAATAGAAAAAATTTTAAATGTTGCACAGCACTCATAAATCATTGCTACTTTTTCACCAAGGTAAGCTCATATTATATTTAAATTTTTAATTATGTATTTTAATGATATATTTATTAAAAATATTTTACATTGTGACACGGAAATTTCTATGTTTCAAGACTTAAAATTTTTATCTTAATGGTAATGTTTGGTAGCTTTTTGATGAAAATGATTTAAAGTTACCAAACATTGCCTTGAGATAAAAACTTTAAGTCTCAACACATAGAAATTTCCATGTCACAATGTAAAATATTTTTATTAAAAATATCATTATTATGCTCTATGTTTATATTGAGCACTTTTTAAAAAAGTGAATGCCTGAAAACTGTGGATTCTAAATCTGTTTTTTCTCTTCATTTGGGTGTATATATATAGTGTGTTCTCATTGAGTTTATGTATCTTGTTTGTCAAACTTATTGCAGACTGAGTGACAAAATTTCCTTTAAATTTGTTTTTCTTAAAGTAATAATTTTATATTCATCCAAATATATATATATATATATATATATATATATATATATATATATATGCAATTCCAATATGTGTGGATCATCAGAAATATACATATAAATTGTTGATGCCAAATAAATGAATCTAGTGAAGTTTGTCTTTGACTTATTACATGTAGGTATAATGGGTCACATTGCAAAATGTGGTTCTTGCCTTAGGTCGCAAGAAAAAAAGAAGTTTGGAAAATGTTAAGTAAGAGAACTGATGTTACATAGCATTTCAGCATAATACATGACAGAAATATTAAATATTTTTTTCATTCTAATTATTCGAAATATTTTTAGCTGCTCCTGTCTTATATGACTTCTTGAAAAATAAAAGTAGACATTAAAAGCATTCTGTTTTTATTAAATTGTTTTTATAAAATGTCTTTTCTCTTTTGCAGCTCATTTGTGAATTAGTCCTCCTACTCATGGCCAGCTCATTTGTGATTTTAGTCATAGGTTGTTCTTTTAGGCAGGGAAATGTTGCCTCCATGCTTATATTAAACTTGGAATTTCTGATTTTTCTTGTCACATTTACTTTCTTTTAGTTGAATTCTTTTTATGTAGCTGAAGGGATCTAGCTGCCCAGTTATTTTGCCTACAGCTCCTAGGTGGATTTTCTACTTTCTTAAGGGCATTAGTACAAGGTGGATACAGGCAAGCCAGGTTGAAACCCAGACTGTGTAATGCAGAGATTCTGTCGTCTATATTAATAACCATTACAACACTCTGTACCTACAAAGTAATGCAGTATTTTACATGACAAAGGGGACATTATTATGCAGACAACATATTATTTGTATATTTATTAAACTTTGGTGCATAGAATTACTCATAAATCTAATTCTGTTACAATATTTGAATCATTAGAAAAAAAAAAAAACAGTACTTGAAAGATAGATAATAATCACTGAATCCCTAACATGATGCATGTGTGTACTTCTGTAATATTTTAGATGTTATTTTTTATATGTTTAGTATATATCAACAAAATGTTACAATAAAGTAGTCTTTTAGAATAAGGACTTAAGATTAAAAATTTAATTACTTATATATATATATATATGTGTGTGTGTGACACCCTCTGGTGGTGACGATGACAATATGTGACACTGCGCTGTTGGCCCGTGGTCAACTCCCAGTTCGGTGTGAAGCTGTAATGTTTCTTCCACCAGCATTTGCGGTTGACTCCTTGTCGCTGCTACCAGCCTGTGTCCCAGTCAATCTGGTCATTCCTAATTCGATATCAGCTTTGTTGTTCCCAGCTTACTTCCAACGTCTGGTTACTGAAGTAACTACTTTGATCTAAAGTCTAACCTACCTAGGTTGTGACTTTGATCTTAGGTAGACGAAATCAATCAGGCGCCGGGCCGTAGTGCAAGCTGAATCTGGGGTGAAGGTGATATCACACAAGTGTAAGTAAAAGAAGCAATAAAACAAAACTCAAGAGGTTCAAATATATTGAGAAAAAACAAATTATCTTTATCCATCTGTTATATACAGGAGTGTGTTTCTCTCCCAGCCTGTTTCTATGGATTTGAGACACTTTTGCATTTCTTAAGTGAGTTTTGGTATCTTAAGTCGTTCGTCAATATAACTTGCTTTTGGTAGGAAGGTGAAGTCGAAAGGACGTGGAATCTTTCAGTCAGCTTCTGCGAGGCAACACTCTGACTCTGTCCGGAAGTGAACTCCAACTGAAACTGCCTGGAGATGTTTGTTTATATGGATACCAACCAAAACCGGTGTGGGGCCTGACCTGGTTTGGGTTCCTCGATAATTCTCGATTCCCAACAAGAATTCTCTTTGTTTTTAGGCCAGAAAAATTAATTACTTCCCATTTTTGGAAGATTAATTACTTTCTGTTTTGAGGGTTTCTCCCTCGTCCATGAGGGAAGGTCGGAGGAGAGTTATCCTCCTAGACTCTTCCTCTCTCACATTGGTATCTCATACCAATTCCCTCAGTGGGTGTTAACAATTTCTCCGCCTTTCTCATACATTCACCTCCGTCTATCGCCCATGCTACCACTTGACCAATGATCTCTCGGCAGTTTGGGTGTAGCTAGACTGGCACTCTTAAAATTATTATCCAGAATTTTGTTTACAAAATCCTTTTTTTCTTTTTTCCATTGGCCAAAACATTTTTTTTCTCACAAACCCCAGATTGCCAAATAATTCTTATCACATCTTTCTTTTGGGGACACCCAAAATTCACTTAGTCAGGTCTCTCTACCGACTCATCAATCACTGTCAAAACCAGACATCTGGCTTCTCCGCTAAGTCAACTTTTAACTGGTGGTCCGTGTTTACCTAAGAATCAAATTCTTTATTTTTCTCATGCCTTAAAATCCTCTTATCAGCAGATGCCCATTTTCGACGATGCTGTGTCTGGCGTCAACAGTTTGAAAAAGTAATAATAATAATTTCCTCCATGATTTTCTTCCTCATGCCAAAATTCTAACATATACCAGATTATTTCCCTTCGTTGGACCCAGGAATTAAAATTAAATGATATCTCTGAAAGATAACTAATATCAATTCTCTCTGCCTGTACTGCAGTTGTCTCAAGCCGAAATTTTTTATGACCGCCATGTGTTGGCTGGCTTTGTTTTTCTTTCTGAATTCTGTTTCCCTTGGCATGTCATTCCCTTACCATGACATTAATCAGTTTTGACAGAATCTCATATCGCACTTTTTCTTACAGATTTTCTGTCTCGTGCGAAAAGTATCTTTCTTCGTAAATAAAATAAACTCTTCTTTTTAACGTCGCTCAGTCTATCTTTCGATATAGCTCTTTCTTACCTTAAGTCTTTCCTGTTTTTAATTTCTATGATTAATTAGTTAGCCAATCACCATAGCTAAATAGTGTTACACACACATTATATATATATATATATATATATATATATATAAGAAATTAATTTCAGTATAAATGGATCAATGAAAAAATTATTTCTTTAAAAAGTTAATCCAGCAACTATTTTGTCTATGTGCCATATCCCTTCAAAACATGGTGGTAATGGCTCACCATAACTTTTTATTGTTTGTAGGTCTTAATATGGTTTGTCTTTTTATTATTTCTCTCAAGCCCTACTCTGCTGTCTTGTTCCTGCTGCTTTCCTCTGTCCTTTCTAGCTTCTATATATCCTGTGAGTGCCATTTTCACCAAACACTCTTTCCTCATTATCTGTTGTAGAAAGTTCAATTGTCTCTTTCTAATTCTAAATATAAGCATCCTTTTTGTTTCTGTTTTTCTTAAAACATCCTTGATTGTCCAACATTCACTGCCATATAGGGGAACCGATATTATATAATATTTAGCACTGTGTGTTTCTAATGAAATTTTCCTGTTTCTTAACACTTTGCTTAGGTTTTGAAAGGCATCTTTTTCTATTCCAATGCACCTTCAAATTTTGGTATCGCATTTTCTGTCGTGTGTTAGAATACTTGACAGATGTTTAAATTTTTATACTATAGCAGCTATACTAGTTTTAAAGTGATTTTAATATTATAAACAAATTTTTATAAATAAAAAATGATTTTCAGAAAGGTCAAATGAGAATAATCTGATAAAACAAAGAAGAAAAAAGGGAAAGGAACATAGGTAGACATTTTATAGTCTGTTGTATATGCTTTGTAGTTTTGTTCTTTAATCTACTGTTTGATTTGTAAAAAAAAAAAAAAATAACAAATTTCTTAAAAGGAAAACTTGTATGTATAATCTTTTCTTTTTAAATCCCAGCACAATTGTTTTTTTTAAATTTGACCTCTTAAAAGGCTCTTGTTTGGTTTTTGATGCTTGAAAGTATCTTGTGTTTCTCTAGATACTGTCAGTATGATAAACAACAACTCAATTTTATTCTTCAGATGAATAAGAATTCAAATATGGTTAAGCTCTGCAATTCTTCAATACAAAGAAATCAAAGAGTTTGCATAAAAGTGATTTCTTTTTTTATCTTCAAAGAGCAGCAGTTTAAAATTTAAAGAAAAGTTTCAACTTTTGTCTTAAATATTCTACTTTTAATTCAATTAGGATTTGTGTTATTTTGAATTCATTAATTTCTTAAATTTTGTAAATGATGGAGTATATCGAAAGTATTTTTTTTTAATCACCTATGTTTTTTTTTTTCTTAAACTTATCAGTACACTGTGTTTGAACTTTAAACATAAGGTTCAGGATGCTGAAATAGTCCAGTGTCATGCTACAATGATGCATATATTCTTTTTTTTGTTGAATTAGAATTGTTTGAGAGAGTTGAATTGTGGGCCCTCAAGAGGCTGGATGGTCATTTCAGTGACTTGTTGTGCATGAACATTGCTATGTAGATCAGGTTCTGGATGGCCATCTAGTATAGATCCTTGTCAAGATTGATGCCTGTAAGGGCTGAAATAATAATCTCCATGGCATCCACAGAATAAATTAGGGTAAATAATATGGACTGTAGTGCATCTTACTTGCATCAGGTCTATAGGTATGTAAGTCAGACTTTCAGTTATGCTGCAATATTCTCATGCACATTTCAAGTAGTGTTGCAAGAGGATCACCTGGGCAATTGAATGGCATCTGTAGTGTTCAGTGATGAGAGAGCAGCTGCTAACTTTATGGAAGTAATGTTCATTTGTATGTGCAACATAAAACTGGGGAGCAAATATTTTGGAGTGTATTTAACTTTAATACACAGTTTCAACCCCTAGCTTCATGGTTTGCTATGTTACTACTTTCACTTATCTTTGGTACTCATGGGTGGTACATTGAATAACTTCCAGAAGGTGGTTCTGCCCATGCTAAATATTATGTTCTATAAGATTTTTGACAACTTCCTTGGTTGGAACATTCGCCAGGCCTGTTTCCCATCAAATATATATATATATATATATATATATATATATATATGGGATATGATAGGATGAGACTTGACACATTCAGTTAGCTCACTTCAAACGCTTGCTGTATACATCAACTAGGGCATAAGTTGAATAATCTATTGCATCATTGCCAATTGTATAACTGTATACATGTGAAAATGCAGGCCTATGTTAATACCCCAGAAGGACATTCAGTATATTAATATAGGGTCTGAGAAGTGTTGTTAAATCACTTATTTTTGTAACTATGCACATATTGAACTGCATATGTAATCATTTATGGTAATCCAACTATATTTGTATATTTAATCTGGAACTATTTGAAGCACGTTTTTTGGGGTGTTGCATTTTCTTTTCATTATTATTCATTGACATCGCACTGTCTTAACTTCCTGACTCAGTATTATGAAGTAATTTCTGCTTAGCAAATTTAATTTTATTAATTCCTCTTTAATCCTATACAGATTTTGAAAACAAAGCAGAATTGTTATTCTTTTTCTGTAACTTGGCAGTTAATACCTTCAACATTTTGGAATGATCCCAGAATTATATAGGATTTCTGTTATTCTCTCAGTCAGTAATGTACTTTCTTAAACATCAGGTAAAATCTGAAGTTTAGTTGCCAGCCTCAAGTGTTAATTTTTCATCATCTGCTTCTTTATGCTCTCTAAACCTGATCTGTTTTTATTTATTTTTTACTTGAGATGAAAATGAGTTCACTTATTTGTTGCTCATATTCTTCACATCATTTCAACTTAGTAGAGCCTCTGTAAAAGCTTCCATCAATATTTATATTATATATATATATATATATATATATATATATGTGTGTGTGTTTGTGAGATAGTTGTGCATTTGGACAGCAATCCCTCTCTAATATATGTTTCATTAAAATAATTGATATGGTACTTCGATTAAGTTTTTTGTATTGCACTTGTGTTCGTACAAAAGATTTCTTTTTTGGACTTTGTGTATTAGTGTATATAGAAATTATCTAAATAATTATTTATTCCAAGTACTTTTGGCTAATAGTTATTTTCAAGGAGTTTGTTGTGCTATAGCAATTGATGTGTAGGTTGTTGAGATGTAGATATATTTTAAATTAGCAAACAGTATATTATGGACATATTTGTAGTTAATATTGTTGAGGGTTACTTTTTTTGTAGTTAATAATGAATTTTATTATGTTTAAAGATTTCTTTTTTAGAATTGTGAATTATATTTGTGCTTTTGACCATGTTGCATTTTGGAAATTGTGATGTTTACTTAAATGGCTCATTATGGAGCTATGGTCTGAGTGATGTAAAGTCAGCTATGTAAATAAATATGTAGTGTGTGTGTGTGTGTGTGTGTGTGTGTGTGTATATATATATATATATTATAAATTAATTGATTTAAAATATGTTTTTTTTGCTACACAGTTCTAACCATGTTTAAAATCAATTAATTTATAATATTAATGCTCTGTAAATTTACATTGAGCACTATTTTGTAAAAATAAAATATCTATAAGAACACCGGATTATATATCTTGCTGTTCTTTCTTTTATATATATATATATATATATATATATATATATATATATATATAATTATTTTTGAAATATATTTAAAAAACAAAAATCGTTTTTTAATAATGTTTCATTTAGTTTGCCCATCAGTCATAATTTGTGCTACAAAAAAGCCACTTTATATTGACAGCTGTTTTGATTATACTTTATAGTCTTCCTGTACTTTAGCTTGATATGTCTTCCTGTAGAAAGATACTGTGAATGCTTATATGAAGACATGTGAATGAAAATGGAGATTTGCTGAAAAATTAGTAAAAAAAAATACTTCTACAAATACTTTACATTCATGTACACTATATCTATCTTTTGACAAAATCCCAACAAACCTTCTGAAAATGTCCAATGTTAATGTTTACTTTAAAATTTGAAATATGAAGCAATATGCACTTTTGACAATTTAATGTTTACCAAGGAGCAAACAGTTTACTTTTTTAAATATATATTTATCTGAAGCATGTTTCTGCACTAAAACCAAAATAATGTAATTATCATTTTGGTTTTGGCTGCTGGTCTTAAATTAAATTTTAAAAAAGAATTATTCAATGATTAATTAATTCTTGTAAAAAAAAACGCAAAAAACGCAGTCACACATTTTTGTGACTGCGTTTTTTTTAGTTTTGGCCCTATAGTTTAACAGCTAAGGGTACCTTCTTTATATATATATATATATATACACACACACATTTGGCCAGTAATCCAATTCTAATGCATATTTCCTTAAAAATGACTGACAAAGTACATCTTTTCAGCTTTTTATTGTTTTTGTTTGTGAACAAGAGACCTGCATTTTGGTCTCAATGTATATAGAAATCATTTAAATGTTTGTTTAGCCAAAGCATTTCCAGACAGCTATTTTCAAGGACTTTTGGTTTTATTATCGCAAATAATATATATATTTTATAATACTTTTATTATATATATATATAGAGAGAGAGAGAGAAAGAGAATTAATATAAATATAAAGTTTATCACTTAGCTAGATGGTATTACCTTCAGCATTTTGACTCTAGAGTTTCATAGATGGGACCATCTAGCAATCACTCCATCCCCTCGTCAGGGGTATCAGTAATTGTTTATATTTCTCATTTTTTCGTTTATATATGCACTTTTCATTGGTGCAAGGTTAATTTTTTTTCTTCATAGTGTGTCCATATGTGATGTATATATACAGAAGATATGCAGTTGGTGTAATGGATAGCGTATATAATTTTCTTTTTGTGCAGAAACCAATTAAAAGAAAGACAGAATATCTGGTAAGAGTATCTTGACTGACTTGATTCATACAATGTGATTGAAAACTGACTTCTATTACCAGGTAACTTTGATACTCTTTATTAGTAAGAATTATGTTGTCATTTAATAATTGTATAATTTTATGCTTTTTAAGTTCATTCAAAATGTTATATTACTCCTAAATGTAACTTTTGATCTTGAGTTGTTGAACAGTTAATTGTAATTACATTTTTAACAAGGATGATAGGCATACCATGTGTCTACTTTAGAGTCCTGAGGACAATCTGCTCTTACATCATTATTTTCAAAATTAATAAAATTGATGAAAGTTTATAAACAGTTACAAATATTCTGGCTAATTTAGTTCAGCAACACAACTTTCAATAAAGTACAAGTGTCTCTGAAACAAATGTATCTAATTTTCAAGCACAACACAAACTTTGATAAGTGAGTTACCATCTCTCAGAATCAAATAACAACACTTACACAGAAAAGTCAAATGTTAAATGACAGCTGAATTTCAGCTTTTTATCTTCTGTACATGACAAATTCTGAAAAAGAAAATTCCATAGCTAACAGTTACATGTTATAATAGTTGTTAATAGTGACTTTTTGATATTATTGAGCTTTTATTCAGTATAACAAAGAAACTGACAATATCTATTTGATCTGGCTTTTTACCTGAGCATCATCACAAAAAAGGATGTGAAATTATTGTATGCTGTAATATTTCAGTCTGGCATCAATGCAGTGCACTTTTCTTTCTATTTTTTTTTTCTTGAGAATTCCTGATTGAAAACAAGTGAAGAGATGATGCCATGTAACAGTATACTTGCCCTACAGAAAATATATACATGTTAGAGTTGAAGCAAAGAAAATTAGTGAAAGGATGAAAAGAAAAGAGAAGTAAGCAAAAAACATCCAATGAAGTAAGGTTAAGATGAAAAGAAACATCCTTTTTATTTTCTTTAAATTGTCTAGATATAATTCTAGTTCAGATAGTGTTTATTGCATATGAGCCAGCAAAGGTGTGTCCTACGATGCTGATAATTAGGTGTTACAAGTTTCTGTTTGGGTGATTTTCATCTTACATACAATTTTCCCTTCTGCTGCTTTTATATTTGCAATGCTTTGCTTTTCTCTTCTCAAACTGATAGAAAAGTTCAATTTACCTTATTCAGAGCCTTCATGTTAAATCATGCCATGTAATAGCAATGCCAATTACTTCCTTTTTTTTTTTTTTTTTCATACAGTTTTGAAGATATTTCACAATTGTGTGGTGTTAAGACTATTTTAAGAATAATGTTATTACGCATATAGATGTGGTGTTTATTTGCTCTTTAAACCTTTGAATTAATACTTGTGAACATCAGTTGTACCAGATATCTTTTATAAACTTATAATTTTCTTCTTGCCCCCAGTTTAATTAACTCTTCAAAATGTTCTCAAATATCATGATATTGCTCTATAATATGTGTATAAATAAGTGTCAAAGAGATATTAAAGGATTTGTTAGTATTTCAAAGAGATCAAGAGATTTATTAGTATTTCCACAGAGATCAGCATTGGAAAAATAATACATAAAAAATTACAAAATGTTACTAGATTGTACAATATTAAGATAGATTTATCAAAAGAGGTTATAAAACCCAGAAAAAAATTGTTAGCTCTTAATTCTAAAATACTTGAAAATAACATACTATCAGGTTATTACTTATTTCAACTATTTTTAATTCTACAGTTAAATACTAGGGAAGAAAAAAAATGACTAAGTTTAAGAATGATTCATTGATTTATTTTCCTTTTTAAATTTCCAATTGAGATTACAGTGGACTATCTTTTGTTTCCTTCTCATTCTGATGTAGAACTACAAATATATCAATTTTCTTCCCAGCAACAATTACAAAATCAATGTTTGCATTTTAATAATAGTAATAATAATAATAATAATGAAATTTGTCATTTCCACACAGGAATTAGTCAGCATTTAATGACTGAGCAGTTAGTTTTACTATCAAGTGAAATTTATAAATTCTTTTTCTTAAAATAGTTTTTTGGGGGAAATTAAACTTCTTAAATCCTCTGTTATTGCTTTGTCTAGAACTGATGGAGATTTCCTTCTAAACTGTTTGCCTTTGTTTGTGTGGAACGTCAACATCTTGATTATATTATTTTCTCTTCTAGTTACATGTGCCACCTATTTTTGTTATTGTTGGATGTATCCAAGTGATTTATTTGGTTTTTTGTTATTTGGTATAGTTCTTTGTGATTTTGTAGTGCCAGTCTATATGGTCTGGTGAATGATTGTCTTTTAAGATTTAAAGGATTTATTCATATGAAGCCATTTTTAATAATTGATCTGAGAAAATTGTTGTATAGAGATGGTAGTTTAGATATTTCCAAATTAGTTTAGATGCTATGGATGACATTTGTATAAGAGTCTAAACATTATAAGGTTATTTCAGAACATGACTGAAGTTTTCAGGTCAGAATTTTGGTTGGATAAAAATACCTCTTGTGCTATTTATTCTGTGTTCAATTTTCATATCAGAATAAGAATTTAATTTTTATATTGATTTATTTAATGGTGTGACTCTATTCCAAAAATTAAAACCAGAATTTGCATCTCAGTGAAGGTAAACTTGTTTTACAGCACTCTTACTAGATCTTTGTCTGCAAGCAGCAAACATTCTAGGCAGTGACTTAGAGAATAAAGTGAAATGTGTTTGTTTCTTATAGTCTACATTTGTAATGTTGAATTTTAGTTTTCATGCCTTCATTTATATAACTTGGATTAAATTTATTTTGACCATTGCACTGAGAAGATGAATACATGTATAATTTATCTGAAGCTTTATTTGACTTAGATTGGTGTGTAGACTTGCTTAAATACAGAATACGTATAAGAGGTGATAATCCATACTTCAACTACTTACTAAAGATTTTACTCTTTAGTTGGTATACATCTCAGTGTCAAAACTTCATTGACTGTAATAACCTTAGTAAAAAGAAAAATGCTTGGCCATATTTAAGTGAATATTGTTTCATTAGTCTTCATAAATGCTTGAATTATTATTTTCTTTGTTTCTTTTAGATTATCAATCTGAGTAAAAAATATTGAATTTTTGCATTTAAAAGGTTTTATAAAAACTGGAATTGTTATGAAAATCTAGTTATTGATTCTTACTTCTAAAATGTTTTTGTTTAAAATAATTATGATATCTAAGTTGATACTTGATTTGATACAGCTTAATTTTAAAATGTGCTCCTCTCAGTAAATTGCCATTGAAACATTATCATTTACTAAATTATATTAAATGAGCATTTTTTAAAATCTGTATCACCCCCAAGCAAGGCAGTACAGCCACTGAAATGCAAAGGGTTACAGGGTGTAGAAGAATTAGGAACAGAAACATTAGTAGTGAGCAGAAAGAGAAAAGAGTAATCAGGAGGACAGTCGATAGTGATTGACATTGCATTTACATTTTTACAGAATACAGTTGACCGGGAAGCATGGAGCCAGAAGGGACTTCCCCAATTGAGAAGTGTGAGAAAAGAAAATTTTAGCATAGAAGTTACAGCTACATCTAAAAATTGATGAGATCTTGACACCAGTCTAGTACTGTGCTTAAATTCAAAAAGTCTATGTACCATAGCAAAGAGCTCATCTGAACATTTACCATGAAAGTATTTATAAAAAAGTCACAGTGTGGCAACCTTCTGGTAGTAGGCAAGTGACTTAAACTGAGCTGCTGGATCAGGACCAATAATATTGCTGATTCTTCTTTATTTGCTCCTTGCTATAATTATGTAAAATCTGCTAAGAATGACCTGGAGAAGCAGTTAAAAAAACTGCTTCTTATTGTGTAAATTCACCAGAAGCTGAATTTGTCAGATAAAACAAGACACTGAAGATGACATTTTGCTAATGTTGAAAGTACTCAGAATAAATGAATATACATCAATCAATTCCTTTCTTCCTTTAATAAGGATGTTAAGAAGCTTGTCTGTGAATGAGAGGATCATATTAAAATAAGTAGATAAAAATTGTCTAAATTATTTAATGAGATATGTCTTAATAATTATATATATATATATATATATATATATATATTATATATATATATATATATATGATGTATGTGAGCGATTATTGCATATATATATTTTATATATATATATATATATATATATGATGTATGTGAGCGATTATTGCATTAACAAGTTTTTGAGAAAAACAATGGTTTTTCCAAATACAAGTTCTGCTATTTAACCCATAGTTCTGCCTTCTTGCTTTCCAGTCAACTCTTTGATCTTGATCAAATATTTAAATACAATGCTTAATTACTGTTCTTTTATTGTTCTCTCTCATTAATATTTTTTCTTACATTATTTCACATTCAGTAACTACTTGTATCTTAGTACCTTTATTGCCTTGCTTGTGGCAAAATGATTAAAAAAAAAAAAAAAATCTTTATTTTTTTTTTTTTTATGATCCATGTTGACCTATTTTTATCTCTTAGAGTTATCTTTCCTGCCATTTCTCTTTCCATTGATCTTTGTGCATTTCAGAATTTGTTTCCAAGCAATTGGGTTGTTTTGCACACATATCACAGCTGGCATCATGCATTCATTATACACTGTATATTTTAAGCATATTAACAAAGTACTTTTCTTTATGTCTCTAATTCTGTTGGATTCTTCACAACTTTTTATGTTTTTTTTTTTAATTTCACTTCTAAGCTCTTGGTAATTGTAAAATCTTGCCTTACTTTTTTTTTTTTAATCTTTATTTCATATTTGTGTTATGTCAGATTTATTGCAACGTTCTTATATGAATATATATTCGTACATTACTACACAAGTATGCTTACATCATAAAAGTTTTAAAACCGTACAGTATATGAGTGTAGTGTTTTTTACATCACAAATAAAAAATTGAATTTTCAAATAAACACAACAAATTTGTCTTAGATAAAACAAGACACTGAAGATGATATTTTGCTAATGTCAAAAGAACTTGGAATAAATGAATATACACCAGCATGGTACTTTTCTTTCTTCCTTTAATAAGGATACTAAAGATTTTTCCAAATGCAAGATCTACTATTTGACCCCTACCTGGGGGATTTAACTAACATGACAGAAATTCAAACTTGGCTCAGCATTTTTGCATTTTGTGCCTCTATCCCTTACACCACCTTTACATGCTTTACATATATATATATATATATATATATATATATATATTTCTATATGTCCAATTTTCATATCAGAATTAGAATTTAATTTTTATATTGATTTATTTAATAGTGTGACTCTATTCCAAAAATTAAAACCAGAATTTGCATCTCAGTGAAGGTAAACTTGTTTTGCAGCACTCTTACTAGATCTTTGTCTGCAAGCAGCAAACGTTCTAGGCAGTGACTTAGAGAATAAAGTGAAATGTGTTTGTTTCTTATAGTTTACATTTGTAATGTTGAATTTTAGTTTTCATGCCTTCATTTATATAACTTGGATTAAATTTATTTTGACCATTGCACTGAGAAGATGAATACATGTATAATTTATCTGAAGCTTTATTTGACTTAGATTGGTGTGTAGACTTGCTTAAATACAGAATACGTATAAGAGGTGATAATCCATACTTCAACTACTTACTAAAGATTTTACTCTTTAGTTGGTATACATCTCAGTGTCAAAGCTTTACACCAGATATGAAAATAATAATAATAATAATACTGGTGTTAAGCATAACATCAAACTTGCTATGATGTAGCCTCAGTGTGAAAACAATGCTCACTGTCAAGAACTATCTTACTAAAAATGCCTTTTGTTTTTACTGAGGCACATACTTTATCATTAATGTTATATATACATAAATCTTTATACAGTCCTTTTCTTGCTTTATTTGGTCTGTGATAAAACAAAGTTTTCAAACCCATTCCTCAAACTTAGCTTGTGACTATTGTTTATAGAAAATGATTGATTATAACTGAATGAAGCCACAATTCAGGATCAGATATCATGAGATAAAACTCAGTTCTGATCTTATATGATTTCCATATGCAATATTCAGCTTTTACCATTCAAAAGATGTATGTGAATTACTTTCTTGAAAGACATGAATATGGCTATTGAATGTAGTAAGCTTTGTGTCTCTCTTGCAACATTTAAATCTGCATTTATTTCAACAGTATCAACTTTTTTGTGCTTGTTGGATGATATTATATGAACTGCCACTTTCCTATTAAAGTTTAAGTGATATGATTATTTCTGTTGGACTTCATAATTCTTCATGTAATAATAACATTTCTTGTTTCCATGTGGCCACATACACATTCTTTACATGCTCCCAGTAAAATCAATACAGTTCTTGAACGTCAGTCATCTATCAACTGTATTAGTAACAGAAAAAGTCTAAAGGCATTGCTTTATCACTTAGTAAACTTAAGATGCTATCCAACGTGCTAATGAGAACTCTGTAAATACCTGACAAATAAATACTTCCTCACCAAACCTCATTAGTTAATTTCTGTATACTGCTAGCCTTACTGCTTAAAACATTTTAGACGTTATTTAGTTATTTTATTTCATTATTTTAATATACAAAATGTCTTCCTTATTCATTTATATTCAATAATGATGGGGAAATTATATAACAAAGTGGAAAAAGTTTACTTGTGTGCGTTTCGTCCTTCAGGACTTTATTGGACTAAATTTTTTACATTGATATGGCTACTATTAGAATTTTTTTTTTTTTAATATCTAACCAAATTCATTTAGAGTCTTTTTCTTTTTCTTTCCATCACTTTTGTTAGTAGGTATTCCACACTGTGATAATAGAAGATCTGCCAGGAATGGTGAAATGTTGTAAGAGCCAGGGCACAAATTTACTGTAGATGGCCTTGCAATCAAGGCACTCTCTAGGCATTTATGTTGTAGTGAATTATTTTCTCCTTTGATCAGAGTAGCAGTGTGGTCCAAATGGACAGACAGAATTTGGTGTTCATTTTGATAGATGAGCAGGCTTAAAATTTAGTTTTTGTTGCATTCCATATTGGTTGCTTATCTTTAAAGATATTCAATTCTTAATTGAATGCTTTTAAGTGCTACAGGACAAAATTCTCTCTTATTAATGAGTAAATCTCTGGTTTGACTGAGTTCACCTATGAACAGTAGTTTATGGTTATACTTAACACTTGACAGCAATTACATCAATATCAAAATATATCTTTAATATCTTCTTACAGATATTAAAATATAATTATTTTGGTGCTACTGAGAAGTGAAAATGGACTTTTATTAAGTCATTATTTTCTGAAAATTATTTTCTGTTGGACAGTGTCATTTATTATAGGAAGCTATCTAAAATTCAAGTCTAATGTTAGCATCCTGTTTTGCTTGAATCTGGAGCACATGCTGAGAAACAGTGCTTGAGGCCCAAATTTTCTGCTCTAAACATTCCTAGTGTAAAAATCAACAAATCCTGTTTGATCAGTGCTTAGAACACTGCCAGCATCAAGCAAAAGAAAGCATGTCATGCTGTACTTAATATGCATACCATTAAGTTGATTCCAGATGTTAGTTTATGAAATTATGTATGGAGGCAGAATCCTCACACCTTAGATTATGAAATATGTTTGGGGCCATCAAATGATGTTATTTATATATACCAACACGTTGTAAATTTTTTTAAACTGTTAACATTGCTAATTTTGTTTAAATAATTCAAAGTAAAGCACCTTAAAGGAACCACTAGTGATAACATCAAAAGAAGTCATATTGAGGAAGGAAAACCAAGACGAACAAAGTAGATGATGAGTGGAATTATCAACCTAATGACAGTAAATAATGGCAAGAAATTGCTCAGAGTATATAAGGCTAAACAAAATTATCAGAGATAAGTGCAAGCAGGAAATTACTAAATATGAAAT